>OX596246.1:4172490-4721361 GCA_951394255.1 Polyploca ridens | reverse complement strand
TTAAGGGCTTATTACACCTTCCTATATTTAGGATCCTAACTAGGATGGTTCTAACAAGGAAGCAGGAAGCTACTTATTACACTACACTATCTTGCTTTCTAACTAGGACGCGGCAAAGAGTATAGCAACTATACTTAAAGCGGGACGGACGACTCGTAGGGATGTAACAAAGGTCGATTTAAAAAAAATATTACTATACTTACATCGATGTTCTTCCGATGTTTTAAGTTTTTTATTCTCTCAAACCGATCACACAAATTATAATTTCAATGAATACAAATGAGCTTCTTTATGTTAAAATAAAACAAAATTGAACTTTATGTAAGAAAGTACCAAGTATTAATTTCTAAATAATGTAGTACTTTCAATGTACGGATTATTTTTCTATTATTGTTTCTTGATTACTAATGACCTATACATTCATCCCTCAAAATATACGCCAAGACTTTAGAAGGGCCTTATATAATTATTTCAAAACATCGATGTTTTGAAATAATTATATATTGTACGGATTATTATTCTATTAAACAATACAAAAATACAAAAAACAAACATCGATGTTTTGAAATAATTATATATTGTACGGATTATTATTCTATTATTGTTTTTTGATTACTAATGACCTATACATTCATCCCTCAAAATATACGCCAAGACTTTAGAAGCCTTATATAATCATTTCAAAACATCGATGTTTTGAAGAACAATGTTACATCCCTAAACGTCCTAAATCGGAGCGACGCGATTACACTTTCCTGTTTAAGGAAGCAGAGCGGTTGGGACCTTCCTATCTCACTACTTAGGACACTAACCGTTCTTTCTGCGATTACACGTTCCTATTTCCTAGTTAGGATCCTAAAAATAGGAACGTCTAATAAGTGCTTTAGCTTGGCGCGGCCGGGCCGTCCCGACACCCCGCGAGTTCCCCTCCGTTGCTCTGCGTAAGTACATTCGTTGCGCAACTGTATGTGGTAAAACTGTGGCCATACCTTGCGTCTCGCCGCGCACCTACGCGCGTAGGTGCGGGGCGAGAGCGACATGCATGTAGGTGCGTGATCTATATGAACGCGCGTAGATGCATTTTCAGTGTGTTGTACAGTGCGTCTTTTCTATACAAACGGAGATACTTACAAGCAACGTTAAGAGACGCATTCACGCGCTACGCTGCGTGGTGCGTGGCAGTGTGTCTACCGCCTTACACGTAAATTCAGCGCCGGTAGTTAGGGTAGGGTGAGGGGTGCGACTGCTCAGGGCGCCAGTCATGAGGGGGCGCCGAAGGCGTAAAATCTGATAGATATTTGGTGTCAAACTTTGACATATTCTGGGAGTAAACATATCTTCGCTAGGTGCTCCAGTTCTTAAGATATTACCTACATTTGCATACAATCATATCCATCGTATTTTGCGATCGCCATAATGAAATTTTAAATATAGACATCATCTTGAGTGTGGCATTACCTGGCAAGCCCACCATCATGAATTTCAATTTCGTGTCTGTCGCTATTTTGATAGTCATCAAATATCCTGATATTGTCTTTTAGATTTATTCAGTCCCCGTCTAAAAAGCTGGCCCTGCCTGGACGAACCCATTCTGGCAGGGCCACCTAAGGATCGTTATAACTTGAACCAGGTGCTGGCTAAATCTGATATTTGGTAACTAAATTTGACAAATTATAGGAAAAAACAAATTTTATAGTTAGGGTGTGGTGCTAGGAACACAAAAGTACCTACCTACCCTAGAAAGAACCAAATTTTTTTTCACTTCCATTTCTAGCGCATGTGAAAAGCGACAAATCATATTTATAATTAAAAAAATCACGTTCGTTTTCTTTAATCAGAATTAAAATCCGCCACACACACACACGGTCCAAACAGAGTCTCATACAACAAGGGGCAAAAAGAATACAAATTATTTTCTACAAAATTCTTTAATTACTATTATGTAATTGTTTTAAAAATCATAAGTTTAGAATGTTTGTTATCAATTATCATTAAAAATACTTTTCTTATAAGGCTTATTAGAAGTCTATAAGACAGTAAAAAACATTATGTACGCTTCTTCTTCTTCTTGTTTTTGTTCTTGGTAGTCTTATCTACATTCCAATACCAGAATAGTTGCAGGACAATAGCACCATTGGCTGCAGTGGATACACAGTAAGTCACTATTATGATAAAGTCCCCAGTTTCTTGAATTGACGTAAATATTCTAGCTATGCTACCTCCAAACAGTAGCAAGCATGTAATGGCCGACAGCTGACCTGTGCTGCCATTCTTGTAGTTTGTAATAACTTGAATAGACTGAAAACAATGACATCATAGAATAAGTTTGTAAATAAAATATAAACTAGGTTATTAAATAAGTAAGGTTATCAAGTATTTCTTGTGATGATTGGTGAATAATTAAATAAGGTATTTTCAGAAGTATTAATTATCATTATCGATAATTAAATATAATTACTGAGGTATTTGTAAAATTGATATAATGGTAATGGATAATGATTTTAGATATCAATTAAGTAAGTGTATACCTTTGCAATAAGAATTATAGGAACATTAACGGCTTGCATTGTCCATAAAACATCCACAGGTGCAAAGCCACCGACTAGAGCAGAAACAATGCCAGCATAAACTGCTAGAAATGCTGTAGCTTTCACAGGAGAGCCTCCATAGTTCAAAACCAGGGATGCTATGATTGCAGTTTGAATCGCCAGGAATGTACCCTCTCCCCATGCACTGTAACATGAAATCAGATTTTTAGTTAATAAATATATTATTAAAAGTATACTTAACACTAGAGCGCACATGCAGGCTACATATGTAACCCAGCGTGTAATATTGTCGTAATTTTATCTTAATTTGGTGTGCTATGGCGTTATCGTCGAGTGTATTTCCTCAAGTACTAGCCCCTAGTACTAGTGGTTTCATATATTTTTGTCATATTCACAGAAATAATAGACCCTAAAGTGGACTACACATGTTGCCCGCACATGCATTCAAGGAGTATTTAGGGTCACGTGCACTCTAGTGTTAAAGCTCATATAGCAGATGTTATCTAAAACTTTACCAGGAGTCCTGGCATACATATTATAATTAATATGACAACTGTTGACTTCCAATGATGCAGTTGTTCAAAAATAATGTGGAAAACTTCTATCAAGTGACCATATTCCGCCATGCTAAATAAAGCATACTTTTCTGCTTGTGGTATTAATTGTCAATAAAATACTTACCTAAAAGGAAAACCCATAACATAGCTGTATGCAAAGTTTGCAGTAATTGCAAACAATTCCAAATAGACTCCATAAACATTGATACCCTCTGCACTTTTACTACTTAGGATCTTTAGTATTTGTGGCACTTTCACCAAAATTGAGCCAGCAATTATACCAATGCCGAGGCCTTTGCTTAAAGTTGATTTAAGACATGGTTCTGAAAGAAATAACAGTAAGTTAAAGAAAATACTAAGTATGACCAAACAGTTTTATAAAAATAGTCATGTTAGTAGTTGATCTGTAATTTTAAACATAGGTAGATTTTGAGATAGATTTAATCTCGGGTCAAACTCCATTGGAGCTTGGCAAGCGATTTATGTTAAATGACTGCAATAACAAAGACATTCTATTGAGAATTTAAATGTTTCAGTTGAATTATGTAGAATTAAAGGAATAGGTACTTACCGTCGAGAAAGTTGTACTTGATAAAATATTCATCGTAACATTTTTCAGATAAAACTGACAATAATAAACCTCTCAAAAATTCAGCCATTATAAAAATTATTATTCTTATTATTTAACAAATCCACATAGCTTTATTCTTTGTTACATTTATTTGGTTATGATCAATTTATTGATTGATTGCATTTGCAACTAATCTAATATCCTAGCCCAGCCGGCCGCCAGTTTAGTTTCTCTCTTTCTTGCTTTCGTCTACTATACTATAGTAAGTAGGCGTAGGCAGTGTTTCCATTTAAGGTTTTTTATGTCCCTAGAAGTTTCACAAGTTATCTTTTTTCACACTTTTTTATAGCACAATAAAAGATTGTTAATATTAGGTATATCCCTAAAATATCTCTGAATCTTTTAATAAATATTTTTCGTAAAATGTTTTATTGGAATACAAAACAAACAGATCGTACTTCAAATACAAATATACGATTTCTCCAAATCAAACTCTGAACCATTACTATTGATTTTTTACTGCACTATGCATGTTGAAACTACGGGGCGATTATATAAGTTTGTTTAGCGCAGTTAGTTAAGATTCCACCAATCGTGCTGCAGGTCTTGTGGGTTCGATTCCCACACAGGACATGCATTTGTGTGCATGAATATGTCTATATATCCTGCATCTGGGAGTAATTATGTATTTACAAACAAAAAATATCAGTTATCTAGTCCAGTATGTGAGGAATGCCGAATGTCCCAGGATATTATTTATTTTTGATTTGCCCTAAAATACGGCGAAATCGTTAAAAGTGGAAACACGCGACTAGGCAAATGGTGACGTCAACTTGATCGCTGGTTGACGTGTCTGAGTCAGTGTTGCCGGCAATCAATCACAAAAGGTTCCGAAATCAAACCTCAAAGATGCATTCCTAGCATCGAACCTAAAAAAAATACTTATAATACCTACTGTTATAATATAATGTTCATAAAAACAATTTATAATAAATCTATTTACTTCCATTTATCTTTTATTGTACTGCTTTTATAATTTTAATGTAGGTACCTAGTTTACACTGTAATACTTTAACCACCAAAAACATTTTCATGCAAAATGTTGCCAAGACGAGACCATGTGGCTTGCACTGTCAAAAAGTTATAAGCCACGCTTATAACTCTACACACCCTATCCAATGTATTATATTACTCTTTGGTCCTATCTCTACAACTCCTAATTTCACAAACTCTATACCTTATTCAAAATATATGGCTTGGCTGTTTCGCTACCGTCACATGGGCGTGAGGTGAACATTTTTCTGTAATAGGTACCTACAATAGGTAGTTCTTTTAGTTTCGAAACGCACTAAAAAAATACGGCCTTTTTACCGCATATTTTTATACTCAAGCAGCAAACAAGCATACGTCCCGCCTGATGGTAAGCGGTTACCGCAACCTATGGACGCTTGCATCACCAGGGGTGTTACTCGCGCGTTGAAAACCCTGCAGAAATCTCTTCACACCCTTTGTGAAGAACCCCATGCTGTACTCCATTGGGAAAACCACGGCGGGGAGCTCATTCCAAGGGGGATACTGTCTTAATTAAGAGTGCGTACCAAGCCAGAAAAATATGGCAATGTCAGATGAAACAAACTTATGTCTAATCTTCGCGTGGAGATGAGATGGAGATAGCGTGTTTCGCGGAACAAAAATGAACTAAGCGCTTTTTATCTAAATAACTCGTAAAGTATAGAATATTTTAAAAAATCGTTAGTAGCAGCCCTCGGTCATATGTTAGTGATATTATTTATCGAATTTTTGTCTTAATTAGATACAGCATGAACGAATAAAACCGAAAATTCATTATTATTAGAGGTAGCTTTGTGATTTTTTTCTATCGAGGAAATTTCATTCCATTATGTTTTGCTCAGATAGAACCCTCACATATATAATGAAAATACCCATATAAAAATATTTTTTCATTTAAATACTATTTACTTGGGTAAATTTCAATTCTAAGATTGTTATTTTGCTTTATACGCACCCTTAAATGAGATGGTTTAAGCCAAGTCTAGTAAAACCCATGTTAAGATAGCTCCGGCTCCGTTTGTATATGACGTTAGAAAGTGACGCATATATTAAACATCTATGTTTTGCTTGCCTTTAATCATCTCACGTAATAAGGGGGATAGGGTACTTCCCGTTGACCTAGAATCATGCAATTAGCAGCAGCATGTCAGCTAATAATACGAAATTAAAGAAATTGTTGGTCAAGGGTAGAAGTATATTTATTAATGAATAATTGATTTTTAATACTAAATAATGTCTTGCGATGCTTCATGAATGTTAAACGGTTTTTCACAAGTGACAGGACACAGTAATAGCCTTTTCTTGTTATGTAGGTATGCAAGTTCTTAATGTATGGTAAAATAAAATAAGCAAACAGAATGCCATGAAATAATCATTTTTGGATTTAAAAAAAAAATACGTTGTTATCGCACTGCTAATCGTCTTCGCAGTTTATAAAAAGTTTATAATCAGCTTTTCCCGGTTTCAGTAAGTTCGGAGAGAAAAGATCGAACGACGAACCAACCAACATCATACTATAATACATTATATCCGGATTGAATATTGAAAACGGGCATATTATTTTATAGGACCTACAAGTAAGAAATATGAAATACAAAATTGGTTGTACATATCTACCTCTAGAATAAAAGCAAACATTTGGTTGATAAGCTGACTACTGAAAAAGCTGAACGATGACTTGTTGCAGTTTTCAATATTCAAATTGATTTTGGATTAATCACCAATCAGCATTTATTTTTATTGTTGTTGATTAACGCCGGATTTCAGTATAAGTACATCTGATTCTGGTTAGATCAATTGTCGGACTCCGTATTATCATCACAGAGACGACCTCGATCAAATGTCCAAAAACAATAGATCAATCAATTAGAAAAATGTTAAGGGAAGAAAGGTGATAAAAAATCCATTGTCGATCGACCAAATGGACCGAATGGAGTTTTTATACTATCTTTATCATATCTATACACAACATTATGTACACATAAACACCTAAATCGCTATGAAAATATAAAATACACATTGAGGGTTATTTTGACCCTTGACACATATTCTGGAGTTAATATGGGAATAAGAATATTGCTTGTTTCTTCTTCTTCTTCATATTTTGTGTTGTTCCTCACGTGGTGCTTAAGTAATCTTAGTAACTAAATACTAGCGCTGTGACGACAAACTAAACGGCAATTTATAATTATAGTTATATGTATTATACTAATCTTTATTTGTATAGTTTTGAACACTAATTAAAGATGATCGACGTCATCAAAATTAACACTTATTCTATTTACTAAATATGAATTTGCAAAGGTTTTTTATAAGCCTGGCAGCCAAAGTATTTATTTTGTGTGGTATTGTACTGTAGTAGTAGTAGCTACTTTTGCTAGATCGTGATAATAAGTTACTCCGAGATAATAGAATCTAGCAAATTATTGTTTGACGCTTCATTGCCATTTTTTATTAATTACAATCATAATTAAGAAATGTAAAGAAAATTTATATTATATAATTTTAATAATGGAGTTATGGACAAATATTAAGGGACAGAAAAAATATACCTATAAACTTAAATATATACACCTGCGCGGAGCTACGATCGCGGGTTAATTACCTTAGAAGCTTTAAGGAAAGACGCGGAAGAGGAAACTCTCTGCACACAAATCATTATCATTTGAAGTATGAAATTTGTATTCAAGGCAATTAAATCGCGAGCATACTTATCAATGGTAAAAAATGGATTATGTGGTTAATACACACCATGGGCATTCTGATGGCTTCTGACTTCTCAAATATAGGACTTCATAAATCCACTATAGGGAGTACATGGCTTAATCTTGCTAATTTAAGTACCCTCTACCGATAAACAGAATGGAAAAGAGACACCAGTTTGTTACTGCTAATACCACTTTTCAATAACTTGTAGAGGGATAAAGTTGTCTATAAAAAGATTGGTGAGCTCAATATCTTTGTAGAATATTGTGTTCAAGTATATTGAAGGTATTTTTTATTGTTTCATAGTGTTGAAATTGATATACCACCTGATTGATCTATAAAATGCAATGCTATAAATGATTCTATAGTTCAGAATACACAATTGGCACTGCATATTCAATTCTTTTAACAAGATTGTGGTACTCATGATTGTGGTTTCAAGGAGAAAGATAATTTAGGTCTTGAGTTGTTTTTGCCTAAGATTTTCTTTTGTTCCTCTTTAACTCTCTTTTCCTGTTCTTTTTTCAGTTTCTGTCTCTCCTCGTCCATTTTTCTTTGTTCTTCGATCATGGCTAACCGTTCCTCAGCCTGTAATGTTAAAAGTTTTAGTTAAAATACCATGATTGTACGTAAACATATTTATGATTAAAACTAATAATTTTTATGTGTTATTCTCGAACGTGATTGATCCCTCAAAAGCCCAAAAGATCTGTTATCAACTTACCAACTTGCGTTGGGCCTCTTCAATTTTTTTATTATTTTCTGCCATGATTTCTTCCAGCTCTTTCCGTTTACGAGCTTCTTCCTCCTGTTTAATAAAAATCACATGTTAATATGCAGTTACTGGACAGATGACTACATTTTTTATAATAATATGTACTTCTTTCATAAATATTCTAACAAGTTCTTTTTGAGATGACCTAAACAATCAATAGCATAAATGATTAAGTTCATTTAAAGGGACAATAGATGCCTAATTTGACCTACTGGTACTAGATATGAGTATACCTGCATACTTATTGAAATATATCACTCTCCCATCCTTTTTAATGTAGTATAGAAACATGGATATGTCGCAGGTAGGTAACAGGCAGCTGGTAAATATTTAACTGCCATAAATGTAGTTATACAAAAAATAGATTCAAAAAATACCTTCAGCATTCACGACTGGATCCTCATGCAGCGTCTCCATAAAATTCTTACAGCTTCTGGCTCTTGATCAGTCTTCCGACCTGACTTATAGACTACGTGACTGCCAAGGACAGTCAAGCGAACAATTTTAAAATGCTAGCCAGTCGCCTTCACGGCAAATCTTACATTATGGCAGGTAATAGCAAAAAATCTGCCATTGTTGTGCATTTATTTTTGTTGTTTTATAATGGAGATGTGGAGTTATTAGAGACGATTCAGCCTCTTGAATGAGTGATAATTAATAATAAGAATTCAAGAATCAAATTCTTGTAAGCACTCGAACTACACCTGACTGGACCTTTAACAGATATGATCGAAATAATACTTTTATTAGTTCCTCTTTAACAGTTATGTTGGTATTAAAATATTGAATTTTACACATAAGAGTGTATAAGAGAGCTGCAAGAACAGTATAGTTGTTGTTGCAGGGTGAGTTGTGCCATGCGTAAGAGCAACATCCATTTGGATTGCCTTTACACATGACTGTTGTACGGAGCTGTCAGTTACCTGTCGAGCAAGTTCCTCGCGTCGCTGTTGCTCCCGTTGTCTTTCCAATTCTTCCATCATTTCTTTTTCCATCTTCCGTTTGGCTTCTTCAACCCTTTTGGCAACTTCTTGTTCTATTTCATCTTTTCGTTTTTCTAATTCTTCCTCAACTCTCTTCTTGACAAGAAGTTCTATTCTCTTTGCTGCTTCTTCTTCTACAACCTGAATGTTATTAATATGAATTTATAAGCTAAATTGATTTAGGATTAAGTTATTTTCACCAAATAAAAGAATGATGTTCGATTTTTTCTTATAAAGCAAGATGTAGAAAACATATACAATATAGAACTCCAACCTTCTGTTCAGCTTCTCTCACGCGTCTCTGCCTTTCCATTTCTGCCAGTCGATCAACTTCATCCATTTTGCTACGTCCCTTTGACTTTTTCCGGTTAGTTCTATTGCCATCGTACGAGCCTTCGCTACTGCTTGACGAAGAAACTGAATGCGACCTTTTTCTGAAATCCATTAATATTTTAAGATAGTGTCTCCTTTAAATAGGTACAAATTTATCGTTACGTTTCAGTTTAAGGTAATGTAGCTAGGTTACCTGGATTTAGAGCTACGTTCTCTTGTCTTTTCGGCGTGTTTAGAGCTCCTAGTACGTGATAATGACCTATCTTTTGATCGGCTCTTCTTTCTTGAATGTTTACTGCTTTTATGATGTCGCCTTGGCGATTTACTTCTTGATCTTGATCGACCCATATTTAGATAAGAATATTTCGTCAATAACAAAAAAAATGTTACTACAAGTTATCAGTAAAATTATTATTCATACAGCTACAGCATGCCATGCCATAGATAAGACAATTTTGACAGACGAGTTTGGAAGACGCCATGTTTTTATTTGTTTTTTTTTTTTTTTTGTAAATTTGTTCTTGACCATGGATACTAAGTCCTTCAGTCGCATACATTTTATTTATAATATCACTATAATATAGTCCGCACATTCACTTTCACATAGTCTGCATGTTCAGTCACCGTCCAGTCATGTTTTAGTAAAATGGTGGTCATTGTACTAAAACTTATCACGGACTTTTTGAGACAACTTGTAAAGTCACGATACACATATTCATTTCATTTCACTTCACTGGTGCACATATATTTGTTAAGTATAGCTGGCATACTATAAACCGTCTATGGTTATGGTTGCTAAGATACTTTTTATTTATGATTTGAAGTTTGGCTTGTATAAATTCTTGTGTAAAATATTATTCATGTGACAACATATTTTATCAGTATACTTTAAATAAAACAACTAAAGAACTGCTTGAATGTTTTTAATGCTCGTTAGATCCACTCCAATTAATTTAACATGGTAGCAGAGCGATAAATGGAAGCAACGAGATGTGAGTACCCTTGTCTATAAATCAAATAAAAATGTCGAGCACAAAAATCGACCGTCTTACACGAGAAAACTATGATACTTGGGTGATACAAGCTGAAGCCGTTCTTGTACGACTAAAATTATGGAAGTACGTGGATTCTGACGCAGGTGCGGATGATACAGAAGGAGACAGACAGGCTAGATCTGAACTCATCCTTAGAATCGCTCCTTCTGAATTGAAACAAATAAAAAATTGGACATCTGCTAAAGCTTTATGGAATAAATTGAAAGACATTTATGCCAGTAAGGGGCCTGCAAGAAAAGCATCCCTGTTAAAGCAACTAATACTTACAAAACTAGAAGGACAGGATGTACGTACCCATTTAGATAAGTTTACTGATATTGTTGATAAATTGGCAAATATGGATGTCAGTATGAATGAGGACTTGTTAACAATAATGATGCTATACAGTCTTTCTCATGAATATGAGAACTTCAGGGTCGCCATAGAGACGCGAGACATACTTCCAAAGCCAGAGGAGCTTAAAATTAAAATTATAGAAGAATGTGAAGCACGTCATAGTCAAAACATGACAAATAACGACGAACCTGAATCATCCTTTAAAGAAGAAGCATTTTATGCATCTTGCAAAATATGTAAACAAAGAGGTGACATATTTAAACGCAAGAATCACAAGATTTGTAAGAATTGCTGGAAGAAAAATGGAGAGAAAGAAAAGAAATACAAAAATAATTCTTATAAGAACAATTTTGTAACGCAATGTCTTCTTACACGCAAAAAGATACCAGACGAAACAATGTGGGTCTTAGACAGCGGATGTACGTCTCATATGACATATAAAAGAGACTTATTTACAACTATGGAGAGAATATTCAGGAAATTAAACTTCGCAACTGAAGAACACACTGCAGAGATTAAAGGAAAAGGTATAATCTCCTTTGTTACCAAGAAGGTCGATAGTGAATGCCTTACACACCTACAAAACTCATTGTACGTACCTAGTCTATGCACTAATTTGATGTCCGTCAGTAAGATGACAGATGCAGGTTGCTCTGTCCTCTTCACTAAGAAGAAAGCGACGGTCACAAATCCAAAATCCGGAATTACTCTCACTGCATTTAAACAAGAAGATGGTCTATATTATATCAAACCCAGCAATTATGAGCGCAATAATTTGGCTAATGTACATGATGAAATTGTTCAAAATAAAGCAAAGAAAAAGAACACATCAAACATTAATGATTGGCATAGAAAACTAGGTCATATGAACGCCAAAGATTTAAAACTTGCACTCAAAAATGAGACCTTAGTTGGTTTAAGCTTTGATGTTACAGAAACCTTGGATGAGTGTGAAACCTGCATTCAAGCAAAACAGCATCGAGTACCTGCTCCCCGTGAGAAAACAACTCGACGAACTACAGAACGATTAGAAATTGTTTATAGCGACGTATGTGGTCCTATTCAAACGCCAACAGTAAGTGGTAACAAATACTTCGTTACATTTATAGATGACTTCAGTAGATACAGTTATGTCTATTTGATTAAAAATAAAAGCGAAGTCTTCAATAAATTCAAAGAGTTCAAAGAGTTAGCGGAAACGCACACTGGGAACAAAATCAAATTCTTACAATCAGATAATGGAACTGAATATATTAACAGAGAATTTGACATATATTTAAAACGTTGTGGAATACAGCGAAGGTTAACAGCACCCTACACCCCGAACCAAAACGGAGTAGCGGAGCGGAAGAACCGTACTCTCGTGGAGAAAGCGAGATCAATGCTGATTGATGCGAAGGCACCATTGAAATTCTGGGGCGAAGCAGTATTTACTGCAAACTATCTATCAAACAGAAGTTTAAACAGCGCCATTCAGTATAAAACACCATTCGAGCAATGGGTTGGGAGAAAGCCATGCATTAATCATTTGTACGTGTTCGGTAGCAAGACTTTCGTTCTGAAGAAAGGAACGAATGGTCATAAATTTTCACCAAAGGCAATTCCCGGAATGTTTGCGGGATACTCAGAAACTTCGAAAGCTTTTAGAATTTTCATACCGTCTAAGAACAGCATTATTGTATCAAAGGATATAAGAGCAATGAAGGTTATGTTCTACAATGAACAAAATAAAAATGAACTCTCCAGTTGTTTCAACAACATAGGGTTACCAACAGAACAACCTAAACAAACGTCATCAAAATATACATCACGCAAACGTCTGGATGAAAATGACAGTGATGATGAAGACAGTGAATTGTTGCAACAAGATTTGGTCGATAGCACTGAAGAAGTTCAACAAGTGGAACCAACAAATGATGAAAGCGAGAACGAATCACTTTCTGGTTCATACAACTCTGTTGTTGATGACAATGTTCATAATGCTGAAGCTGAGGAAAACGTTTCTATTGAAACGAGATCTTTAAGAAACAGGTCGAATATTAAAGTTCCTAAGCACTTTGATGATTTTATCTTGACAGCTGCTGAAGAAATCGAAAATATTCACAAGCCAAAAGAACCTGTAACTTTTAGAGAAGCGATGGAATCTCCTCACAAAGAAAAATGGCAAGAAGCAATGCACAATGAAATGAAATCACTGAAAGACAACCAAACCTGGGATCTGGTTAAACTGCCCATAGGACGAAAAGCACTACCTTGTAAATGGGTGTATAAAGTAAAAATGAATCCTGATGGTTCCGTCGAGAGGTTTAAAGCCAGAATGGTTATCAAAGGTTACTCCCAACAACCTGGAGTAGATTATGATAAAACATTTAGTCCAGTGGTTCGTCTAAGCACAGTACGAGCATTACTTGCCATAGCTGCTAGAGATGATTTAAAATTATGCCAGTTCGATGTGTCAACTGCCTTTCTAAATGGGACAGTAAAAGAGGAAATTTACATGAAACAGCCTGATGGCTATCATGATGGCACAAAAAGAGTCTGCAAACTGAAACGCAGTCTCTATGGACTGAAGCAAGCACCACGTTGCTGGAATACATGCATTGCCGATTTTCTAATTACATCTGACTTTCAACAGAGTGAAGCAGATCCGTGCTTGTATGTTAGAATAAAAGGACAATCAAGGGTGTTTATTGGTCTTTATGTCGACGACGGACTTGTAGCGTACAACACAACCAAAGCTGGAGACGAGTTTTTGGAGGAACTGAAAGCAAGATTCAAAATAACTACCAAATCTGCGTCATACTTTCTTGGATTAGAAATAAACGTATGCAAGGACAAGACTATCACACTATGTCAAAAGGCTTACACAAAGAAAGTTTTAGAAAAATATAGAATGTCCAATTGTAAATCAGCACCAACGCCCATCATTAAAGAAAATGAGACGGGAGAGGAAGACAATGTTGACGCTGATGTAAATTTTCCTTACAGACAAGCAGTGGGCGCTTTGGCATATCTATCTGTAGGTACGAGACCTGATATTTCGTACGCTGTAGGAATTGCATCAAGAAATCTCGGAGCACCTACTAAAAAAGATGTTTTACTGGTGAAACGTATCTTCCGGTATTTGAAAGGAACTCAACACAATGGATTGACCTTCACAAAAAAGTCACCTCCACACTTAGTCTGCTACAGTGACTCAGATTATGCAGGAGATCAGACTACTGGAAGATCAACAACGGGAATAGTTTGTTTATTCTCTGGAGCTGCAATAAGCTGGAGGAGTCAAAAACAATCTACGGTCTCCTTATCCTCCACTGAAGCAGAAATAATAGCAGCTAGTGAGTCTGCGCAAGAGATTGTCTGGTTAAATCGCCTACTGAACAGTCTCATTAACGTTCAGAAACCAATATTAAACCTAGATAATGAAGCGGCAATCAATCTTGCACATAATCCAAAATACGAATATCACAAGCGAACTAAACACATAAAACTGAAACACTTTTTTGTTAAAGAATGTGTTAGCAATGGTGATCTATGTGTGAAGCAAGTATCTTCGGAGTTGCAGTTGGCCGATATGCTGACTAAGCCATTATTTGGCCCAAGAATTAAAGATTTATGTTCCAGAATGGGACTAAGGAATTTAACTTTAAATTCTTGAAAATTTCCGAGGATGTTAAGTATAGCTGGCATACTATAAACCGTCTATGGTTATGGTTGCTAAGATACTTTTTATTTATGATTTGAAGTTTGGCTTGTATAAATTCTTGTGTAAAATATTATTCATGTGACAACATATTTTATCAGTATACTTTAAATAAAACAACTAAAGAACTGCTTGAATGTTTTTAATGCTCGTTAGATCCACTCCAATTAATTTAACAATATTGATCTTTATTGAATAAAATACCACCGATAATATGCAATAAAACTCAAAATACACGAATTTATGAAAATAAAAATGAAAATGCTACGTCACTCTGCAAGTTCCCGCCAAAAAGTCTCTTTTTATTTGTTGGTAGTGGTAGTTGCCAGTTGGTTGATACCTTTTTATTATTAAGCATGGCAATAAAATACTAAGTGCGCAACAAACGGTCGAACGAGCGAAACAACCAAGGCAGTGCTCTTTGCATAAAATAACTAAGCCTGCGGAGCTCAGACTGGAAATTCCATAAAAATATTTGAATATCCAAATTGGATTTTTAACGCATGTGCTTCGACTCAAATATTTTCATAGAAATTATCGATGGTGGTTGGTATCGTTACTTTTCGTATCGTGGCCGTTACCCGTTTCTATCTTTTTAGTATTTATTTATCAAAGCGTGCTTGCTTTTATAGATATGATATTCCTTTACTGACCGATTATCAATATTATAACTTATTCTTTTCTAACTTTAAAATAGCAGTAATTTAAAATTGTTAGATTAAATTAGATTAAACTTACGAAATATAAAAAAAGAAACTAATTGTAACAAAAAATAATAATGTTTACTCAGGGCTGACAGATAGCAGTAGTTTAATCCTTGATTTCGAGATTGTACATTGATATTTAACATTACATTTCATAAATAGGTAGGCTGGGCAATATTTGAAGAGGAGTTTTCTTATTATATCTTCAAAATTACCTCTCAAATCCTGTTAATCGATATGTAAGGTTCAAATTATCATCAGTTTGACAGGTATTTTGAGAATAGAGGTATCATAAGAAAACTCCTCATTACACCACATATATGTCTGTGTATTACACTGACTTGTAAGTGAAATACGTATTAGAAATACAAAATATGTATTTGGTATTTGTATTTCAATTACTACCATAAAATAATGTAATTTGTATTTCCAATACCTGACGCCGAGGTATTTTGTAATAATACTTTAAATACATTTTAACATATAATTACATTTACCGATCTCATTAATAATAATGAAAAATAAGCCGAGCTACAATTTACAAATCTTTCTTAGATTTGGGCACTTACTATTAATTTATTGCGATCAAAGTCTGAATGTATTTTGTATTTTAAATAAAAATTGATAAAATACTGTATTATGTATTTAATATTTGAAATATACGACATGAAATTATTTTGTATTTCGTATTTTAATACCTACTAAAAAAGCTCCTCAGTGTCCCTTAAGGTGAACGCACACTTATCTCATATTCTCACGAATTTTGTATACACCATGACTTTTTATTCGTCTTAGAAACGCAGCCCACATAATGTACCCAATGAATAGGTAAAAATAATAAAAAAAAATTTTTTTTTGGTAATTTCTATCTTTATAAAAAATCAAATATTATTCATTATGACGCATAACGTAGTTTCAAACACCCTGTTACGAGCGCAGTCTACTAGACTCGTGCTCTGGGTTGGTATTTTCTGCCATTTTATACGTAAACTTTAATTTATTAACTCGATTTGTCATAATTCAATTTTTTTTTTTTTTTTTTTTCAATATACAGATTAGTACATTAAGTGGGCTGCGTTTCTAAGTCGAATAAAAAGTCACTGTGTATAAAATCTTATCCAGATTAGGACGATTCGACGCGCGGGCAAGTGTGCGAGCTTTCATAAGATTTCATATACAGAATTCTAAAATTCTTTTCGTTCGATGCGTTCGGCTCGGATACGTGTGCGTTCACCTTTAAAAGGCGTTAGTTTGGTGACGCCACAGTAGCAAGAGAGTATGAAATGAAGTTGTTCACGGAGTTATAGTGCGCTGTGCACAGACTTAGTAGAGGCGCTGTGTAATGTTGCCGCTAATAACGCGGAAGCGGTTTTTTTTGTTTGTCACGGGTAAAACGCAGTGATAATATTATATTCTTTGGTTACGGGTACTTATACATATTACTACTTTATAATTTGTGGTTACGGACTAATCTCTGGAGAAACCAATCGGATTCGAAAATATAGCACGGTGGTAGGGTACTTTGTAGTACCCATCTGGCTGGCTACCACCCTCAAGTTGAAATTCTGTCGCCAAGCACCGTATACCGGTGTGTTCCGACAGCTGCACTTGAGAGCCAGTTCCTTCTAAGCTTTGTGTGCTTACCACCACCGACCACATGGTGAGATTGTGGTTCAAACACAGGCCTATATTGTTTTTTCTGTTCCATGGGCCAATACACAGTAAAAAAAAAATCTTTCACTAATAGGAAGGTATATTATCCCCGAATATTATAACGCGGGTGAAACCGCGGGGGACAGCTAGTCTTTAAATAAAAAGAAAGTGATACACACGGAATAAAGTCGAAACAGTACAAAAAATAAACGTACATAATAAACAAAAACGCATTTGAGTAATATCCCGGAACATAAAAATTATATACTTAGATCACATGAAAACGCATTTAGCTCTATATCTTGAACATTACCTACCAAGTTTCAAAATAATGCGTTTCTTGCATTAACTATAAAGTATGGGAGAAATTAGTACCATGAGTATTCCGGTAGAGGCGCTGAGCCAATTCCTATTCCTAACTTTGAAACATGTCAGTAGGTACTTTCCACCAAATAGCTAAATACAAACGTTCGTGGATTTATCATAAAAATACAGATATTCATAAAAACTTACATATTGTTTTCCCACAAATAAAATTATTGAAAACATTCACAATGCAAAATGTAGGTACGCTAGGAAATACTTGGCAGTTGCGAAAGGTGTAATTATTAGCTCCATTTCTGGGCAGGTTGCATTGCATGCACCTCGTTTAATTTACTCTCTGACTAGAATCGACCATTGCTGGCTGAGTATCTTCGTAAAGGTATTTCCGCACCGCAATGAACGTTATTTCAAAACTAAACATTTATGATGTGGTGGTATTGAATGTTGATGATGAGACAAAATATACTTGTATCCACATCTGTCTACTGTTTACGGGCGCGACTTTTGGTAGAATATAAGATAATTTTCTTGTCATATACCAAGTCTTTGTAAATCACTTATATATTCTTTTTCTTTTTCTTTGATGAAAGCAATTATTTTTGTAACTGTATTCAACTGTAACTGTAAAATTTCATCATGTGATTTGCTCTTCACTACGTAAACAGAATGATTAATATCAGGACTTCCACAATTTTTTCCCGATGGACCATTACTTGTAATAGAGTCAATTTCCGCTATACTTGCTTTTCCCAGTGGGCCATCATCTAATTTACTAAAAGTGAATGTCTTATTTGTATTAACACGTTCAGCGCACGTGAAGCAGTTGTATGATTGTTTAAGTAAAGTTTTCATATCTTTTATATTTTTAACGCTATGAACTGGCTTGAGGTGATATTTACATGATGCAGTGTCCCTTTTAAGGGCCGACTTTGAACTAGAACTTTGCTCTGAAGTAATTCTTTGTAAAAGTTCGTCTAATTGTGCTACAATGACAGTGGCTGCTACATTTATGTCGATATCTGATTGTGTCTTAGGAGAGTTTAAAGCAATAGGAGAACATTTATCTTCTGACTCATTGTTTTCAGAATAACAATCTTCTACAAGTGCTTCAGGTTCTACGTCATAGTATTGTTTTAATTTGTTTAGAATAGCTTTGAGATCCCGTTCACTGCTGATATCAGCGTTGTTGTAAGACTCCTTAATCTCTATATTTCCTTTATAGAAGTAGTCATTGGGCAGAGTAAATCCACGTATGAATAAGTCAGCTGCCCCGCAATAACGTGGTATAGTTATAGGCTGTCGGTAAATGCATTCAAAATTACCCGTTGGCGATTTTGAATTATAAACGTGGTCAATAACAACTGCGAAGAAAAAAAAAAATTTTAAAGTAATGTAAATCAACTCATCTCTACCTTTTAAGTAATTACCAGGGATTAGGTCGATTTATTCCAGGGACGTCCAATCTATCTTCTAATTTTCATAACATATACTATTTAAGTATTCATCTCACAAAAAATGTACATAAAAGACAACGAGGCAAAGGGAAATTTTCCCGTTTTAAATGTTTCCAGGTTGTAATTAAACCTACCTTTAATAATATCCGACACAACAGCTGGACAAATCTTTGCTGTAACAGGGGTTGTATGATTTAGGTCTGGACAAGAATTTATTTCAATCAACCAGGGCTTGTACTCTTTATCCAGTATAAAATCGCAGCCATACAATTCGAAACGGTTTTTGGAGACCGACAAGGTGTCTTGACAACTTAGCATTATGCCGATTATTGACTTCTTCATACCAGGGTATATGATGTTGTCCCACACTTTATTCTGACCAATTTGATTTAAGTACTGTTTGTATTTATCTGAATCCCACATATTGTTCTGTGGTAGCTCCCAGTGGCGCCCTTCACAGTTCTTATATTTTCTCTGTACTGCATTGTTGGTTAAATGTATGGATTCATGATAATTTTTAAGATTGTACTTTTGAGTACTGAATTTTAGATAGCAATCTGTATACATCCATATTACTAGGGGATATGTGCTAGTGATTAGGTAATATTGTCTTATATCGAACTTCGTTTCGTGGATCAACAGTGGCTCCTCTGTAAAATGTGAAATATTTACATAATAATATGATGTGTAGCTCGAAGCCACATTTTTACGCGAGCACAAAAGTCCGAAGTACATCAAACTAACCTAACTAAACTAACTATACATCACCGAGACTACTCTGTACGATTTGTCCCTAATTTCTCAGGATCGTGGTCACTGGAACCCCTTAAATTAAACGGACAATCTGCCTCCATCGATTCCGGTCCGAAGTAGCCCTCATCACTTGGTAGAATTTAGAAGAAGAGGTGGCTTGTTTCACTTGGTCAGAACATCGTGTTGGCGACCGGGGCATCGCGTCGCGTTCTCTTACCTTCAGTATTACGAACAATGACCAGCTTTTCTAGGTTGCCATCCCCTCTTCTCATTAGGTATATGATATGGAAATATGAAAGCACGCATTGCAGACATGTGGTGGACAGTCGAGTCTGTGAGTACTATACAGTTTTATTTATTCTTTCCTTGTACTTGAGAGCAAATTCTATTCTAGGCTTTGCGTGCTTCCTCCTTTGGCTACATGATGACTTACCACTCAACCATAATTCTATTCATCCATATTTACTAGGAAAAGAAACAAAACTTGGTCTACTCACCGATATATTTTTGGATCACGTATTTTGCGTTGGCCTTATTCAATAAGTTCGTAATAACTCCTAATTTGGAAGCCATTCTAATGCCTCTACCTCGCGAACAATGCGCCGGTTTAATGATCCAGATATTGTGACACCCTTCACAGCTTAATTGGCTCCGGTACCTAACCATCTCTTTTAACAGAAACTTTGCATATCCCACATAAAGTGGCAATTTATTCTCTTTATCAGTTTGGAAAACATCTTCTTTAGCAATAATCCGATAGTACTTACTCAAAAAAGCATTCCACTGGCCTGCATTTATGCTACTTACATTACGATCGATGTCCTTATTTTGCTTTCGAAACAGATACTCTTTACATCTGTTTAAAGCAAATACTATAACGTTCATTGAAATGTGTCCCGATTCTACAAACACCTGTTTCTTATTAGAGACCATCGAGAGGACCCACTTCAATAAACTGGTGCAGGCAGTTATTTTGTAGTCTCTTACAAATTCATCTATCTCACCAATGTCATTACTATCGTACGAACGAGGACCATTTACCTCGGCTACGTCTT
Organism: Polyploca ridens; assembly: GCA_951394255.1. NCBI lineage: Eukaryota > Metazoa > Arthropoda > Insecta > Lepidoptera > Drepanidae > Polyploca > Polyploca ridens. The sequence goes on along the minus strand of OX596246.1, from coordinate 4,700,779 downwards.
CTATGTAAAACCAGTAATCCCTTTTCATGGAATAGCATAAACCTTGTTTCGATGTCCACACTGCATCTATTTTCAATTTATTTACCAGAGATGAATTTTCTTTGCTCATATCAATGTTGGTGTCACGATCATTTTGTGTATACCAGGTGAAATTAGGATCATGTTTTTCTAATAGATTAGATAAAAGTAACCTCTCTAGTTCATTACGTATGTCGGATGAATTACTAGCAGTTCCATTTCGTATCTTTGATAGATTCATACGGTTAGGAGGGATTTTTTCAACCCAACCTCGTTCAAGTAAAGCTTTACGCACTGCACTGCAGCAGCCGTAAATGGTAAATATTTTGCGTTCTTTTATAGCCTTAGCTGCTATTTGTTTTAGTTTTATATAACGTGTGAATTTTGTCTGGCAACTGCATATTACATAACTTTTCTCTTTAGGTGACAGACCATAGTCCCGGTAAGAACTTTGAGGAGGCAATTTGGTTGGCATAGCTATTTTATTCGAATCCTTTAAAAGCCTTAATGGAGAATATAGTCTTTGAATGCCTCCTTTGTCATAATTTTTTATAGTATACTTCTGGAATCAAAGCAAGACAGTTTTACCTTGTTAATATTAACTGCACGGACCCACTATCTCAGAGGAATAAATATTTTTACATTAGATAGCCCGTCTATTGAGAAAGGTTATAGGCTGTAGCATCACGGGTGAAACCGCAAGACACAGCTAATAAATAAATAAAATGGACATTACTTTGCAAGCGACGCAACAGATCTTTCTGCTGACTGCGACATTGTTGACATGTTTCACTGTTGCTCTCTGAGAGGAGATGACCTTAACAATTTTCTAAGAAAAAAATAAAAAAATAAAGTACAGTAGGTATTTTTTAAGTATATTATTAATAACCCACAAGGAAAAAATACCTTCTTCTTTCTAGTGGTTTTCTTTTTTCTGTTTGGCATTGTTCATAATAAGTCGATTCATTATTTTTAAAGCATAACGAACATTTTCTTGAAGAAAAAAACACATTAACAGAATAAACTTGAAAAAACAGTTTCACATTTTGTTCTATATTCATGCTAATCAATATAGTTTCCAGTATTACCTACTCCTGAACATTGTAAAATACCTATGAGGAAGTCTACCTCGCGTTTCGTACACTCTTCTCGCAACACTAGTTTCTGAAAATATAGTATAGTTACCTTCTTCTCGCTTAGTGAAAACATTTTTTTGTAATAATTTAGTTTCAATAACACATAATTTTTCAATTTTTATTTATTTATTTGCACTGAAATTTACCACAAGTGAAATTCAATTTGACATTTAGATGAGTCATTCAAATCTGTCACATTTAAAAGAAAATATTAAAAGCTGCCAGTTTTTCCGAAAGGAATTTAAGTGGATTAAATTGGAAAGCAGGTAGGTGTATATTGTGGATTGGACTTGGTATGCAGGATTCTGAAACAAAGTAAAATCAGCAGTGCACCAAAGATGTAATTTATTATCATAAATTTCAATTTAATAGAATTTGAAGATATCAACAATGAGAGTAAAATATTGTTAAGTACTTAAATTTCTAAATATGCGATTTAAATATAAGTCTCATTAATTTTTTAATCCAAATTGAATACAATCGGTATTTAATACCCATAAAAAGGAACTTAAAACTTGCTGAACACTTTTCTGTCGCTCGTTATAAGGGAGCCATGTGTCCCAGCTCAGTGATGAACACTTTTAGGCGTTAATTAGTCTTTCTTTTGAAGAATGAACTGGAAGGTTCGTCATTTAAGGGCGTGACCACAACACGGTAAGGCGCGTAAATAGACGTGCAGCTTTTAGAGAATGTTATAGATTTCTGCTTGGTTCTAGTTTCTTCGCGTAACTTGCAAATACTCCTACCTATAGCGCTTAACTTTTTTATTGCATCAGAATTATCGTTGTTTCGAGTATTTACTTCCAATGTACACTTTTGATTGGAAATAACGACTCCAGACTTTGCTTGTCGTGTGGGAACAATCGTTTCTCTATTTGATACTCTATTTTGTACCGAGATCGTCGACCGGAGTATACTGGCCGTTTCTCGTTCCCACTCGACAGGGTCTATGTAACATCGCTTGTTACCCACCGACCTGTCAACCTTGGGCTTCTCCGCTTTGCTCGCTGACTCTGTCCTGTATTTACCGGTGCTATTTGACTGGCCTTCATCTGGCCGATAGCACGAATGGGGCACGACACGTCGCCTAAGTTCTGCGTTTTTTTCTCGTCGACCTCGAAGAGTCCTAGAAGAGAGCGCGGACGTTTTACGCTTTTTTGGCCCGTTTTTTATCGAAATTCCCGATTTCACTACAGTAATAGCTTGCCGTACCGTGAGAGAATCCTTGGGGCCCAGAAGAAGACCGTCTCTGTCGGTCGGTAACACATCGTATGGGTTCAACCACGTGAGGAAGTCGGTAATGATAGGGCCGCTGTACTCGGCCGGTACGGATTGATCGAGTGCCGGCATTGTATCACCGGAAGGCACACGAGGCGCCGACGGAGTGACGGCTCTCGGTTCATGTCTCCGCTCCTTTGATTTCTTGTAAAGTTTCTTCCCATTGATGCAAAGAGATAAACCTAAATACGCTGGTGCCTTGGGAATGACCTGCCTGTAGGCCAATTCAAACGTCCCTGTATCGGCTTCTGGGTTGTAACGACGGTCGAGAACAACTGCAAGCACAATAAAAGTTTACATTAATAATAAGAATAATAAATTTGAAACGATAAAATATGCCTAACTTTTTTTTAAATACTTGTAGATGTTGCTAAATAAGTAAGAATACCTAATCTTGCCCCACCAATTCAATACAAAATATCGAAGTAACCACAGCGCATAATATGTAATACAAAGTGAATCACGATTATACTTATTAACTTCAAGATGGTATAAGTCACCTTTTATGACATCCTCTAAACACTGCGGACAGAGTCGTGCAGTAACCGAAGTAGTTGGCGCCAAATCCGGACTGGAATTGATTTCTATAAGCCACGGCGTGAAATCATCAGTCAACATGAAGTCCGCTCCGTACAACTCGAAACTATTCTGCCTTTTGTCCATCGTCTCTTGGCAGGCCAACATCGCACCGATCAGGCATTGCTTGATGCCAGGATATATTTTCGTATCCCACAGCTCATATTTTCCTATCTGTCTTCAAATATACAACAAATTAATTCAATACATGCTGCTTACACTACAGATGTATATTAATGCGCTCTTTCTTACCTGAGATAAGCTCTAAATGTATGACAGTCCCACATATTTTCGTCAGGTAACGCCTTGTCCCTGTCGCCGTTATTCTTGTACTTTGTCTGAACTGCATTGTTCGTCAAGTGAACAGACTCGTGGTAATTTGAAAGACTGAATATTTGTGAGCTAAACCTTAGGTAACTATCTCTGCAAAATAGACATGATTTACTAAGCATTGTCGTATGTTTGATACGTTACAAATAAAATTAACAATCTTACTTGTACATCCAAATTGTTAAAGGTTGGCAATTTGTAATTAAGAACCACTGTCGGATATCAAATTTTGTGTCATATATTACGAGAGGATTTTCTGAAAAATCAAAAAAATATCAAACAGATTGAAAAACGAACTCGACAAGAATCAGACTATTGAGAAGAAAAACGAATTCTAAAATGCATACCAATATATTTCTGAACGACATATCTAGTTTTCTGAGAAGGTATATTAATTAGGCCTATGATATCCTTAATGTTGTTCATTAGCTGAATACCTCGGCCTCTACATTTGTTGCCAGGCTTGACTATCCAAATATTTAGAACTCCATCTATGTCTATTTGAGGCCAGAATTTTGTCATTGTTGCGAGAGTCTTTGCTGCTTTCCTTTCTAATTGCCTAAAAATATCAATATTTGCAAATGTAGTGTTTTCTCATATAGAGTTTCTCCATCAATGAGTATGACCCTGTGGTTCTCATTATAGAGAAAATAATGAATGTTGAGTAAGCGAACATAATGAGTAACAGGGAGTACGAAGACTGACTAATGCTTTTACTATAGGACTATCTGTGAAAAAAAAACATGAATAAAGCTGCCCGTTGTTTCTCGCGAGGGACGCGCGTCCTATTATAACAATTGATGTTATTGTTATATTTTTAACCGCGAGCCAAGCGATTAAATTCTTTAATGAATAAATGGTGTTTAAAACCGGAAATTATTATTTAAAAACGTAATTTTTGTTAACGTGCGTTCTTTATAAAATTTACGTTGATTTAATTTTGGATATGAAAGCGATCGATTAACATAGCAAATATTATTAAACAAACGGTCATTAAACGTATATATTTTGTTGCGACAATCGATCATATACAAAAAAAAAAAATTTTTTCAAAAAAATTTAAGCTCTCAGTCGTTTAATTACCATTCCCACATTACCATTACCAATTACCCACCCCAGATTATAGATATTGATGAATAGGTCGTAAAAAAAGGAAAATCATATATATAAAGCTAAATGATTACATAATAAATTAAAATTTAAACAGTAAAAAAAAATATTGTGAATTTGATGTTGACATAATGCTACTCACAATGGCAAATAAAAAAACAACAAAAGCAATGATCTGGTTACCGGTTTGTTGATATAAATAACGTGCGCTATTGATGACAGCATTTTGCATTACGAAACGAACAAATACCTTAGATTTGTAGTTTTATCCTCAAAGAAATTAGCTTTTTCGTGTACCAGGAGATAATGATGCGTGAGGAATTGATCCCATTCATGTTCCCAAACGTGCACTTGATCTTCTGTTTCATCTATATCTTTATGCGTGAAGAAGGAAATGTATTCGTTTAATCTGCTAATGGCGAATTCAATAGCGCTGAACGGAACTTTTCCATTAATCATAACGAGGTTCTGCTCGCTGTTGTTAAGCAATGTATTCGACAGCCATTTAAGGATGCTAATGCACGCCGTTATTCTGAAGTCGTCGATAAACTCCTCGAGGCTATCCGAGTTGTGAATGTTGTAACAACGTGGGAACTTCGACAGTGCCACGCCCGGCTCTGTATGCCAATGCATTTGTGTTAACGAACTTGTTAATCCTTCTTTAGTAGTGAACACTGATCGAGAAAATCTGAAAAATGCGCAATTATTAATGTTGTGACGCGATTAATAAAGATTTTTTTTCATCATACCTGCTAATGACTACGTCCTTGTTACTTAGCAACCAGTCGTATTTATCCCTCTTGGTCGTCCAGAGAAAATCGACGGAGTGATGTTCCATAAATTTGAATAGGATCATTCTTTCTACTTTGGACAACTCTTTGCCAGATGCTTTCTTCGGGTCGAGATTTGGTGGAGGATGGCGGACCTAAAATATGATACGAAGGTTTTCGTAAGGGATATCATAATTTCTTTGACTCTGATGTGTCATTGTTCCGCATATTAAGGCACGGATCATGACTTAATATTGACTGACACGGACTGCAGTATTTGCATTGCCAAATATTTAACTAACCCTGAAAAAGATTAACGCCCATACTTATAAAACGCTATTTAACTAATGACTGCTTACCATAATTGTTAAACAATGTGACATTATTTACGTGACTAATTTGAGATTTTTTAATAATTTCGGGACTTTTGCTTCATGAATAATTTACAAGGTATTTCCGTTTGACCATCAGAACAGAACGATTGCTGGTTGGAAGAAATTATTTGTTACATGATGGATGTCTTTTTGATCTTGACCCCTCAAGCTACATTATATTTACCTACTTACAACAACGTTGTTAACCAAGTAGTAAGAGCAAAGCGCAGGCCATACCGCGAACTAAGCTTATCTTAGCTCACGTAGCTGCGGTGTCTTTATATACTTTGGTCTACAAGCGGCGCGGAAATGACCCATGCTAAGTGTTAGCTTACCACTTTGCTTACGGTGTGACCAGAACTGAGCACTATGTATAGGATTACCTTATGGGACTCATATTTTTCGATCCATCCTCTTTCGACCAACGCTCGACGCACCGCCGGGAATCCACCGCCTTTTATCATGAACACTTTACGATCCTTCATGGCGTTATCGGCGATTTTCTTCAATTCATTCCATCTCTCGGTACTCACCCAACTTTTGTACTGTCTGAGTTGCTCAGTCGAACACGTCGTTTCTGATAAAAGACACGATTTTGTTAAGTAGAACTGAGTGTTTCCAACATTTATTTAAAAGTCTTTGTCGTGAACTATAAAGGAATGACATGATACCTACATAAATGATCATGGATCAAATGTATCATTATAATGAATGAAAACGAGTAACGAATTATCATGATTGAATTAGAGAATGGAATGCCAAGATAACTAATGAATGATAGGTACCCAATTGTGAATGAACGACGGTCTCTAACTACGCACACCTGGCCCATTTTCAGACTTGGAGATCGAGACAGCACTCGACGGCCGCAACTCTTTTTTGGCCGTGCTATCCTTGTGCAGCTTCGAGTCTGACGCGCTCTCCTCGAGCTCCATCGTTACAGCCATGAGATATGTTTGCTACTATTAATAATCCTGCAATAGTTCAGTCGGTCAGACACTAGCATGGTTCAGGATTTCTTCATGACGTGCGCACAGTTCACCAGTCGAGACTGGACTGGTCGGTTAAATATAAACCGGTAGTGCAATAACCTACTTTCAGGTAACCTACATAGTAAGGAGGTCCCTGGCTACCAGTGAGGCTTCCGCGCGCATCACCGCCTGGCACCTGATCGACTGACGTCATAGACGACGTACGTCCTTCGCAAACCGTGCGGAATGTAGTTACGCGGAAATTAATAAACACAAATTACTCTTACCTTTTGTAACCAGGCCGCTGCTCAGAAAACTAGGTTAAAATAAACGCAATAGCGTTCATAAATAATAATAGGTTATAATTTATATTGTAATTTTGGTAACTGTAAATTTATTTTGACATTTTAAATTTCGTAAGACGTCAACCTGTCACAATAGGTAAACAGATAAGCTCGTAGCCAAAGCTCGTAGCACTCCGTAGCAGCTACATTTACATTTATAGAGAGTTTATGGAAAAAATATCTCAATGGGTTTATGGATTATGAAAAGAAGTTCTGAGTCGATAATATTTATATGGTTAAAACGCAAAGATTTGCTACCATTCCAAGAAAAAAATGGAAGGTGAGCCTATGCCATAGCCTACTATAGTATCTAAAGATCCTCAATAAACGAGGTATTCGTTTATTGAGGATAACACAAAAAAACTGTCAGTTTCTGAGATTAGCGTGTTTGAATAGGTATGTTAAGTACATACAATACAAACTCTCCAGCTTAGCAGGGCACACCTACGGTTTCACTCGTATTCGGTGTGAGTATGAAATATAAAACCTTCATCAAACGAGCTAACTCAAAATATAATTATTAAAAAGATCGTAGGTACTAGGTACCAAATTTCTGAAATTAGCGCGATTAAACATGCATATAAACATAACATTTCTCTAGGTACCTATGCGTGCCTATGCGTAGAGTAGTTTTCTCTGTCTACGTACCTATGTATATTGATGTAGGTACCTATTAAATAATTTTAATATAAATATTGTCAAACACTTGTCGGGGTGTTCCGTCAGCTGCACTTGAGAGCTTCGGCCGCATCATCACTTACCATGGTGAGATGAGATTGCGGTCAAACACATGCCTTTAGAAAGTTAAAAGAAATATGGATTATTTAGGTATTATTTAAACAATTTGTTCTTAATTAGTTATTTAACAATAAGTTTAATGCTATATACCTATATAAGGCCCAAATAAATTAGTGAACTTCCTCTTGAGGGATGAATGTATAGGTCTTAGAAAATATATATGTCTAGAAAGAGTATCCCCATACTACATGACTTTTAAAAAGTGGCCAACTTTGCTACGTCTTATCCTCGCGGTACGTCATTCTGCTTGTCATAGTGACGTTTATAATGTTACCAGTTGTTGAAAAAAATCCAATAAAATGGGGAAAAATATATTACGGTGTCGATATCTTTTTAAACTCCGAAAATAAAAGTTGAATCGGGATAATACATGATAATAAGAATAAAATTAATGGCGCCGATATAAATTTAATACTTATTATTTTTACTTTGATGTCAACGAACAGTAATTATTTGCGTTGACGTTTCAAATCAAATCAAATCAAGCAAATCAAGTCAAATCAAGTCAAATCAAGTCAAATCGAGTCAAATCAAGTCAAATCGAATCAAACCGAGTCAAACAGGGTCAAATCGAGTCAAACCGAATCAAACCAAGTCAAATCAAGCAAATCAAGTCAAATCCAGTCAAATCGAGTGAAATCGAGTCAATAAGTCAAATCGAGTCAAATCCAGTCAAATTGAGTCAAACCGAGCCAAACCGAGTCAAATCGAATCAAATAGAGTCAAACCGAGTCAAACCAAGTCAAATCAAGCAAATCCAGTCAAACCGAGTGAAATCAACTGAAATTGAGTCAAATCAAGTCAAAATAAAATTGAGTCAAATCAAGTCAAAACAAACAAATCGAGTCTAATCAAGACAAACATTTTTTTTGGCTGGTTTCCAGAAATCTACACTACGGCTTCTCCGAATGATGTCTATCCATTGGCTTCTTAAAATTGGATCAATTGGTATTCTGTAAAAAAGTCTCATTATTTAAGTCAGATAATACTAAATTAAAAAAAGGTTATTCGACACGCGTTATGTAATATTATTGGAATTGCAAAATATTCACAATTTAAAATAGTGTCCGCCATATTGAACTATTTAGTTATTGGTCCGATTGCTCTCAAAATTGATATTTGAGAGGCCTTTGGAACATAAACCACGAATCTTTTCTCAAAATTCAAACAACTGGCCGCCATATTGAACTATTTAGTTATTGGTCCGATTGCTCTGAAAATTGATATTTGGGAGACTCTTGGACCATATAACATGAATCTCTGGTTAAAAGTGAAAAAAGTGTCCGCCATATTGAACTATTTTGTTATTGGTCCGATTGCTCTCAAAATTAAGATTTGAGAGAGAATAGTTCAATATGGCGGTCACTTTTTTGAATTTTTAGCATAGATTCAAGTTATATGGTCCAAGGGTCTCTCAAATATCAATTTTGAGAGCAATCGGACCAGTAAGTAAACAGTCCAATATGGCGGCCACTTTTTTGAATTTTTAGCATAGATTCAAGTTATATGGTCCAAGGGTCTCTCAAATCTCAATTTTGAGAGCAATCGGACCAATAACAAAATAGTTCAATATGGTGGCCACTTTTTTGAATTTTGAGAAAATATTCATGGTTTATGTTCCAAAGGCCTCTCAAATATCAATTTTGAGAGCAATCGGACCAATAACTAAATAGTTCAATATGGCGGACACTATTTTAAATTGTGAATATTTTGCAATTCCAATAATATTACATACACGCGTGTCGAATAACCTTATTTTTTAATTTAGTAATATCCGACTTAAATAAAAATGTAATAAAAAAAAATGCATGGTATGCACATACAAGGTTACATCTTACGCCTATGCAACGCGGCACTACGTAGTTCAATTGATTTTAAACATATGGCTGTACTATTTACTTGTATGAAGAAGTATTTTGCAAAATGTTCCGGTGACCGCATCCATGGTTATATAAATCACTGACTATGATGGAAAATCCGAAAACGACAAACACGTCAACTTAAAAAAAAAATAGGTCCGCCATCTTGAAATGCAAAATGCTATTCATTATTAGCTCGAGGAAAATCTTAAATTAATACCCATGTTGATTTTTGCATTACTGAAGCGACTACTATCTTACATGACATAATCGTCATTAGCATTAAAAAAACCCTAAAAATTCGACTTGTCCACCGTCGCTTATGATATATCAGTATCTACATACTCGTATTTAACTATTGACTGATATTAATTACCATGGGAGTTTTGAGTTCATAAACTGGCAGGACAGGCAACACATAAAAAATGGCGCTTACTCAAAATAATTTATTTTCGTTACATTTCAATGGCTTATATTGGAGGAACTAATAGGAAATATTGTTACTTACCGATGATAGGTGAGTTTTTTCGTTGGTCTAGATAGGCCCATGTAATTTTTACACACTTTTATCACACAATACGACATTTTGAAACAATACAATTTTGGTGATTTTGGATGTGTCCCAGTGACGTCTCAACTGACACTGAGGACGGGAAAATGATGAAGCCCCTAACAGTTAGGGGCTATTTTTATCTACGCGTAAACAGCTTCGTAGCTCCGTCTGGATATATCATTAGTCAAAGGTATAGGTCATTAGTAATCAAAAAATAATATAAGAGAAAAAAATATTTGTGGGTAATTATTTGAAAATATGCAAATCCGACGTCCAGACGATTATTTAATACAATATAATGTTTTTACACATTATCGTTGAATTTGATTGTTTATTAAAGGCCTCCTCTGTATGTTGCCACTGTTTATTTCTGTATTTTTTAAATACATATATTTTAATTTCGAGTCCAAAGTGTCAAAACATCATTGCCGTGGATGTCCCAAGACCCGAAACTGACACTAAAAACGAAGATTGAAAATAATCCCTCGATTTTTTGCATTATTTTTAATAATATATTAAAATTAAAATACTTTCTATACCTAAATATGTTTATAACAATATTTTTTGTTGGAATGTTTATCCATAGATGATTTTTGAATTATGTCCCAGAAAAAATTGGTCATTACCATGTCACGACGTGACGCAACGTGTACATCTTACTAGAATGGGTGGTTTATATTGAGTTCCTAGCCCCGCACCCCGCCATGTGCGGTTTGACACGCCAGTGTCAAGCACACATCTCTTGTTCGCAAATTTATCATCGAAAATTCAGTTTTTTATCCATAATTTTAGTGTTTGTCACGAAATTGTATCACCAACGTGGAAGTCCTGTGTCGGTAAGTGCTTGTATAACCATCATACAGTTAATTTTAATCGAAAAGCAATAGGTTTGGCTGTTTATCAAAGAACGAGAGTTTCTGAATAGTTAACCGTTTCGTCGCTAGTTGGAAAAAACATTGCGTTTGTCATTACCATGTTCGTAATTACCATGTTTTACCGTGGATTTTTCAACCACGGTAATGATGTATCATACACGGTAATGAAAATGATTGTTAGATTGTTTTGTATTATTCAAATTTTAAGTCATTTAGGAAAGGATTATAATAATAATTTTTTTTTGTTATTCAAAATGGCAAGGCGTAAATAATTTACCAGAGATGAATTACTAGCAAAGAAACGGGCAGCTGAACAAGCAAGAAGAGATACAATTAAGTCAAATACAGAGGATCATGCGCAGTATAAGGAAAAGGAAAAGCATAGATACCAGAAAAGTAAAGAAGATAATAAGTTGGTACAAATAAATGATATGACATCCAGACAAAAGAAAAATCAAAGAAAGAAATGGAAAATAAACTCGAAAGAATTTCCGAGAAAGACAATGATGTAAAGTACAAAGACTAGCCGAGAGCACTCCTCCAGATACAGACTCGGATGATAGTCAAGCAGTTCATATTTTAGAAAATACAAACAAATGCACTCAAAGCTACTCCAAGTGTATCACAGAGAAGACCACTCACTAGTCGTCTTGGTGCAGAGATGTCACCTGAACCCTCCGTGAAAGCTGAGTGTGACACCTCGACAATTTGATTTGTCTGCAGTCAAGAGTCGACTTCATTACAATGCTTCCAAAAAGCTTCTATGGTACAAAAAGCAACTATTGGACTCACAAAAACAATACGACATTTTGCGTAAACGTATCTTTCGTAGCAATAATATGAAGAAAAAGCAGCATTCTGATAGCCCAAAGACGAAAGTAGAGAATTCCTTATCAGATCCAAAACAGAAGGAAGATGTTAAAAAGACCCTGGTGTTTGCTGAAACTATAAAAAATAATCTAATTATTAATTACGAAAATCTAAAAACTCGTAAGCAGAAAAAGGAATTCAAGGATTGAGCCAGCCTGTAAGACTATAAAAAATATAAAATACTAAATGATTTACAGTCCAAATTGGTGAGAAAAGAAATTACCGTATCGCGATTTGTCATTACCATGTTACAGAATGTCATCACCATGTCTTCTAAAACTTTGGGGGGCTATAAGTCCTTTATTTATGGGAGAAGGGGGAGGCCTTTTCCAGAATCTACATGTAGATATTAAAGACTTTCGATCTGATCAGAAAAATAGTTACTTTAAAACATTTTTTTTTCTTTTTCAAAATCTTGCCAAATTGCATATTTTCAAATAATTACCCTTGTATTGTAGCAAACCTATGCAAGACATAGAAAAAAAAAATATTTTTTCCCTCGGATTTTTTTCTAATATTATTTTTGGATTACTAATAATGACCTATACATTTATCCCTCAAGAGGAAGTTCACTAATTTATTAGGACCTTATGTATTAATAAAGGTGCAATCAATCGTAAATTAATTAGTAATCCACTATGGTTAAAGATTACTCACTCAACATAAATATGTAGTACCTAAACAAGGTATTCATCGTTTTTTTGAAATAATGAGATTCATTTTCCTTAGTTCCACAAATGCAACCTAGATGGCAGAATATTAACTATTAGCAATAGTTTTTCCTTCTGATTTTATTTATTCATATGTTTACTTTCATTCGATTTACATAGAAAAATTTACCACTGTAGGTACTAAAATTCAGATCTTCAGGTTATATTAAAAAAGTACAACCCACCTGTACGCAACCCACACACGAAAAAAGTACCTACCTAAACCATAGACAATTACTCTGTACACAGAACTAACTTCACTTTTGAGTTTGTCACGTTGTCCAACATGTATGCGGTAGGGAAAGATGGAAAGAGAGAGACTGAGCCCAAAAAAGAGACGGCGAGTATTGATTCTGAATTTTGGCAATACTGATTATGACATGAAAGCAAGATGGCGAGTTCATCTCCGTTTGATGGTTCTCCGCGATAAATTCACACATTCGATGTCATCTTTCGAACTTATTTCGTAATGATCTGGCAAGACAAACAATCGTGAAAAAAATATTATTAGTGTTATTGTGTGCGTAGAACTGAAAAGGTGTCGTAATTTAACTGAGATGTGGATCTAACCCACCTGAGGAATGTTGGTTTTTTTCAGTGATTTGTGTTTCGGTCAGGTGTTTTCGTTTTGGTCAAAATTAAAATTTTGTTCTTGCGCAGTGAGTGAAGTTATCAGTTCAGATGTATTTGTGCCGTGGGGATGCTAGATGTCGGGACTGTTTCCAATGTTGGGAAACAAAAGCGTGAACTATTTGTTTTGATAGAGTGTGATAAAGTAAATTGAGAAGGTCGGAGAGAGAAAGAGCCCCGGCCGGAGTGATGGCCTTCAGTGAGGTGAGTATCTACGTTGCATTTTACAGTTTCATCATTTTTCTTTGTTAACTGTGTCTTAGATAACGAGTTGTACCCTCTTTATTTGCAAGTAACACTTGACTGGGTAATAGGAACTTGTTACAAATTCTTGAAAGTATTTCTTACATTGCAATTTCTTTAAATAATCATGAGCAGGTTCTGCTATCTTCAATTTACTATCACCCAAGTTTTACTACTATGGATTAGTACTTTTGCAAGATAATCAACTTTTTTATAATGGTTTACATCAGGTAGGTATATTTTCCTTTATTTTATTATACTGTAACACCAATGATTAGTCAAACAAAACATTAATTTAAGTATGCAGGTTTATGTTCATAATATTTTGTTTTGCATGTCGATTTGATGATTTTTCTACTGTATTTGAGTGTCTGACAATGCGGAGTGCGCTTATCATTTCAAATTTATCTATCACTTATGTATTAAGGTACTTTCATGTATTATGATATCACTGATATATTGTATGCTATTTCCTTGTTTTAATATACAGGCAGTGCTTATTTAAAAGATAATGTTATTAAATAACTGATAATTATAAGCCAAAAGAATTTTGTGACCATGGTTAAAAATGTGATTGAAGAAATAAAAAAAAAATTGAACAAGGTCTTAAAAACACAAACATTTCATTAAATACTGCTAATAGCTAAACAAAATCTTTATTTATATGTATTTACTTATAGAATTTTAATAATGGTAAAACAATATCTGTATTGGTTTACCTTATTCTGAAAAAAATTATGTAGATAGGCATTTATTTATATTCATAAGTAAGCATATTCATTCTCCATTGAGTTTGTGACACAGTTAAACATTGGCTTGTGGATGATATACACATCCTAAAACTACATATGAAATTAAAAGCCAATTTCTGAAAAATCACTCTCTAAAAGTATTAAACAAGAATTATTATTTATTATTTTTCTCATCTAAAAAAGTAAAAAATTAAATAAAAAACATACATTTAATTATATTTATGTTTTTTAGTCATAGTTATGTTCAGAGTATATCCATCGTCATATGCCACTTTGCCTTAAAGTTTATGATCGCTTACTACTGGTAGAATGTATGGTTTTGTTAGGGTATGTGGCATACAACCATGGCTATCATCTGAACATAACTATGAATATGTATTTTATTTTATTTATTTGGAATAGCAAACAACAACATTATATCATTTTATATAAATAAAGTAACATGAGTATATAATAATGCAGCCCACTCCATATTAAGATGAAAACTATATCTTGCGACACTGTGATAGCATCTAATACCTTGGTTTTCACATGGACCAATGGTTGACATGGAAGAATTAGTCGTTTTATTTTAAGAAATTATTGTCAGTGGAGACCTATCACTGGCGGTAGTTCTATGTTTGTAGGTTAAGGTTATTTACTTTTAATTCTAAAGCTGTAGGTCTCAATAAAAAAAAAAAGAAAGAATCGTGTTAAGCAAAAGAGAGATGAGATCAAACGTCAAATACAGACATTTGTGTTGGATCATGGGCAGAAACTGTATTATCAGTGGACAACAAACTACTCATTTACAACTTCCATGTTAAAATTATGGTCTCCAATTGTGGTGAGCAAAAGCAAAAGCCAATATAATCTGCCTTCAAAGATTGCAGAATTTTATATTTTGACCCATTGTCAATAAGCCATGGTTTATTTTGTTTGTTAAGGTTATGCCGAGGAGATCAAGCCAATCGCATATTGGCAAGGATATATTTTGGAAAGTAAGAAAGAGAAAAAGAAAGCATGGTGAAAAGTGTAGTTTAAAAATATTGAATAGATTACTAATTTTAATTCTGACATAATTAATAATCACTACATGCCAACCTTAATAACTATGCCCTGGTCACAGAATACAGAATAAAAGGCAGATAGAGGGCGCGGAACACGAAAGTGAAGCCAAAAAAGCAAATACAAATTCTAAATCAGATACTTGCTGTTTCCAGTTTGTATTTGCTTTGTTTAACCACAGTTTATTAATAAAGATGTGTTTTTTGTTAAATAAAGTTTGTTAAACAAAGCAAATACAAATTGGAAATCGAATACTAGGTATTTGATTTTGAATTTGTATTTGCTTTTTTGGCTTCACTTTCGTGTTCCGTGCGCTCCATTTGCCGTTTATTCTGTAATCTGTGCCCCAGGTTTATAATTTGTAAATAAATCTGACTACCTAAGACTTCAAATTGTTCTTGTATAGATTAGGTAGGTACATTTGTTATTTTACTGGCACCTAGGTATGCCACTCGTCCATAGTTTCTTTTGTCCCAAAAATTATACATTCATGACATTACACAACAGCCACATCTCTTCTAATTTGAGAGTGGCTCATGTATAATGTCAGCCACTCGGCGAATCGGTTACGGCGTTTCATGTGACGCAACAACCGTTACCAATTCACACGGTGTGGCCCGGTGGGGTCTGGTGGGTTTGTTATTCCTTAGAGCATCACTCGGTGGAGTTATTCGGCTTTGGGAGAAGCATCCTCGGTTGGATTGGTGGTAGGCGTTTCATAATTGAGACGTTTAGCGGCAGTTTCCCACGGTTCGATTGTTATTCTGATCTCGATGTCGAGTAGCGTCGTGCGTGGCCGTCGAAGCGACTGATACCGCCTGCGTGAGACTTACGTTTTCCTAAATGGAACTGTAAATTGATAGATTACCGACGGAGGCTTATGTCCGCAGAAAGCAGAGGCGTTATCCTAATTGGCGGAACTTGTTTGATCTAAATAAGGTACCTAGTAACTACCTATAGGTACGCAGTGTTCGTATACCTAGTGTGGCCTTATCTATATGGGCCGTTGTTTCCTCATTGGGCCACCGATTGCACCCGTATGCCTGTGTGATCGTGGACCTAATTAAACCTACCAGTTTATGTTGAGCTTCCCCAGGTTACTGTTAGTTAACTTCACTTTATTCATCACGAACATGAGGATTATTTTGCAAACGCTTAACGGTTCCATCAGTATTGGGTGGCGCGGGGGTGACTCAACAATAGTACCTATGTTGTAGGGTCATTGCGCTGGTTTTCCGTCCAGTACCACTTTTCGTCCATATGACTGAGGTACTACAAACACATGCGTAAAATTTGAATACAAACGTACCTTACCGCGCAAGTTTGGACTTTTTGCGATCCATAATGTCTAGGCAACAGTTCTATCAACATGAAAATGTGATTTAACGAGTAGTGACTTCAAAAATATTAACGTCAGTGACCGCTTCGCATCCCTGACTTGCAGAAGTCAACGCGCCTAAAAAAAATTATACCGGTACGAAAAGTTCATGGTAAGTTTAATAACTGTTTTAGCTAGTTTACGTAATGTTTTTGGCAAGTATGTCTATCTATAACCATATTTAACACAAATTTAAGTGTTTATTATAGTTTATTTATGTAAGTCTTAGTAAAATTTAGTGGACTAATACTAGCATACCAATTTAGCAAAATATTTGGTTTTCGTCCACGTGGACGGAAACCCAAATAGCTATGTGAATATTTGCAATGGTCATTTTACTTCAACGGACCTATAAAATAATGAATTATCTCCCAATAATGATCTTTATTGCAATGAGTTTAGACATTTTAGTTTCCGTCCACTCCTTTGTCAGTGTTGCGGGAATAAAAAATATTTATAGGACGTGGACGAAAAATAAAAAAAGCGTTTAATGTGGTGTTAGTTTTCGTCCATGAACGAGAACTAGGATGGACGAAAATTAAAAAAAATATATTCTTTTGCATTACTTTTCGTCCATAGACATGTTATTTGTATACTAGCTGTTCCCCTGCGGTTTCACCCGCGTTGCCAGGATAAAAAGTAGCCTTGTCCTTTTAAAAACTTACTTTAAAACTAGAAAGAAAACCGCCGCGTACACGTAAGATTCCTTAATAAAGGCTCTAACTGCAATTTGGGAGAATAAGGCGTCAGTTAGACAAGTCTGTAGAGATTATGGGATTCCTTAATCTACGGTCCTCGATATATATACATCGCTAACTAAGTGCTAACTGTGTTTCATAGAATGTAACCGCGGCTTGGATATCTTGTTCCATTTTGGATTTCCAGTGTCTACCTTACGGGTACATCGTCAGACCCTGAAAACTATATATGGTCAAAGTTCATCTCACGACAAGTCCAATAACCCCAAACACAGCTAGGATGCGTTGCTCCACTATTGGGCTCCAGTGCCTACCCTCCTACTCTGTCATCAGGACCTGAAAATCATATATGGTTTAAGTTTATCTCACAACAAGTCCAACAACCCCAAACACGGCTAGAATACGTTGCTACGTTATAGAGTCCCAGTTCCTACCCTCCTACTCCATCATCAGACCCTTAAAACCATATATGGTCAAAAATCACCACACGACAATTCCAACGACCCCAAAACACGGCAAGGATACGTTTCTCCACTATGGAGTTCCAGTGCCTATACTCAACCTCCATCATCAGACCCTGAAAACCATGCATGATTAAAGTTCATCTAACGACAATTTCAATTACTTCAAACACGGCTACGATACGTTGCTCCACTACTGAGTTGCTGTGCTTACCCTCCTACTCCATTATCAAACCCTGAAAACCATATATGGTCAAAGTTCATCTCACGACAATTCCAACAACCCCAAACACGGCTAGGGTACGTTGCTCCGTTATAGTTTCAGTGCCTACCCTCCTGCTCCATCATCAGACCCTGAAAACCATATAAATTAATAAATAATAAATATCCTTTGCCATTCCCCACGCATGGTCATCCGATCCCAAACTAAGCTGAGCTTGTACTATGGAAACCAGATTACTGATATAATACATATATATTTACAACAAATATGTAATACAATCTATATATCGAAAATTTCCTCAAGCCTGCCGCTGCTTCCGATTAACGCCAGGGTTCCCAGAAGGCTGGCAGCGTTTTCTCTTTGTCAATAGCCAAGCTGACGCGTTGGCGGAAAAAGCTCCCCGCCCGCTGTTCTCCGGAGGTCTCGATCAATTTTGATGACAAGGTGCGAGCAAAACGGCGAGCTTCGGACCCCCACGGTCCCATGGTCTCGACCGCAAAAGGCACAAAAATATAATTGGGTCCAATCGATGCGTATATTTGAATTTTGAATTTTCCTCACTGGCTGCAGCTGCCCCTGCAGCTTTACAAGTCGCCGGTAAGTGAGATGGCGCGAGTGTATCGACACATGTGGCATCCCACACCAGCGACTTGCCAACACTCCAAGGGATCAAAAACATACCATCCGGTCTCTTGCCATAGCCCCGCGCAATACCGACTGGTTCCAGTACGGAAGGCACGTTAGCGACAACAAGAGCCCTGCGGATAATGTCATTAATAGCTGAGTGTCGTGGTATTCGACCAGCACTTAGAGAGCACGAAAGCCCATGGTGTCCGATGTCGCCAAAATATATACAATTTTGTTTGTAAATACATACTCAATATAAGGTCCTAATAAATTAGTGAATTTCCTCTTGAGGGATGAATGTATAGGTCATTAGTAATAAAAACACAGGCCTATAAAAAGTAAAAAGTAAAAAAAAAAAAAAAAAAAAAAAAAAAAAAAATATTGGAAAAATAATCCGTGGGAAATCTTGCGTCCGTATACCGGACGCGACAAGTCGGTGGACGCAGTATTACTATGGAATTTTTTTGTGGTTGACGCAAGATGTCTAGCAGGATGGCTTTATTATGGGCGTTGATTGTTTTAGTTGGCCACCGTAGACGGTTGTCATTGTAATACGCATGTTTAATTTATTTTCTTAGTTTAATTATAGCTAATAAATGTAATAAAAATAGAAAAAATTACAATAAGGCTATTAAATAGTATATATATTATGTTGTTGATTAAATTAAAGTATATTATAATTGCTTTTTAACTTTATAATTCACCTGCACTCCTTTGTCTACACAGTGGTCGAAATCTAGCTCACACTAGGACGAAAACCAATTTTTTTGGACGAAAACTAGCAAAATCCCTACTTTTGATAAAATATTTTTTTATAAAAAGAGGTGTGAAAATGATTTATTTTCTCTTAACATTAACCTAAAGAAGACTAATTAAGCACACACAAAAAATATAATACATTTAGGTAAGGGTACTTCAAGATATTCATATCGCATCACAAAGCTGGCAACTCCGATAATTGGACGAAAACCAGCGCAACGACCCTACCTAATGTAATAACTGATTCAACATTGTTAACACAATTCTGCGTTGTTGTAATATGGGCCTACAGCCTAGACTAGACGATATGGACTATCTACTCTCAATGTTTGCATTGCGGCGCCGCAAAGTTTAATGAAATTCCGAGTAGGTAGGTATTTGTGAATTCTGTAAAGGTGCGTTCCCACAGGTTGTTATTTAACGGGCTGCGCGGGGTAAGTACCTACCATCGCACCGTGGGAAGTGTCCTACGGCGCGGTGCGGTCCGTGAAATCACAGAATCAGTGAGCGAGCCTCCGCCATGGCATTCCAGTCGGGAACTCACCTGGGATGTTATTGATATGAAATTTTGAATCTGGATTATGGATACACATATATGAATAAGAATATACCGGTTTCAGATACAGTGGATATGATTTTTTTTCGCATAGATTCATTAACTGATAGCTATTAGTTTTTTAAGGAATTGTAAAGGGAAAATACAAAAGGTAACGATTTGACTTTATTTTTAGGTTACCGGGATAAAACTAGTCGATAACGGATAGCTCCTCTCCTATCCGAAATTATTCGAAACTCATCAGATTCGTTTACGGTTTCGGATAGATTTATATTTCGGATATACTAATGGTTTAGGTTATGGAGCTCCATAAAATCCCTAACTCAAACGCGCTATAGGCTACGCCGCGTCGCGGCGTCGCGCCCGGGCGGACACGCAACATGGCCGTGCTACCGCAGGCCGCAGCTAGTGGAAACGCACCTTTATACGGCTTAAGCATAATTTATATTAATAATTGAAATACCAGCTTATTGGGTTTCTTTCTTATGCAAACTTTTGTTCATATTAACCCGTAAATTGACGTCGTCCAATTTTTTCATATTGGTATATCTTTATTTTTCATATATATATGTATATTTAAGATGGCAGCAGAAAGTAAAAATAACGAAATCTTTCGCTGACGCTATGCAAACTATCTATATACGGTCAGTTATGCAACCATTACCATATGGGCTTTATTTATCAATTAGGTGATTAGGTATGACGTTTTGGAAAATACCGAAACTACCTAATATTGCCGTCATCGTGCCGATTTGAATCAAGCAAATCCGAGCAGCTCAGTCGTGCGCGCAGGGTCATCGACCCGGACTTCAACAATCAAATTTGTAGGGCCCTCCGACCCCCACCTTCCATGTTGTTCCAGCATTTATTTGCATAGGAATAATCTATCCTTCTCTCAGTAAAACATGCATTTGTATTTGGGACATCATTGTTTGCGTCAGAAGTTTAAAATTTTCCAAAAGAAGTTGCCAGGCGGGCGATGTAGAGTCAACGTTGGACTTGGATGACTTCCAAAGCAGCGTGTAGTTGACTGCCATGTTTGTCGTACACTGTAAACACCTGCCTTAGTCAGCTATTCTCATTTGTTTGTCTTTTCTGTACGTCAAAAGTAGTTACGTGAGAAAGAAAATCTACGTACTACCAACCTATCTAACTGGAAAGTAAAGTAGGTAGGTTCCTAGATTGATAACGTAAGAATTAGTTACCTAGACATATTTGTAGTATTATTGACCGCAAGAACCCTAGGTGAAGCACCCCATACCAAAATACTTGTAACTTTGATTTTGAAAACCAATTACCTACTGGGCTTTTTTTATGAAGCAAAAGTAGAGAATTAAATTTAATATCTATAAATTTTAAAATTTTAAAATATTGTAGGTTGTAGGGTTCTAGGCTATCTAGGGCTAATTCCGTTGCATAAGTTACATTATAAGCTAAATAGTAAGTTTACCTCATAGACAGTAGACAGCATCAGTCGCTTCCGTCTGCACAGGCAGAACCATGAGCAGAGCGATTACTAGGTAGGTCTTCTCTCTATCAAGAGACAGCTTACCTATCTTAGATATATTATCTTGAACTATATCAGTGTTTTTCAATCTTATTGATTTCGCGACCCCCTTACAGGTTGGAAAATTCTGGCGACCCCCTTGTCAGACAGAGAAAGAATATATAAATTAAAAGACTACGATAATGATTTTCTTTATTTTGATACCTTTACTTAATTATTAGTCTGCAAGAAGCCGCGAGAGGTTTGCAACTAAGTAAGAGGTAAGTTGTACGCCCGCTTGCGCGAAGTCTACCTTGTCTTTTTCCTTCTGCCGGCGACCCCCCGACTAAGGTTGCACAGATTGAAAAACACTGATCTACCTATATCAATGCTGTTCGTTAGTCTCGCTACAACTCAAAAACTGCTTGACCGATTTGATTTTGTTCGCTCGAATAAAGGGTTGGTTTAAAAAAAGGAAAACAGCGGAATACTAAAAAAAAAAACGGTGGCACTAAGTTCACCGGCTCAACTTGTACCACCAACAACGGCAACCTACTAAGGTTTTTTTTTTAATTTGAATCGGCGCAATTTACGGTAGGTTTAGCTACTCGAATAAATAGGTAATAAAAATAAATCAATATCATTGTGTACCTTCTTTGGTCCCCATTTAACTACTTTGGTCCTTAAAGTAAGTTTAAAACAGTTGACGTAGGTTGTTTACTTGATTCAATACCATCTGACCGGCTGAACTACTAAATTACTCTTCAGAACGAGTTGCTTGTACGTGTATACCAAACTGACCTCTGACCGTACATTCTTGTTACACGTGAACTATCGGGCCCGATAGGTGAAAGGAGCTGGTTTTGGTTCCACGCTGATTTGCAGTTTTAGATCTCTTTACGGTACGGCACAGTTGGTACTCGACGAACAAAGTACGTAGGGTCATTTCGCCGGTTAGCGACCAGTTAGCTGAGTTGCCCACATAAGATGAGGAAAAAAAAATGTTGTCTACACGCAAAATAGTATATGTTAATGTGAATTTGTCCCTAATATAATCTAGTTTGGATACAAAAACATAAAATAAAATACATTCATACAAAAATATGTATAAAATGCTGAAAAAGTGAAAATATAGCGAAAACGTCGGTTTACGACCATTTTTATCAGTTTGTGACCACCAGTGACCTGGTTTGCGACCGCTATTTTAATATGAAAAATTTGCCATTAAAACAATTATAATCGCTTTAAAAATATTTTAATTTTTGCCTCTTAATAAAAACAAATATGGTAATCATTTGGTGTAATGTCTTCTTTTAATTAAAAAATAACAATCTTACATTTCGTAGGTTACTTACGTTACTTAGTAATAGTTGTAATAGAATTAAACAATATCCTAAATATTAAGTAATATAACATTTAAAAATTATCAACATCAATATTTGCTCGTTGTGGTGGATCAGGTATAAACAAATGTTTGCTGAAAGCCCCAGTATCCAACATTGCCATATTTTTCGCTAGCAACGCTTTCCTAGACACCACCAGCCAACCTCCACCTTGTATCCTCCACTGCGGCTCCGAAATGTCGGATGTCCGCATTCACCAAAAAGAGGTTCTCAAAGAGTAAGGCTAGTGGCCCCGACGAGATCCCGGCGGTAGTATTGAAGACCTGTGCCCCTGAGTTGTTTCCTATTCTCACACGCCTATTCAGACTCTTTGAAAACAAGACGTGTCCCTAAATCCTGGAAACTTGCAAACGTCCAACCTATACCCAAAAAGGGTAGCCGTACAGATCCGTCGAACTATAGACCTATCGCAATCACCTCCATACTCTTCAAGATTATGGAGCGTGTATTGAACGCCAAACTTCTTGGCTACCTGGAAAACAATGATCTCCTGAGTGATCGACAATTCGGCTTTCGTCCTGATCGATCTACAGGAGATCTCCTAGTGCTAGCCACCCACCTCTGCAGCGAGGCCATTGAGAAACACGGTGAAGCGCTAGCAGTTTCACTGGACATCTCGAAGGCTTTCGACAGGGTCTGACATGATATTCTGCTCAGCAAGCTTCCCTCATATGGACTGCCCTCTAGTTTATGCGCCTGGATCTCCGATTTCCTGAGTGGACGGTCTATTCGAGTGGTAATCGATAGCTGCTCGTCGGAAGTAAAGGCGATCAAGGCTGGTGTTCCTCAGGGATCTGTTCTCTCTGCTACGCGTTTTTTTGCTGCATATTAACGACTTCCTGAAACCCGGAATTTACGGGTACGCAGATGACAGCACCGTCACAGAGAGTTATATATCCGATCCGCCACAACAGTCTCTCAGAGAGGATATGGTTACGAGGTTGAACTCGGCTCTGCAAATTGTTGCCGAGTGGGGTACCGCCAATAGGGTCAAGTTCAATGCCTCTAAAACACAGGCCTGTCTTTTTTCTGCCAAGAGGAGCTCCTTCAAGCTGACTCCCGCATTTCGTGATGTATCTGTACCGATATCCAAAAACCTAGATCTTTTGGGTCTCAATTTATCCTCTGACCTTAATTTCGGATGGTCCATCGAGGCAAAGGTTAAGACTGTTGCCAAAAAACTTGGTATCCTGAACAAGGTGAGACGGTACTTCACAAAGGAACAGCTTCTATACCCATTACAGGATCTGGTCCCTTTGTCTCGATTGTATCACACCTCTTCCTCTAACTCATTTGCATATTCACGCCCAATTGCAGATTTCTAGTACTAAGAGTCTTTGAGACATAGTGCGGACGGACGGACAGACAGACAGACAGACAGACGGACATGGCGAAACTATAAAGGTTCCATGTTGACTACGGAACCCTAAAAATCAGACTTGGTCGCATACTCAATGAACTTTCATACCAATTTCTGTTAGCGGCCGTTATTTTTCTCATACTAAATTATGGTGGCCGGAAACCAATGTCTTTATTTCGATTATTTTGGTTTACGACCACCTGTTTAGCACCCAATTTCGTACGTAAATTAAACAAAGTTCTTTCAAAGAAACTGGTGGTCGTTTACCAAAGAGCTACAAAGAAAAGCTTTTACAATGCTACATTCAAAATTGTAACAGTCCTGTATGAAGTATTAGGATCATATTGATCATAACAAAATAATGCGATTCTCGTCGATTGGCGACCACGTGGTCGCTATCTAACGTTTTTGATAAGTAAGCATTTCGGTTACCGGCCACTTGATTTTATCTTAATAATAAGTTTAAAAATAGCAAAATACAACAAAATAATAAACAAAACTTATCGGTTGTACAATTTAACATCTAACTTGTGTGTAAAACATGAAATAAGTAATAAAACTTACCTTTGAGCACCGCGCGCCGTGTTATTTTTTTTCCAACTTGCGGTACGTCCACTCACCACT
This sequence comes from Polyploca ridens, assembly GCA_951394255.1. Lineage (NCBI taxonomy): Eukaryota > Metazoa > Arthropoda > Insecta > Lepidoptera > Drepanidae > Polyploca > Polyploca ridens. The sequence continues at coordinate 4,675,960 of OX596246.1, read as the reverse complement.
GAATCAAGACGCGCACTGAGCAATATTTTTTGGGCTCTGGGTTAACCCATTTGTTTCAAACTGTGTTAATTCTTATTTCATAATTATTTATAAAGCACGTTAGATTTATTTTTTATTTATGTTACCTCTACAAATACTATTATCTTGATGTAAAGAAAAGTAGTACGTCAAATGGTCGCCTACTGAAGGTGGTCGCGATACCGGTGAAAGGACCCTACCTACCTACCGTCACTCAGTTGTGTGACCTAGACACACCTTACCATGTCATCTAGTAGTATTTTGTTTTTACTGCGAAGTAACTTATAATTATTTGGATTTTTTAATGCACCGAAAAATGTGGTAATGAAACGGATGAATGAATACTTATTTATGAGTAAAAACTGTTTTTGAAGGAAGATATCTGATCAGAGAGGATTTAGTATCATGCGCTCTATTCATATTACCCTGTCTCAAGTGGGCCAGCGACTTTGTAACCAACGCCAAAAGGTCGACCCCAATCTTTTATGAATATTTTTAAACGTTGCATTTTATTTAGTATTTTAATACTCGTTCCGAAGCAGTTGTGACGATTTAGTAAAATAAACACGCGTGAAGGAATGTGGGGCGAAATTGGAAAGCATCGTGTTGTTGTTACTTTTACGTATACGAGTGTTTTTATTATTAAACTGGGTGATATATGTGGACTCTTTAAATTTTTTTTATTTACTTCATTCAAATTAAAACATGAAAATATACAATAAACAAGTTCTTTGTTAAAAATACTATTTTTAATACAAGCTTTTTTTGAGTGACTGTACTTTTTGTTGACTGTACTTGCGACAAAGTACTCATCAAGGCGAATCAAACGAGCCCAAACTCGATGGGGTTATGTGGTTTTATTACGGAGTTCCTATGGCCACCTTCCAGCTCCATCATCAGATCAGCTCCACGTCATCATAATATTGCATTGTCGCGCGATTTGCATATTCGTGCAATGTTTCAGCTCAATTGGAAACCGGAAAATGGGTCAAATTTAACTTGCAAAATTCCATTCCAGACAACGGGACAGGTGAAACTAAATAAAAGCTTGTAAAAAAAAACATGTTAATATAACCAAACATAGCCAAATATACCAAAGCGATTGAAGAAACTTCCTTCGGGATTATTGATCTTTAACACTCCATTGTTCGTAGTTAGGTAGGTACCTATTTTAAAAACGTATAATTAGCCTGCTGCGGTTTTACCCGAGAACCGTTTTGCCATATGAAATGTAGCACAACTTTTTTGGATTGGAAATTAAAGTAAGCAGGTAGGTGTACAGTACCGTTGGTCAGTTAGTTAACCTTTAACTGTGGACGTGGGGTCTCACAGATCCCTCGTACTTTGTAATTTCTGGAAAATAACATAGGGACCAATTGAACAGCTCAGTCACGGATTAGAAAAAGGAAAAACAATTTCTTTTTAATAAACTTTGTAACAAAGCAAATACAAATTCAAAAGCGAATACCAGGTATGTGTTTTTCAATTTGTATTTACTTTTTTGGCCTCACTCCCGTGTTCCGCGCGCTCTATCTGCCTTTTGTTCTGTAATCTGAGAGCTCAGTAGCTATTGTTTTAGTTACCAGATATAGGTAACTAACCAGGTATTATACTTAATAATTGGTATAATTTATTAATTATAAGCAAGTAGGTACAGTATTACCCAACTGATAAGGCGCGTCGTGAATCTTCGCTCGCACAGAAAAGAAAGTATGGCCCCGAAGATTAACGAAAGAATGCTTAAAACTTACAATCAACCTTAGATCACTACTATAAGGTTCATAATACACTGCAGCTGTTAGGTCCGTCTCACTCGCAAGTCACGCCCCTCCGCGCGGCGCGCGCTAATATGGCGGTAGCTGCCGACCAATAGCGTTTCCCGCGCTTTGAAAATGTATCTTCTGCGCAGGTACATCGGTAAGCCATATTAGTTGGGTACTACTGTACGCCAGTTTTATTATAAAACATTTTTTTTTTCAATTATACCGACGATATTCTACCGCCCTTTTGTAATTCATTAACCTTATACCTACCTAGATATCCTAACAAGATGAAATATGAGTCTTGAAATATGACGTCTGCGTGTGTGTGACGTGAGATTAAAGTAGATAAACCAAACTGTGGTGAGTCACACTACTCGCTATGTACTACAAACCTTTGTGTTATTTTGTACTAGCTGTCCGCCTTGGCTTCACCCGCGTTCCCGTGATAAAAAAGTAGCCTTTATCCTCCTCCTTACTATATTTGCGTGGCAAATTTCAGCTTGAAATGGTAACGGACAGACATAGTTAAATAAAGAAACAGTGTCGATACACGTTTTCTCGTCGATCTTGTAATTTTTTGATAGCTGCGTAAACTGTTGGAAGTGAAAGTACTTTTATTATGCGATCAACTCTGAACGCAGTAGAACGTAGTAATTGAAAAATTACTCAGTATAAGTATTATTAAGCATCGAGCTATTATAAGTATAGAGAAGACGCCACACATCACAACTATGTTGTTGTAGAACGATGAACGAAACGCGTAAGCGCCGTGAAAATCACTGTGTTTGCGAGGAAAATACTCCTAAAAGCGTTCTGATAGCTCTACGTGTTTCTAGTTTCTACTGTCTGCTTAGACGACTAATTATTGTTTCTCGCTAAAGAGAACTATAGTTGACTCTAAAAAATAGGAAATAACCTTTGATTATGATAGCTGCTCTATATGTAGTAGGTAGTTATAATAGCTCAATGTTATTATGTAGAAAATACACGTTGCAGTTTGGAAATAATTTAGGAAAGGTATATCTTATTAAAGTGATGTTACCCAGCCGGAGACTTATGGCCGTTTAAGTAGGAAAGACCGAGGCACGGCATATATCGAAGCGGAGGCGAACCTTAAATATTCATACAAGGCAGCCAGCCAACATACACCGGTTCATCAATATTAATATCTTGCCACACGGGTGATAGAAAAGCGCTTCACTAATAAATTGTCCGGAAAAACTGGCAATATCCTTCAAAAAATCAGGAGCTACTACAGATAGTACTAAATAGGTATAATTTGAAAACACTATTTTGTCATCATGCCTTAGATAGTTTAACCTAAGATATTTCGCCGAAACTTCTTGCAGTATGTGTATCAAGAATTTAATCGATGTATCACACCAATATTGTACTTATTTCCTTATTGATAGGAGCTATAGTTCAATAATAGTAGTTGTGCAGTGTACCCTAGGAAAGCTGCGGTTAGCTCGTGCTCAACGTTTTAGACTAGATTAATTAATAATCAATATAGAATATTTGTTGTACTATATTTGCATACCTAAAATGTCTCCTCGTTTAAGACGGGGCATCAAAATTTATCATCATTTTTGACTTAATATTCTAAGTCCATCACAAGTCTGATCAAAAAGGAAATTATAATTTAAGTTATTTCAGACCTTTATCTAGGGCCCCAAAAAGCCAAAAACATGATTCGAAGACTTTCATTCGATCATTTATTCGTTTTAAAAATGGTATTTTTTTAGCTTTAATATCATTTTCTACGTAAACGGCTTCAGGTTTCTGTCTTAAATTTGTCTTACAGCAAGAAAATATAGTTTACTAGGGCATAGCAAACCAAAATTTTCCTAGATATTATATAACTCATTTTATAAACGAAATTAGTTTTTAAACTTTTAGTCAGTTACTTTTGGACCATTCTACGTTCAAACGTCACACGCGATATTCAACTTTGTATTCGTCCTCCCTCGAGTTATAATAGCAATGAATAGGCAGCGGTTCTTCAGTACCGCGCAGTGCGCTCAGGAGAAAGGATGTATTCGTTTTTTTGTTTTTTTTTTTTTTTTTATTTGTTTCAATTTCGACGAGTTGTTTGACATGACAATGTTTGTAAACAAAAGACACTCTGTCCACCAGTTCAATTACTTTTTGACGTAAAAAATGATAGAGAAAAATGAATCTTAATCCTGTATAGTAAGATTCTTTTGTAACATCATACCTTTGATTTTAACAGATAAACCTTATCACAAAGCATTAAAATTGAAACTCGTGGGTATTCTTAAACGTCAAAAACTGATGACCCTGGTTGGCAGAGTTTATGTTTAGTTTCATTTTAGAATACAAAAGGAACAGATCCAGTGGAGTCGCCAACGAAACATAGAATTATAGTTAAATTAGAAGTAGCAGTATGAGAACCTAGATTTGTCTGTAATCATTGTATTTTACAGATATGGATTATGTACTTTTTCACTTAGCGAACGTTCTTGTTTCAATAAGAAATCTAATATATAAAAATAAGTCGGGTTTTCCTTCCTGACGCTATAACTCCAGAACGCACGAACCGATTTCCACGGTTTTGCATTCGTTGGAAAGGTCTCGGGCTCCGTGAGGTTTATAGCAAAGAAAATTCAGGAAAAAACGTGGGTGAAACCGCGGTGGACAGCTATTATATATTTTGATGTGAACATTTGTAATTATTTTATTGATTGTAATATCAGATTGTATTAGAAATTATTTGACGTTATAAACTTCAGTTCTACATTTTTGGCATTATTTTGTAACCTTTTTTATATTCTCTCGTTTCGTTGTATAAAACTAGTAAATTCAAAATCATCATCATCATCATCAGCCTATAATGTCCCACTGCTGAGCACAGGCCTCCTTTCACAAATGAGGTTGTAAGGTAATGGGCAGATACTCCACCACACGTGCCCACTAAGGATCGGTGGAGTTAGGGCTAGTGGCCAACCTACTGTTGAGATTTTCCAAGCCGCCTATGAGGCATCCAACTAGCTTAACGACTATCACAATTAAGTGATAACCGGGACCAACGGCTTTTCGTGCCTTCCGTAGCACGGAAACGCTCGATTTGAAATACCACTAGGCGGTCACCCATCCAGGTACCGACCACGATGGTGGTAGCTTAACTTTGCCGATCGATTAAGAACGGCTAATTATGCTACACCACAAGCGCTTCAAATTCAAAATATTTATCGTAAACTGATTGATTGTTGATATATCAACGCACAGCCCAAGCCGCTGGACGTAGACTATAAATTTTGCACAAAGATACCTTATACGGTATAGGCATCCACTAAGGAAGAGTTTTTGGATATTTTCTTATGGATTGGATTATTTATGGATTGAATGAAAGTTTCGATGAAAGTCAGTCAGTTTAGAAGTTAGAATCTTCAAATTATGTGTTCAGGGTGTTTAGTGTCTCAGCGTTTTTGATAATTCCACCCCCAAAGTGGTGAAAAGGGGCATGAAATTTTGTATTCAAGTTGTTTATTCACAAAATTTTATATTCAAGTAAAAATATCGTACACGTGTATCGTGTTATTACTAAGCCTCTACTGCCGCCCGTCTATTTGTCTGCCTGCCTGTCTACCACAAGCAAATATCTCAGCTGTCAGGATCACATCTTTGTGTGCCGTGCTAGGGTATGTATTTAAGTTAAGGAGGATATTTGCTGTCGTCGTCTCCATGGCCTGTTTTGTGAGCGCGCGTAGATCACGGTGTCCACACCAAAATTTACGCGTACCTTAACAGGTCCCACAGCGATGACTCCGAGACAAAACGGTTATTTGAGCAACTGCAATCGATGACTGACAAAGTACTGAAGCAGTACCTCTCCGCGGAGTTAGTGATTTTAGCTTCAACGCTCACCAAGTTGAGTGGCATGGTTCTCGGTCCACTGACTTTTCGGGGAAGACTGCTCACGACTTTGCTCTGGCCTATGGCTTCTCGCAACTGATTCTTTCTCCTACGAGAATCCCAGATATTGAGAGCTATACTAGCTCCTTACTGGACCTTCTGCTGACTATGCGACCGGACGGCTATGCAGTGACAGTGGATGCGTCACTCGGCTCATGGGACCACTGTCTCGTCCGGACGCAGGTGCCTTGTGCGTGGCCCGATTTGCTCCGGTCACCCGGGTGTCGTCGTGTGTGGCACTATAAGTCAGCAGACTGGGATGATTTGCGTGGATACTACGTATCGTACCCGTGCAGGCAGCTTTTCTTCGCAACAGAAGATCCTGACACCTGTACAGTTGCCGTCGCTGATGCGATACTGGCGGTAATAGAATGTCCTTGAACATCAGTAAAAGCATCAGGATCGTCCTCATCGTCCACTCTCTTGAAGTGAATCCTTGATACATCTAAATCTGCTGGCACTCGTGACTTGAATGCCCAGGTTCCGAAATTCTGTACTAAAACTATTGTTTTCCTAATTACCATTCTGTTCAAAAGAGCCTTTCTTGATTGTTATGTCCCTTCTGTCTGGAAGTCTGCCTTCATTACCAATTTACAAGAAGGGTTCTAAATTAGAAGTAGCCAACTACCGCCCTATCTAAAAATTATGTATAATATCCAAAATACTTGAATATCTTATCTAACATCAAGTTTACGCAGCTTTAAAGAACTCTTTCAACCAAAGCCAACATGGTTTCTTAACAGAATTGACCATAGTCTTCTCTTATCCAAGCTAAAAGGCATAGGCATAAGAGGTGTCGATGGTTTTCATCTTACCTAGAAAATCGGAGACATGCTGTTGTTGTCAATAACTACATATCATGCTAGGTTCCCATATGTAGTGGCATTCTCCAGGGTTCATTACTGGGGCCTTTGCTATTGATAATATTTGTAAATTAACGAAAACGGTGCATTAAGACTTCTCATGTTCTTTGTTTCTGATGCTGACGCGCTTCTCTCGTCTGCCTAAGTTTGCCACTTATTTATTTACTTATTAAATATAGATTCAGTCTACTTTGCCGCCGCACTGGGGCACGCAATTGTTGTCAGTGCGATTAGAATGTAAATATTATGTAATGAATCTAAGCTTGTTTTGAAAAGAGTAATTGCTGAGTTTATTGCCGGCTCTTCTCAGCAAATGCAACCTTCCGAACCGGTATTAGAGTATTACAGTCAGACTTTTCATAAGTGCCTGCGAAGGTCTATTTGCATAAATGATTTTGAATTTTGAATTTTGTGGTGCGTATGAATGTTTCACTCAAGTAAAATGGTTAAAAATATTGTATTACACTTACGTCTGAAGCCACTTGGAGTATGCATTGCAGGTTTAGAACCCCAGATACAAGGACCTTGTTTCAAGAATCGAAAATATCTAACAGATATTTCTTGAATACCTCTGCTACCTCTTTAAACATAAATATGACTCGTCTATGTACCTTGATCTTGATAAGAAACATCACCTGTTACATCTGCACCAGCGCTGCGAAATTGCCGACCTTACTTACCTGTTGAAGATAGTATCTGGAAGTGTCGACTGTCCAGAATTACTATCTAACATATCGTTATATATCCTCTACGCCTAATTGGCGGTATAATAGTCCCGCATGCCTCTACATGTTACAGGCAGAATGCCTTCCTTCTGCGAGCTGGCGACAGGTATAATAGGCCTTGCACATGAGCATGACATTGATTTGTTTGATTCGAGCATTGTTTCAGTAAGGCGCAAACTCAGTCAAATCTTTTTCTTAGGTAAGCTGTTAAGAATAATATCTTCTGTGAATTATTCCTATTTTGTGTTACATTTCTAAATGTTGTCTTTATTTTTTAGTAGGTTATCTTTATTTTTAATCCACTTATCTTTATTAATTTGTTAATCCAAAGCTGTGGGTTTTTGACACTGAAACATTTTAACCAAATTACTCAGTACGAAAAATCCCTGATTCAGTATTAACCACCCATGGGTTACAGTGGATAACGTCACCATCTTTTTTAAATGTATATATTGTATTACTGAACTTCCCAAGTCCTATCTTTGTCTTTGATTTTCTAACACAGATGTTAAACGTATATTTTAAGAATAAAACTAACCTTTTTGAAGCGAAACTAGCGCGATGATATCAGTTTAAAAAAAAAACCACACTGACCCTCTCTCCCCTATAGTTTTATTATTTTTACTCTTTTTAGTAGAGTTTTTGTAGTAAATGAATATTAAAAAGCGGCTCTTGAGGCTACTTCTTCGGGGATAATGAGCGTGACGATGGAAAAATATTTATTTTAAAAACTACTCCATTCTTTTTGTGTTATTTTCTTACTCGCGCGTCATCAATCGCGCAAATTTCTATCGGACACTAGGTCGTGCTATCGCGATACAGACAGCAGCGCGTCTTATACATGAGGGGTGGCGGGGTGTGTAGGCGGAGCGAACGTGGGAATTTATTTTTCAGGGTATGGTCTTAATGAACATTCTATAGCGTTAACTACATAGTAAGTAGAAATATTGTGTTTGGGTGACTAACCCGAGGTAATGAACTTACGATCGCAGCATGCTACGTCGTCGCAACTCATCTATCTTGGCATGATTGCATTTTTTTATGTACATGTTTTGCTTGTAAGTCGACCTCGGGACAGGTTTTCTATTTCGATTAGAATTGTATTGCAAGTTATCAGTTGCTTACTCACCAACTACCTGTCTAACAAACAACACGTCGTTGAACGTGTGATGTACTAAGAGTAAGACAAATATCTAGTTAAAGTTAGGAGACCTTGTCTGACGTTAATTATGTGTTATGTTCCTGAAGAAAATGTAGCAGTAAAACCATATAGGATGAATGGACGTAGCTCGCCTTTAATAGGTACAGTCGGTTACAAAGAAATCTATCCATTTAACTGCTGTTAACTACGAACATATATCAGTAGTATCTTTGTAGTTTTCAACGGAGAACCAATGGCGCTACGCTGGCGTCATCGGCGTTTACACACTGTAAATACGTATAAAAGTATATCCATATCAATGAAATAAAGCGCCTATAGTATTGTGAATGAGTCCTTTATCCATTGGCGGCTTGGTAGTTTGCTTACCTAAGTAGACCGATGACAGCTATCAAGCAAATTCGATACGTGATAAAATCAATCTGAGCCTGTACAGTTTCCTCGATGATGGAAGAACCCACCATCAGCATAATGATCGATAATTTAATAACCGTTACAAGTCAGGTTTTGAAGTGACCATGCATGCGTAACGCGTAGGCCCCATTACGATTTGTGGCATCTTCTTCTCTGTCGTTTCGCTTTTGGCAGAGCGGTCGTGGTCACGTTGAGGCGTCCACATCGGTGATAGAGGCAGACACGGCTCTCCGCACGATCTCCCGCCATCTCTCTCTGTTGGCAGACTGGTGCAGTCTGATACGCGGTTTCCCACTGCAGATTTTACTTGGTCAGACCAGCGCATAGGTGACCTTCTGCGTGATCTCGTTCCCTCCACTTTTCCTTGTAATACCAGCCGTTCTTGTGGCATACTCAATAACATGCAAATAAATATCCATTTAAATTTAACTTGGAACATCGTGATTTCTTACACTTTTTTGACTGTACAGAAATGAAACAGAGTTTAACATTATAAAAGTCCCTTAATCATTCATTTAATTTTGCTCGTATTCAGTTCTGTTTATTAATTAATATTCATCTCATGTTAAGCTGCTGTAATTGTATACACATTGACAATGGAAACGTCCGGTTGTGTTGTGTCTTAAGTGGTAATTGATTTCAAGTCTTTGCGAACGGTCTGCATTAATTGGATTCGCGTGCACATCTGTCCTTGGCCTTAAAGATGATTATCTTTGCGACTGTACCTGAGTAAATATGCAGTTTATATTATTTTAGTACTACAAGTTGACCCCCCCTGTATTAGAACGAACAAAAAAAAAGAAATATTTTAAATGGGTGAAGCAGTTTTTGAGTTTTAGCGGAACTAACGAACAGCAATTATCTCGAATGATCTCTTATCACGAAGCGTACATTTTGCGCCAACCCCAAATGATTGGGAACAGGTAGATGATGATGATGATAATTATCTCTTATCCCCTTATCGCTGTTATCTCCGTCCAGATTACTCTTATACACGCAGTTCGTGGTTTTGGGGCGTCGAAATTAGATAACCGACTGTGTTTTAGCTGAAATTAATTGATATAAATTGTTGGATTCTGACTTTGTGTAGGTCGCGTTATCAATCTTGATAGTAGGTGTTTTTGTGGACTCACAATTGTGTTATTAGGCTTTACTGAAATCTGGTTGATTTATTTCACACAGTATTTTGTTACCATCACAATTTGTCGTTAAAATAGTGGGAATTTTGGTTTGGCTAAGTGAGGCGGAATATCGACACTCCTATCGTGAATTCTAAATCTTAAAACTCGTTTCCAAATTTTCTTGTTTATTCATGTGTATCGTGGTTATTCCACCGCTCGATAATCTTCCTACATAACTCGAAAACGGTCACACTGCATTCCATAACAAGTTGAATCTCTAGTCTGTAGATAGTATAACAAAGTCGCTATTTCTGTTAATTTGTGCGCTTAATTATTTTCATTGATTGAAATAGGTTTTGATGCTGTTTTTGTCGTCTTTTATATACTTAGAACTTCTCCCGGAAGGTTAAAGTACCTATGTGTATTAAAAGATAGTAGAGAAACCTCAACTCAAAATCAAAAAGTATTTATTCAATTTAGGCCCTGATAAGGCACTTATGAGCGTTAACAAAATGACTCTACACCGGTTCCAAATACAACTTGAACTGAGATCAATGTTTTGTAATTCCTTCCTTAAGTCGCATTTAGGAAGCTTATGTCGCTTATGCTGAGTGAACTATAACAGATACATCGAATTAATTGTATTATAGAATTGTAGGTCTAAGAAAATAATAAGTAGGTGACGCTATTTTGACGTGGTATTATCCAATTAAACATGTTACTTAAATGTCCCCGAATCATTGGAAAGGCAGGCAGTTGACTCTATCTTGTAATTTAGTTCTATTTCTTAATCTGTCTAAACTTTTTTGGTAAACATTATCTACGATCGATCGCATAACGCAAAGAGATTGTGGCCTTATATTAAGTTTGAATATACTTTAATACCAAGTAACGCCAATATCCACTTCCAATCTTCTATGTCGACACACTATCGACCTACACCTCATTGTTGTATCGACAATGACTTAAAACATTGACGTAACACGCCATAGACACCAACTGCTTAAGCAGCCTCTTAGTAAGCACCTTACCTATTCTAATTCTTTTCACTCGGCAACGCTAAATATTTCATCATAGTATAATATACATAGAATAGTATGTAGTGTAGGTAGATGTGCTAACGTATTCACAATATGGCCGTAAAGTCATGCTAATTGCGTTTTCATGACGACCTTGTCGATACGTTAAATTCCTGATGTTTACGGATTTGTATGTGAATATTATTGGCAATTAATACATATTATAATATTATATTACCTTGTTAGTGCCTGTTGAGGATATAATATTATTTTTAATAATAAACAATTTCCTGGATTCCTGGAAGGTAATCACAAAACTTTTTCTGGGCTATCATTTAAGGTAATCTTATTAGTATTTTTTTTTTTACTGTTTATAGGCCTGTGTTTGACCGCAATCTCACCATGGTAAGTGATGATGCGGCCGAAGGTGGTAAGCACACAAAGCCTAGAAGGAACTGGCTCTCAAGTGCAGCTATCGGAACACACCGAAAGGTGCTTGGCGACAGATTTTCAACTTGAGGGTGGTAGCCAGCCAGGCGGGTACTACAAAGTACCCTACCACCATTGAAATATAAAACTAAGGAAGCATAATTGTGAACAAAATCAACGCGAAATTCGGCTCCACACTTTACTACATTGACAAAATATCTCTAGTATTCGAACGAAAGAACACACATGCAAATAAGCCAATTACCTGCGCTTACCGCGTTTGCCTAACGCGTTGTATTCCGGCAAGCGCGATGATTGGTTCTCGGCGGGACAGCCTAATGCTAATTGGTCCGCACGCCTGCTGCAGTGCGAGATGCGTGGACGATGTTATGCATTGATTGTAAGAGGATAAGTTATAAAGTATCGTAATGCATATGCATATATAAGTCGGATTAATTAGTTGTAATTTAACTATACCACTCGTATTATATTCATTTAAAAGTTTGTGATGTGCTTTTTGGATTAAAATATTTCTTTGTGTTATAATTGTAAGGATCTAAAATTAAGAAGTATTTTAATCAGTTTATGGTTTTTACATACGAATTATAGAGTGATGGGTCGCGTTAAGGTCATATCAGAGGGCGAACCACAAGCTCTTAAAACAATATTATTATAACCTTATTTGACTTTTGTTTTTCTTTGACATCCGACGTCAAAACGGGACAAAAGACGAATAAGGTTATTTTAACCTTGTTTTAAGAGCTTGTGGTAGGCCCCCAGGAGATACGTGAATGGTGTTATGAAAAATAAGTAAGCTTGTTCATGTGTTTACTTTTTATTTTTTGTAAGCTATGTGGCACCTTTGAAAGTAAAAAAAGTGTATGATGTGTGATCAGTAGCGAATATTGCAGAACTCTAGAACTCTAGACTGCTTGCTGTGTGCACAATAGTCAACACGGAATGCAGAACTCGGAACTCTAGAACTCTTTTCAGTGGAATCGGCGCCTAAAGTGTCACGTTTCCGAGATATTTGGAGGTAAAGATCGCCATATAAGAATAACGACAATCATTAAAAATGAACTTATTACGTGTTTATATGCATTGAATTGTATTTAAATAATAGTACCCAGGTTGATTTAACGGATAAACGTTGAGACGTGACGCTGGTCTGGGCATTCATTTTTTTTTAACAGATAGTAAATTATCTAAGAAGTCTTTCTGCAAAGTCATTTCTTGAAGCAACCTCATAGTTTGTATTGAAATTTGTTAATACAATCACAATTTTGCGACTTTTGACATGACAGTTGCGTTTCTTTAGGAAAAAGTGTAGTCCATACAGCCAAATGAGATGAGTTTTAAATGTATTTATATTGAAATTCAACTTTGATAGGTTTTTTTTTATCCAAACTTATTTTATATGTATAAAAAACTGCAATTATACATTTTACAAGAAAAATCGTAGGTTCAAACGGTTCAAAAACCAACTCAGCGCACCCCCACTCTTTGTAGTCTTGTGGTCACTACCCCTAGAGTGTATATAAAAAGCCGGCGGCGCGGAGGGAGAGCAGGCATAGGCGACCAGCAAGCATCCCTCCCCGTACCCCCTCGCATACCCCCCCTCCCCCCTACCCCACGTCCCGTCTTGGAAAGTTTTACCGATTTAACTATTTATTTGGATATTACCTCCAAATATCTCGGAAACGTGACACTTTAGGCCACCATATTGGTTAACATTTTTTGTTTGTATAAGTGTCCTCTACCCATATACATAAGTAACACCGTGCGCCGCAACATTGAAAAAAAAACTAAAATGGCGGCTGGCACGCTATGCCACAAAGGTTCTATCCTCTTTATAATTATAGGTACTAGTGCATAACAGTTTAAGTGAAATATCAAAACGTGTTAAATAAATACGCATGTTGCGTTCATGTTGCATAACACTTTCCAGAGTCACAAGTATAGGATTTCAAAATGTTTATTTACTCACATATGAAAAGTGATTCCAGCATTCTTCATATCTGTATGGCTTCTACACCACTTAACAACACATGACGGCATATTTGCACAATGTAAACAACGCAAAACACAATAATAATCACAGTTCTAAGTCCCTCGCGACACGAACGCATCGACTCAATGATACCGGCGAACTGTCAGCGCGATGAGTCTCTCTTTTTTGGCAACGCCCACCGCGGTTCGGTTTGCGTGGAATGATTTTTGAGCTCGAGTTACATTTCTTTAGTTTTATATTTCAATGCCTACCACCGTGCTATGGTTTCCTCACGATGTCTTCCTTCACCGAAAGCTCAAGCTCATTGTAGGATTTGAACCCGGGACCTTCATCTCGGTATCCGACGTCACTACCACTGAGCTATCATCGCCTTGATTGATTTTATTGATTTTACTGGCATAAACAGAGCATATAAAATAATTCGAGGCTTTAAAGTTCCATTTGAGATGTATTCAAAGGGAAAACAGCCGTTTCGAATTAACTGATATGAATGATTCTGATTGAGCTCATTTCAATCGATGTATTTAATGTTGCGTGACCGGGCCGACCATACACGGCAGCCACTGGCACTTTCCAAAATTTCATTCATTCAAATACGTCTTTTAGCGTCAGTGCCCTGTCGCACATAGTTTGATTAAGAGTGGAAATGTGTCCAACTATTCCTCTTGAGCGCATGCATTCTAGGCTTTGTTAAGGTCGGAAACACTTTGTCATCCCCCTGGTATTGCTAATATCCTCATGCTGCAGCTGGATCTTCTGCCTGCTTCTCAGCCTTGGCATCAACAATGTAGAAGTCTATTTACATATTAGAAGTAGAGTCACGATCATTAATATGGAACCCATTTCCCAGATATGTTCTCCGAACACTCATAAGGTGATAAGGTCGAAAGCTCAATAGTCGGGTTGGCTGGCATATCTGAGCAGTTGCCCCTACTAACGTCAGTGCACAACGCGTTGTCAATTGGTGTTACGTTTGCTATAAGAGATTCAACCTTAAATGGGTCCCAAATGAAAGTTCGGGACTAACTTTATAATCTGGGTCATGTTAAAAGACCTTATAAAGCTGATTTAGGTACTTTAAGTATTTGAACTATTATGAATAATAATAATGGTGTGCATCATTTCTACATCTGCAAACATTGGTTATATAAGATTGGCTGGATAAATCTGATTACCTGAAGGATTATTGAGAGCGTAGAGATAACTTGGACGTCTTTTAGAAGCTATATTTAATTGAAACTGATAACACGAAGCGCCTTATGAGTTCTTATTATATTTAAGGTGGCCCTCTGTGGCCGGCGCAACTTCAACGCAAGCATAGTCTAAAAGCTTGTTGTTTTTCCAACGTAATGTTTGACGGCGAAAAAAGAGAGACAGCATCAGAGCCGTCGGTTATCAGTCGGTAAATTCCGCTGATCACTCGCGGCCGCTTCGCTAGGTCGTCATTCATGATTTCGCATTCATAAAACTTGTTCCAGGAGTATACTTCTTGTGAAAAAATCTTACAAGTTTGTGAAAAAAAAGTTAGTTATTTAGAATCTTCAATACATTTGCAAGTCTGGTATCTAAATGTTTTCTTTTCTTTTACAATTTATAGGTACATTAGATATGGCCAAAGTTCAGGCAAAAACGCTGTTTTTCGGAGGCTTTGACTGAATTTGTTTCACACTCTTTTTAAATTACGCCTACATACACGGCTAGATATAGTGCACTAGATACTAATTTGTTCAAAACATCTAACCAAAATGTTTAATAACGCCAATAAGTATGAAAAGTATGACGAATCGAGTCCTCTTTAAGGATTTATTACGAGAAATCATCAATCGTAGCTGAAGATATTCTTAAACTAATCTATGTACAAGTCTATCTTGCTTAAAGATATGCGGAGTTATGAATTTGATATACTTATTCAAGCACTTTGTTATCCTTATTGTTAGTGATATTCACATAAATAAGTACACATTATGCAGAAATAATTAATGCAGGTTCTTACAGAATAAATTGCTCTCATATATTATTTTCCATTATCTCGGAAACAAGTGAATAATGACAATGGATTCATTAGCAAGGCGCCAGTCGATCGTAAACAAATAGGTATCTTTGTTGGGTTATACCAAATTAATTAAATCACCAGTGTTTGTTTAGTTAATTACTGGAGTAATTAATACTTTCGTCCATTGAAATAATATGGTTCCTAAATTGGGCAGTTTTAACAGACCGATTTAATATGGCAAACTTTCCCGACGTTTTCATGTAATAATTTATGATGTTAGTTCTAAACAACACCCTACTAACTTTACTAACGGTACTTTAGAAAACAGAGTTGCGCCGGGACTACAACAGATATCAGCACACACAATAAACACTATATTGTTATAATGTACCCATGTGTTCCATTCACACAATACACTGTTCGCAAGCACGCACTGAACATGGCGTCGGGTTTCATTGCAAACGCATAATATTTTACTATGAAAACGTGATGTTTTTGCGCTAGCACCTGGGGTGAACCGATACATACTCTGAGTATGCATCTTATTAAGCTAAGTAAATATTTAATGTGCTGATTAAGAGGATATTACGGTGAGCCGGCTCCATACAAAACGAATGTTTTTATTTCGGATATCATCAAATAAAACTCAATGAAATGCAATGAAAAGATATTACTTTTACAATGGGAAATTCGCAATTTTCCCAAATCTCTAAACCGCTTCCAAATCTCTAAAGTAAAAATACACGAGCCCTCTTCCTATACCTATAGTAATAGATGGTGATATAAAAAACATGTTATTTTTCATTGATACCCAATATAAGAATTTATACTTAGTTTTGTATGAGTTGTAGGCCGAAGTAGTACCTAGGTCACAGATCACGACCTAGGTAATGTCCAGTAGTTTGCTTGGCAGCACATCTTGCATTAGGCTGTTTCCTGACTAGTCGGTACATCTGTGTGTTCGGTTTACTCAGTACATAAAGTAAAACTGCTTTACGCGGCAAGCATTGATTTTCTTTTTCCGCACTCTGCGCCAGGTGGAAATGGCTCTTTTCGGCTCATTGCCTTCATTGCATTCGCTCCATACGCTTGTTCACACTGAATAATCGAGTGCTCTTAGCTAAGCGACATTGGAATGTGAACGTGTTTGAAAATGTACCTTATTTTCAATTCACATGTCGCATTCGGGAAATCTCTTTCTATCTGCTGAAGAGATTTTGAAAAGGCTACTTCAAATCAGTGTCAGATTAGAGTTATTTCATACTTTTTAGTGTATTCTGAAGTAGTTTTTTTTTTAAATTACTTTTTATTTCATCATTTTTAGTTTTTCTTAAATGCACTAGAATTTGACCAAGGATTTGAGATGTTTTTCCTTTGACAGCACACCCGTAGTTGGCCAGACCGTTACACGCTATCGCGATAGCGTTTACAAACGTCAATTAACCCGATTTACCTACAATACTTCGCGCTTTAGTTTGCATAACATTTTTGATTTAATTTTTCGGAACTATACACAACACTAATGGAAATGCCAGGATTCTCTATGTTGAGAGGAATGTTACACATTTTAAATTAATAAACTTTGAAATGTTTTGAAGAGAAATAATGCGCGGAACAATTTAAATATAGCTCCTTCTCTTTAATGGTTATGAAAGACATCCCACACAATAACGTGGGCAAGAGAAGAAAATGGAAATCAAGGCCATTTAGATGGCCGACGGAAGACGATTTATTAAAATCACGCTCAGTGTTGTTCGTTCAAGTGTATTTTATACATATATTTCATTATTGACTGATAGACATGCAAATGTCGATGCAATTTTCAAATCAATCTCGATTATAGGAGCGATTATATTTAGAAAACTATCATTTTTATTATATCCATTCTTCACTAGGTCAACTGTTCAGTTTATTTACCCTGTTCCCAGGATAAAAAATTACCTACGTCCTTCGCCATATCAGCAATCCGCGAGCAAAAATCAAGACGATCGGTTGCTCCGATAAGAATCAAGAACTTGAAGGACAAGCCAACACATTCGCATTTTTTTGTATTATACGATGTCATAAATTTTCGATGTTCCAAAATTATACCCCATAGCTTAGTTATTATTATATTCATTGGCAGATACTAACTTGCAATAGTTGCAATGCTAACCTTAGCAAATATCCGCTGAATTGAAGTTGAACACATGTTCTCAATATTCAATGAAAAGAGCATCTGGATAATGACGGGTTGTATGCATCGCAAATCCCTAGGCCTATATACATTACTACATAATACCGACAGGTATATAGGCAGAATGTGGGTAGAGTACTGTACCAGTCGGATATTGCGCTCTTATGGCGTCGTCGGTTCGCTTAATGCGTTTCCGATGTGACGCAAATGGGATGTTTGTACCTCCGCTACGCCTCGCGCCATACTGGCACAACTCTTGACAGGTGCGAACTGTCAGCCAATTGACATTTTATTATTGTTACCAGACTGTCCATAACCGAATAAACCTTCTGTTCATGAAAAATCATCTCGAATCAGCTCGTAAATCTCGACGAAAATTATGTGTGATATGTCAAATTTATTTGTGATAAGACTAGAAATTCATGTTATGCACCGAACAATAGGTTTATCTACGTAAAATCTAAATTGCAGCAATAAATTCAAGATCCGATGCGTTTAGACGATTTATTGTCTAAATGTTTCCAAACTATCTTGTAACGATGCCGGGTTATCTAAACTAACGATTACACACCTATATTTAGGTTATCTACGTTTTGATCAGTGGTAATCCAAATAAACGTCGCTTAATATACGTACAGGATTGAATTCAGATGGCACATCTGTTTTTCTGCTTGCACTCTTGGATTCAGGTGAGAATTTCTTCTTTCCAAGCGTTCATTTGCCATTTCCTCAATATAACCTTGTAATATTCATACGTGGATTCTTATTTAGTGAGATCTTATCTCTCTACCCAGAGCGAAGAATGTGATGTATCACGATAACATTCCTTATCGCTACCTTGCTTCATCTCAGACTTAACGTTGAACTGATAGCTATAATAAAGTACACAACACAAGTGTTAAGATGATTTCATTCACTCACAAAAACTACAATTCTCGTGTATTACAAATATTTACACAGTCGTATCACGTTCATACGGCGGGCAATTTAAACATATTTAAAACATTTTGAAGATCAACTTTTAAAACCTGCTTTACAGTATACGCTTATTTAGTCTTAGTTTATTTTTAAAAATTAAATCATTGTTCCTAGGTTGCATGTCCCCGTTCTTTATACTGATTGTCAGTATTGTATTCGATCGTCGTCGATTTTAGTCACGCGTAGGCTTTGCAGTCTGTCGGTTGGATGGCAATGTTTTTATTACCTTTCGATAAAATAAAATAATACAATCAAAAGTGATGGTGGTAGTGTAGTTAAAATTTGTGATGTGGTCATTCAGCGGCTGCGATGTTGCTCTTGGAATATCGATCTTCATACTCTTTTATTGGTTTGAAACGTCCCTCGACTTCGATGACTATAAAGTCATCGAAGTGTATGTAAAAACAATGTTTTTAAGCATTGAACTTGTCAGTAATTGTGTGTCATGTCATCTCAAGGTGGCTCGCATATTAATGTAGACAACTTTGCGGACCAAAATATGACGTCGCTGAATTTCTATGTTCCTATAGCAACTCACGCCAGCTTGCGAACCTGTTGCTCTGGTAGGATGGTCGCCGTTATCTAATAGAATGTTATTTTATTGTATTCTAGAGCATTCAAATTAATTCAACCTGTTCTACCTTTTCGTTTTGAAAGGTGTGAGGTCCTACAAAAGGTTCTAACGGGTCGAGGACCAAGTAATGTATGTGGGTCGCATAATTGTCTAATGTCGAATTTTTATGGTGATGCGTAGCGGCTGCCGTAAGCGCATGGAATGTCTGTGTAGTCCAGATAGGTTAGTATTCAGTGCACGGGTGTTGCGGGCGGTGACTCCTCAGGGCAGTCCACCCGCTACCATGCCCAGCTGTCTGCACTCAGAATACTAATGTCTTGTATTGTACATACAGCCAAACTAAAACGTTCGCTGTTGTGGCCCAACGAAAGTTTTGTAACGCCTTTGTCATGCTGACTTTCGCGTTCGTTAACTGGAACGTTCATTTGACGGATTGCCCTCAAAGCTTAGAATGAGTTTTTTTGTGACGTGTCTTGACAGTTATTGATTTGACTATTTGTTTTCAGCAAATATTATTAGTTTCTGTTGTGTGTGCTTTGGTCTCTCTTCCATTCTCTGTAGTCAAGAGCTTTTTGCATGTCGTGCTTAGTCAGACTTCCGCTATCAATGGCATTTTTTAATGTCATCTTTAAAATGATTTGGTATGCGTATGTTCTCAGGTATAATTCAATGTAATCTTTTTCCGTTATGTGGACGATATAGTTGGGGGCTACGATTGCATTTACATAAAATGTAGATCTACGGCTACTAGCGAGATGGCAAAAGGAATGAGCCGGTATGAATATGTACTGGTGGTAAGATGAGGTGTGCGCGAGAGTTTCGCTGCGTTGCGCCGCAGAAGCAGCGGCTGCTGCACGCTCCGCTGGCGCCGCAGCCGCTCACCGCCCGCGCGCGACTGCCTCGCCCCCGCGGTCCCTTGCGAAAAAATCATAATGCAATCGCCAGGACGGCTGGTGTGGAACGCTCGACAACCATTCGCAACACGCAAACAGTCTACATTCAAATACGTTGAAACTCACACGCCGTCCATCACGATGGATTAGTCGTGTCGGAAAACTGATTTCTCTTGAGGTGGCCGCTGGAGTGGAAATTCTGTGTTTTCATTGAAGTGATTATTGTTTCATAGTTGGATATAATCAAAGTTGCCATTGAATGTTGGAATTCAGTGATGTAAACTTTTGTTGTTTCATATTCATGTACACCGCTGGCCCTTTGGTGTAGTACTGCTTGTTTCGGCGTATTTTGGCCACCCATCTGTTTATTTATCAACATTGGTACTGTCTTATTTTAATATAACAATAACGTCACAGTGTTCAGTAAGGTAATGGAATTAACAGTTTTTAACGCTTCCGGAAAATGTCGTTTCTAACATTGTCCTAAAAAGTCTTTCGCATAGAAATCACTTCAAGTTCATTAGGTGCCTTTTTTGTCGCAACAATTGTCCATCAAATATAAATTAATTCTTTACGCGTCTCGGTTGCGTCCGGTGACGGTTGCTTTCGAGGCGTTCATGTTTTCAAGCTGTCTTTCCATTGCGAACAGTGGCCTGGATCACTCGCTACTGACTGGTAGTTGATTGATATGTGCGCGTTATCTTCATAGTGGTGGATTTATAAGCCGAAATGATTGGCTAATTACAATTATCATCGTTTTTATGAGATAAGACGGCAGGTGAAACCTATGGAATGTCGATCGAAGTCAGTGCGTGACCAATATCGGTGTAATGAGGTGATTAGTGTTTCGTGCAGTGTTAGTGAGTGACGTTGTAGTGTTTTGTACTATGTGGGGGGCGGCGGTATCCAATCCACCGCACTATCACTACGTCCAGGGACCAGCAGGACCCGTACCTCAAACGGGACCCGGTGGGCCTATATTATCTGGACCCAATACGAGGTATCTAAGACCCCAGTCGTCGTATTCTCTGCCACACGGGAGTAATGTCCGGTCCGGTGAGGGGTCCGGTCGATGGGGATGGACTGGCAGTCACGTATCTTCGTTTGATCGGAGGCAGTTGAAGGTTCCTCCACAACCTGCGCGACCAGCGCCTGTTAGACCAGCACAAAACAGATATGTTGGATCTAATGTAAGTGTTAACTTTTAGGGTCAGTTCACACCGAGACGCGGCAAGCTTAGATAGCACTAGAATATAGAACTTTATTTACTACACGAAAAAGTGCACATTTGGCGTATCCGAATTCTCTCCCTGAAATGTGTAACTTTTTGTTCACAAATAATGTTCTATCGCACCGCAGGTCGTGGGTTCGATTCCCACACAGGACATGCATTTGTGTGCATGAGCATGGGTGTAATTATGTATATTAAATATATATTTTTAAACAAAAAGTAGTAAATGTATTATATCAGTTATTTGGTTTCCATAGTAAAAGCTCTGCTTAGTTTGGGATCATATGACCGTGTGTGAGGAATGTTCCAGGATATTTATTTATTTATATATATTCTATTGTTTTTTTAAAAACTGCGCGGGTCTCGTCGCGGTGTGAACTGGCCCTTACACCAACAATTCTTTATTATTTGCAAAAAATACATTATCATAAGCAAAATAGGTAGATTGTTTGCATGTGTGTGGGTATTGCATTACAACGCGCATTCAATAGTTTCATGTCCTGGTGTAATGTGCGTGAGCTGGTTTGCTGTTTCGTATAGCTTTAATTTATTTCCTTGTCTCTCGCAATGCGTATCGGATATCGGCTGCGCACGCATCACCCGACACGAACACGCGTTTTTTCTCGAATATACGCGTCGAACACAGAATCTCCTCCTTTGATTCAGTCCTGAAATACAATAAAGTTTAGTTGTAACTTTTGAAAATACATCTTAATAATAAACTACTATTTCTATGTCTGTACCCCAGAAAGGTCCACGTTTACTTATTTACGTAACAGTTACGAAGGTCCAGTAAAAAATTGTATATTCACTGAGCGCATACCGATAGCCCTTTTATGGCGTGCCGGTGTAAGGCGGTTTCCTATGTAGGGTAGGGTAGTATCTAATGAATAGCAAATGTAGTCGTATCAAAACGTAACTGAGGCTGTTCTCTATACGGCCCGAGAACACCGATGCAAAGGTACCTGTGACTATATATTTTATACCCCACAAAACAAACAAAAAAAAACTTTTTGTATTTTAACCGATATGAATCGGTTCATGTTAAAAATTGGTTACTTTCCTAAAAAATGATATTAATTCCGTCAGTTAGATTATTAAAAAATATTATACGTTAATGTTCCGTGTGACGTCACATTGCTATACATTTTTTAATGAAATGTGACGTCACGCGGAAATTTAATCTGCTATATCTTCATCATTTTTTATATGATCGACGAAAAAAAAATACGTGTCTGATATTTTTTGATAATCTAACTGACGGACTAACTCTAACTAAATAGAATTATATATTTTTTACCCACGAAAGTACCCAATTGAAGGTTGTTTGCTACTCTAGATATAAAATATGTATAAAAAAATCTTTATCTATATTATATTAAAAAAAAACAATCTTTGTTTATTCATGCTTTTCTATGTATAAGAAGGTACTCATCCGATTACCTTGAAAATTTGGTGATTTTTTTTATGCAGTACGGGGAAGGTTTCTGAACATAGAAAAAAAGAGGCGTTGCAAAGCATTTTGAGAATTAGCTAGTAAGAGATAAGTGATGTATTTGCATATGAAGAAAAATAAAAGTAATTGTCAACCTTATTACTAAGGGCCAATTTTACCAAGGTCGAGTATATTTTAGCAGTCATATTTATACCGTGGATAAGGCCTATCAGACATTGGTAAAATTGGGCCCCAGGAATATGTTCCTCATGGCCTTAAAACGTTATTAATATTATCACAAAGATTTTTCGCAAAGTAAGGCGAAACTAATTGATACATGTGCTGGTAATCAAATAATACATTTTCAATGCGACTGTAGTATTTGATATCATTGTTAATAATATTGTATTGATCGTATCTAAGTAATTATGCATTTAACCTACGTTTTATTTGTTACAAAATATATCTATCTTTTAGAACTACTTTATAGATTTTATTGTACACATCAATCAGTGGGGCGGAAACCGTTTTAGAATATTTATATTTGATAATACCTATTTATATTATCAACCTAATGGAATTGACTTGTATAGAGCCATGCTATCAATTGATAAATTAAGTTACTAATCTTTATTAATACGTGAAAATAGTCAACATTGGAAATTATTTTACATACTAAAATTATTTCAAGTTAAATATTAGACCTACGATAGTAGGTAATTCGCATACCATTTTATTTCTTCTAAAACTGTGGAAGTAGCGGAATTTGTGATCAACTTCTGTCTTATATTTGTTAATGCGAAGGTTTATTTTCTCATAAAAACCGATTCGATTTTGATTCCTCAAATAACTGATACTATCTGGTAGTAATTATGTTTTTGTCATACAACAACTAATCACGGCGTTAGCAATTTGGTTGGCATACCAAGTCTGCTATAAAATTAATTTTGTCTTTTATTGTGCGTGTCATATTTGAATGCATGGATGAAAGTGAAGTGACAATTAATTTATCTTTTGTTTTTCGCAAAAGAAAACTACCAAAACACTAATTATATTCTTTGTATCATTTATACAAAGAATAACTAGTGTCTTTGATCTTGAGTGGGATTCTTTAGCAAATCAATTAGAATTATCGATCTGTTTTTTTTTTTTTTTTTTTTTTTATACTACTTAGGTAGCAAACAAGCATACGGCCCGCCTGATGGTAAGCGGCTACCGCAGCCTATGGACGCTTGCAACACCAGGGGTGTCACTCACGCGTTGCCGACCCTGCAGAAATCTCTTCAGACCCTTTTTGAAGAACTCCATGCTGTACTCCATTGGGAAAACCACGGCAGGGAGCTCATTCCACAATCTGAGCGTCCGCGGAAGGAAGCTCCTTTGAGAGCGCACAGTTGAACTATTTTATGTCCAAGGTTTATTAAAGAGTAAAATTTTCACACCTTATCTGTTGGCCTTTAAATTTATTTAAAAAACTTTTCGCATAAACCTCGCCTTTCAAAAGGCTCTCCTTGCACTGCTAATAGAAAAGTTTTGATGAGTTTCGACTTTCATTAAATACAGATATAATTCATAAAGATTTTGATCGTGTCTTGCCCGCTGTGGTAAACTTTCTCTTTATTTATGGCTTAACTTTTTGGGAATATTTTGCTTTATTTTATCTTGAGCTTTCGATGAAAACATCGTTAGTAAAACCATAGCACGACTTTTTGGCGGGATCTTACAAAGTGACGTGGCGTTTTCGTTTTTATTTTTGAATTCGTGTATTTTGAGTTTTATTGCATATTATCGGTGGTGTTTTATCCAATAATAGTCAAGTGGCTTTTCAAGTTGTCTCAAAAAGTCCCTGAAAAGCTACTATTACTATTGTACTACTAAACAGTGGCCTCCATTTTACAAAAATATGACTTATGAACGGAGCGGACTATGGCCCGGTTTCAATAATTTACGGACCGGTATCGGTTAAGATTTATTAAAATTAAGACTCTTATATCTTTACTAATAATGAAGCAAATACCCCAAAGCTTTGCATAGCAGACCCTCCCATATGGAAGTAGCTATCACAGGTAAAAATTTGCTTACGAAATGATCTATATGCCCAGTTTGGCAATAAAAAAACCTACCATTGGTAAGCAAAACGATTCGTTTTTGTTTATTGAAACCGGGCATATGTGAACGTGGTTTTTTGTGACTACTACTTATAACTCGACACTGACAAAAATTAGTCCTAATAAGAAGGATTTGATTGCTTAACTTAAAACTAAGAAGAAAACCATAGTACCGTGGTAGGGTACTCTGTAGTACACCCCTGGGTGGCTACCAGCCTCAAGATGAACAGCTGTCGCCAAGCACTTACCGATCGGTGTGTTCCTAGTTCTAGGCTTTGCTTAGAACTTAACAATACCAATGAGCGATCTTTGAAAAGCTTTACTTTACTTTTATTTGCTTAAATACCTGTTGATGGATTGACCTATATTCTGCAAATATTTTTTCATTGTTCCTTTGTAACATTTGTTTTTAATTAAAAGCGGAACGCCAAATAATACAAAAGATCTCACACAAAGATACGAACCGGCTTTTTCCGCTCTTGCTGAAATCGTCTTTTTAACGTGCGTGCCTGTAAAATTGGCCCTGACTTTTAAAGGTCTCGCCTGTAAAATTGGCCTACCGAACTCAATAAGCCTTTTTGTTCGCACACCGTTGAAGCTTTCACTTTATCATCCCCTTTTTAGGGCTCTTTAAGGGTGGCATTTTAGGAGGAAAATAATGATGTTATGTTTTTTGATAACCGTCTTTTACCTTTATTTTGGGCTTGGTTTTCAATTATATAAATATAGAATTTTTCTCTCCCAAATGTAGCAAAATTACTTACCTGGAGTGGTTTACATTACTGGTCTTCTTCTAACTTAAATATTTTGTAGAAAAATCAGTTCTGTTTGGAACACGTGGGTTGTTTATCAGTGTAAACTGGCCTCGCTGGACGCTAGATCAATGAAACTACACTGTTTATTTTTATTATAATACCGTGCAAAATCCTGTGTTGTTCCAAAATATCAAAGCGAAACTAGCTATTACTTTCCAGCCAATACCACTATGTAGATTAAAAATATGGAAGATTTACAACTCAATATGCACTTATATTTGTCCATATTGGTAGTCTGGTCACGTCTCGTTCCAACTATGTCTCGAGCCGCATAAACCCGGGTAAAACGATCCACGTACTGTACTTATCTTGCTAAGAAAACTATGATACTTTCGCTTAAATCTAATTTTTACCTTTTCATCTCCGTTGCCATTTTATTTTAAGCAGTTTCTCTAGCGGAATTTTAAAATTATGGGTGAATTGAATCTGCTAAAGAACAAATTTAATTTAAATGGTAATGCGAAGAAGATTAAACATTTTAGATTTTATATGACAATGAATGTAGTTAATATTACTCAAGCGGGACGAGTACGGCTCACCAGTTCCAGGATTTTTGGAAGATTGTATTCCACTATTGGATTTCTTTTACACTAAAAAAAATGATCTACAAAACTAGTTATGTAAGTTGACGTTTTGTTGTCGGGAAACTAACTTTAGTTATCGGGAAACTAACTTTAGTTACATTTAATCAAATAATTTAGTTCGCAAGTCACTCTGTTTAGGTTATTGGTCGTCAAATTTTGTGTTACTGTTAAATAAAATTTTGTAGTCACTTGTAGTCCATTTTTATCAGTGTATTGGCTGAATATGAAATATTTTGACAATAATAATATTTGTACAATAATTGTACGGAAACACAATTTTTTTGTAAAAAGAAAACTGCGTTAAATTTTGCTTTCGTAAAATACGTAGGTATATTGAATATATTTTTGACTGCATCGCGCTGGCATGGTAGGGCCTTGACTCCGACATGGCAATGTCAACGAAATGCCATGAGGTCGTACACAACTACCGGTTTTATTAAATTGGGTGACATTTTTTGTTCCATTTCCAAGCTTCCAAAAATACCTGCCAATTTTACATTTAGACAAGATAAACCTAATGGAAGGTATGTTTATCACCTGTTATGATCTGTTTTATGAGTCAAAACTATACTATCACAGCCTTCTATAAATATCTTTAATTAAACTTCTTTTATCGAATTCCATTACGATTAGTTCATTATAGATAACGACTGACATGAATAATAAAATACGAAAGCACAATCATCAACGGAAGATTACTGGTAATATAATACAGTAGTGGTACTTTTTATTGACATTGTGAGGATATTTTCTATGAAAAATCAAAAAGCGCTCCAAAAACAGTAATTATTGGTCCACATCGTGTAGAAATATTTTATGTTCACGCTATGAATTAATAAATCATCATAACACTGAACATCCTAATGGCGTATATACTATTTACTGGAAAAAAAAAAAAAAAACAAAGCGTCACAGATTGTTGAAATAGCGGCACAAAGTGACCCTTTAAAGCTTTTTAATATTGAGTCATAATTTACCGTTGTGAAGTTTCCTGTTTCACCAAAGTAGAACCTGACTTAATACATTCTTATCTTTGACAGAAGGTCGACCCCGAGCTGATCTTCACGAAACAGGAGAAGATCGGCAAGGGTTCCTTCGGCGAGGTCTTCAAGGGCGTCGACAACAGAACACAACAAGTCGTAGCTATCAAAATAATCGACTTGGAAGAGGCTGAAGATGAAATCGAGGATATACAACAGGAGATCATGGTGTTGTCACAATGTGACAGCCCATACGTCACTAAATATTACGGATCATACTTAAAGGTGAGTCCTAACAGTAAGTTCGTAATTAGAATTACAATGTGGTCTTTTTATTGACCACCTTACTCAAGAATCTTACACAACTTCGGAATGGAAACGTCAATTCCTTGCGGCATACCGTAATCATGTATCTTTACATTATTAAAATTAATACGTATTGCAGCAGTCGTGAAACATAATTCTACATACCCACTATAATTGTTAAACATTAGCTCTAAGGCTCTAACACGTTAGGCAGTGTAATAAATTGCAACTGTCCACCGTAATGTGATTATATTGCACGCCATTCAGTGAATTGGACATTCATTACCTTCGTGAAGTATAATAATACTTTGTGCGTATTCATATTAGGCCTCATAGTGAGATAAACCGCATGGAATATATTACGGCCTATCGTTTCAGCCTCGGGGTTTAAGGCATCAATCATTGTCTGCAGAGTCAGATCTTCGTCTCTTTATCTTCCGAGTGTTTGTAAGGATCACGCATAATGGACCTCATTACAGAGTAATAGTCATTGATCGGTATCATAACTTGGAAACATTGAAATGGCGATTTTATAGTGTAGAGCGGTGCAGCATTGCCTTCGGACACTATTGCGTGATAGATATTGCTCGAGCCCAAGAGCGTGACGCACCGAATTGCGTTGCTGTTTCGTGTTGCGTCGTTAAGACTTCGGAATATCAGAAAGTGCAGCCACACGCCGTCATGACATACCTGGATAGTTATTACCGACGGTTCTACTGAATTATAGTTGTGTCTTTTGTAATTGAACACCCGTGGTATCATTCCAGGTCTAGGTAATAGGACATTGATAATGTCGTGACTGTGTGAAATAAGATTTCGCTTTGCAACAGCAAAGGCAATTTAGCCACGAAGTTTGTTATTGAAATATACTCGTGTTGGTACAATTTTGTTTATTAGATTGGTGGGATTGCGTAAGTCTAGTTGAATGTCACGAAATTTGTAACCGAGTTACTACAGAACATTCACCCGATCGCGTAATTCGTTTGCGTGCTCTACTCGACTGTAGTTGAACCGATGCCCGTCACGAAGTCTTTAGGGTCAGAACACGATAATACATACGGGACCGGTTTGGTTTAAATTTGGTTATACATTGAAACTACACCTTCCTGATTTAAACGAGTTTCACAAAATATTCACAATTGAAATTACCAAAAAAAAAAACGTTAATTTATTAAATATACGAGTATGTAATAATATCCTACCTACTTTTTGTTAACAGTCTCAGACTTATATTATTGCAATGTTGGCACTTGGCATATAATTACCCATTTATTTCTGGAAAGGCAGCGCTCGCATATTTTTATTATTATTTATTGACTCAGGCGCCGTTTTTGGTACCAGTTTAATATTTTGTTGGAAGTAGTTTGTGAACATAATTCATCTATGAATTTAGGTAAATACCTATATTATTTATATCATTTTCCTTTTACTTTAAAATTTAAAATTCAAAATTCTAAATTATATATTTGTTAAAATAGGTCAATGAGGATGTTACAATGTATATGTCCCACTATTTTATGCCTTTATCAAGCGTACAAAATTTCATGAGTATCACGATAATACCTATAACATACATTAATTACAATAAGGCACGATTTCCAGCAGATAAACAAATTCAAAAATTAATAGAATTATCATAAAAATTAATTAAATTACAATAAGGTACGATTCCCAGCAGATAAACAAATTTGTCAATTAATTATATTTATCATTAAAATATTCTCGAATGTCATAATAATTTCTCTCATGTAATATATTTCCTATTTTGTGCTTGAATTGATCATAGCATAGGCTTCTAATATGTTCCGGAAGTTTATTAATAATATGTCCTATCATGTAGTACGATCTCTTCCTTACAAGAGTGCAAGTCGGTCCTGGTAGCACAAGTTTATTTTTAGCCCCACGAAGATTTCTATTTAATGAAAATATTTTAAATCGGTTGGAATGCTTTTTCGCTTTTTCGCAAAAGTGAGTTTAATTAAATATTCTTCATTATATGAATATGAATAAACTTTACCTTACATACTTTTCCAATCTCACATTTGCTTCACATACAGCTCCTTCTGACGCCATTTCAAGACAAGTTAAATTTTATTTCACCAACTTTAGTCCCTTTTGAGTAAAAGTTGTTTAACATCCTATTGGAAGTCCATCGATCAACAAATCGTTTCGTCAGAAGCTTCTCTATTTACAATTTTATACCCAATTTTTTCCAGCAAAATTTCTGATATCCCATGAACCTTGTATAGGAGGTTAATGGGTGTTTATAAAAATATTTTTCATTCCCTTAATATTGTGCGAACATTTTTATGAGTCAGCAAGATTGTAGTACATTAACACCAAAACAGATTGACAACAATGCGTGTACCATTAATCACACACTCATTGCTCTTTGCCTTACCTGATACACGATGAGTAAGTACGTGGGCGTTGGCGTAAACGGATTTGGAAACAATAGCTAGGTGATTATGCCTAATAATAGACGATTTCGTGTTTTGTAATAGTCTTTTGTCGTCGTCGGAGATTGTAAATATGCCGCTATGTTTGTCTACAATTGCTGTTATTAAGATTCACAAAAAACTAAGCACGAGCTAATATTGTTAAATGTACGTATAATGGTGAGTGTGTAGATATAATAATAATAATAATAATAATAATAATCTTGTTTATTCAGACAACGAGGCCCACTTGTTAGTATTACAATTTGAATAATTTCTTAAAAACTATGTTAGTAACAAATAAAATAAAATAAAATAAAATAAAATGACAAATTAAAATTTCTTCCTATTTACAATTTGGACGCACTATCATTTCAATGGCATGTTTTAACAAAGGCGTGTCAAAATTACTCGATAAAGTCTTCAGGATACTATTGGGACTAGACCGCATCCTAGATAATATGGAAGCGCTTTTTTTACGGATGATCGCGTAAAAGTCATCGGTTCTAGCCTGAGCGAACATAGTTGAGGCACTACAATATCTTGGTAGTCCCAACAGAATCCTGAAGCCATTATTATATTGAACTCTCAGGCCACTGAGCGCCTTCTGCGTATAGCTGGTCCACAGGCCACTCGTGTAGAAGGTTTGACAGTATGCTTTAAACAATGTAACCTTAGCATCCTCACTACAGCGAGTAAACCTATGAGCCAACATATTGCATCTAGCAGCCAATGCCCTGCGTTCTCGTTCAATATCTACCTGGTCTTTAAGGTCCTCGGTAACATAATGTCCCAGGTATTTAAATTGAGTTACTCTCTTGAGTGGTACTCCACATAACAAAAGAGAAGGATTGTAGTCAATCTTCCTTCCGGGGGCCTTAAAGATCAGATATTCACTTTTTTGTACATTGTACATAAGCCCATGAGTAGCAGCGTATCCCTCACAGGTACGTAGTAACTCCCTGATTGAGCCAGCTGTTGGACCCAGCAGCACCATGTCGTCAGCGTAACTAAAGTTATTGACTACTAGGCCATCAATACTACAACCAACAGGTTTGCTGCTGAGTTCAACAATCAACTCATTTATGTACAGGTTGAAAAGCTTAGGAGATGTCAACCCCCCCTGTCTAACCCCGCATTCCAACCTATACGCTTCAGAGAGAACACTACCCCACTTAACACAATTGAGCTGATTCCCGTACCAATATTGGAATATACGTAACATTTCCAGTGGCACGCCCGCCTCTCTTAACTTTCGCCAAAGGACATTATACGCTACAAGGTCAAAAGCCTTGGAGAGGTCAAGGAAGCAAGCGTACACCGGAGTATGTCTGTCCTTATAGTAGTGGGCAGTTTGTTTCAAGCAAGCTATTGCACTTTCTGTAGATAGCCCTGGCCGAAAACCGAACTGCGCATCGTGAAAACTCAAGTATTTATCTAGCTGCTTATCAAACAAACTGTCCAGCACTTTAGCAATAACCGTTGCCAGAGAAATAGGCCTATAATTCGCGCGATCAGAAATATCACCCGTTTTATTTTTTACAATTGGCACTACTATAGTTCTTATCATGTTGGTCGGTAAATAAGAGTGGCTTATGCACAAAGAATAGAATGTTGCCAATATTCTAGGAAGATGGATTCCAGCATATTTAAGATGCTCGATACTAAGGCTGTCATGTCCCGGTGATTTACCCCTCGTCATTCTACGTATTACCTCATTCACTTCTTTAGCAGAAAATCGGAGCACCCCACCATCAATGACCTCCTCAGCACCGACCATCTCAGCTTGTGAGCCTAGTGGAGAAGATGCTCTAAACTGCTCTTTAAATATATTGGCAATATCACCCGGTGTGTTACAACCCGCGACGCTCACAGGCAAGCCCGGCCCAATATTCAGTTTATTGGTTGATTTCCAAAACTGGCTAAAATTTTTTGCCGACCTATGAGAAGCGATGATGTCCATTTTAAT
This sequence comes from Polyploca ridens, assembly GCA_951394255.1. Classification (NCBI taxonomy): domain Eukaryota; kingdom Metazoa; phylum Arthropoda; class Insecta; order Lepidoptera; family Drepanidae; genus Polyploca; species Polyploca ridens. The sequence continues at coordinate 4,644,022 of OX596246.1, read as the reverse complement.
TTGATCTTGATGTTTTTGACACCATTTTAGCTTACTTCGAAACGCTTTTTGGCTTTCTCTCATCTCCATCCAAATTTTTCCAGTCTGGGGTTTATTGTGAAACAACCAATTCTGATACCTAAGTCGGGCCTCCCCGTGCGCTCCGCGGACGTGTTTATTCCAACCTATTACGCGACCATTCTTTCGCGAATGTCCAGTATCATTCTCATCACTAGCATCGATTGCCGCCTCAGACAGTACACTTACAATATTTTCATAAATGCTCTCGAGTTCCAGTCTGTGTGTGGGATCACTACATATTTTATCCGCACACGATACAAACAAATCCGGAAATAGAATATTTCTTAGTTTTGCATTACATAGGCCATTATATCTATCAATCTGAGAATTTGATCGTTGCCCCCAACTCACTTTATTACGTACACTATCCTGAACAGAGAGTTTAGGTATAATAGTATCTAAGTTGCACTCAATAATAAGAGGCACATGATCCGACCAATAGACATCATGACCCACGCTCACACCCGTGATTGAATGCCATGCCGCTCGCGTAACTAAGCAGTGATCCAACCATCGCATACTACCATTTATGTCACTCACATATGTAACAGTACCCGAATCGGGGCCTAAAACTTCCGTATCGGCACACAACCAGGAGTGATCTTTACAAAAATTAATCATTTCATTCCAAAACGGTCGACCAGGATGTGCATTAAAATCGCCTAGCATATAAATAGCCTCAACATTATTATTTTCAACTATAGCACTTATTTCACTCATGCAACTTATAAACTCAGTAAGGTTTTCACTAGAGTCCGTAGGCATATATACATTTACAATAATAATACAGCGATCACCTAATGACGCTTTTATAGCCGCTATACGCACACTATTGCATTTTATGACTGATACTGAGTGAAAAAGTCCCTTTCGCCACAATATCGCTAAACCCCCGAAAGGGCGCCCCATTAGAATACCCTCTGAAGTATCAATAGAAGACTTACCCGTATACTCGAAATCTGGATGAATGGTTCCGAGCCAAGGCAGATCCTCTGGCATCAACCAGGTCTCCTGGAGCGCCACTACATCCACATTTTTACATAAATTCTTCACACATTCCGTTTAAAAAAAAACAATAATGCTGTTATGGATGGTTATTCAAATCGTACCCCATATCGTAACATAGACCCCATTTAATGGAATGGGTGGCATCCCGCCAGAAAGGACAATAATGTCTGGACTGTTATGATCGATATTTTCATTTTATTTTCCCACACACGATACGGTTGATTAATGTTTGTTTTGTTTATTGTCTCCCTTCATCCATGTTGACAACGCAATATTCGAATTGGTTTTTTCAACTCATAATTTTTTGCAAAATGTGTACCAATAAGTACACTGGTAAACGTCAAACCGCAGATTCCCGTCAGGTTTATACCTACATTACTCTGAATTCTACCATACCTGACGTAACAGCATACCACTTCTTAAGATAAAAAAATAATAAATTACATCTAACACATTGATGTATTATACATACCGTATTCTGCAAAAAATTACTATATGTTTGAAGAATGGTGGAAAAAAACCTTGACGTGGATAAAACCGTTCGCACCGTCTGTCTCGAAACTTTTACCGGACAGCGAAATGACGACGCACTATGGTTGTATGTGGTCAAAATGTTGGTATTTTTATGGAACTGTACCAATTTATTGGGTAAAAAATTTAAGTGAATATAAAAACAGAAATTACGATGATTAATCTTTAAACGAAGAGAAAATGCACAGGCAGTGCAATTTTGTTCGCATTGTATTATGCGGAAGACCTACTTATAGCAATGGTTTTGAATTTGATTTGTTGCATTTCCCGCTTAGCGCATCGCGTCGACTGCATGTTCTATTGCAATCTTGACACACTTTCGAATGTTGTTATGCGTGCCTTGCAAAATACGATGCAATATGTGCGAATACCTACATAAATCCGCAATACATCTTATAGCTTAACAGTAATCTGTATGCGAAACGTGTGTGCTCGAAATCTCATTTTGAGCCAAAAAATTCAGCTTTGAATTTTCATTTCGCTTTTAACCTCACATACAAACAAACTGCGGTAAAAGTTGAGTTTCACGTGAATTAAATGTTTGGAAACTTGTAACACGTGGCGTATGAGAGTGGTGTTGATACTCACCTACGATATGAATAGGGAGCGTCGACGGCACAATTAGCAAATGAACTTGACGTTACGTGACAGCCCTGCTTTATAGGGTGTGCTCCACTTTCATCCTCCAGTAACTACATTCTAACTTGAATGTTAGAAACTCCTTAAGAGGCCGTATGCAAAATTTTGCCGATTTCGCTGATTTACGTGATTTTACAGACCTAATTTTACGGTTAAAATACTGTATTTCTATAAGTTTTAATACACAACATGAAAGATCAATTATTATTATCTAATAAACGAGCTACTTTTTAAATTTTATTATTTAATTTTGATTAATAGACCTCAAACAGGCGACTGTTTTTGAATTTTTGCTGTAAGAGGTTTAGAATATCACATATTTACGAATCGTTTTGCCGTCTACGCTATGAAAAAAATACAGTCTATTGTTATGAACGTCATCTATAAAATAAACGGAGCACTTTTTACCACTTTAATATAATAATTTTGAGTAAAAAAATATTTAACTTAGTCAATTTTTAGAGAAAATGGGCGAAGAATTACTTTTGATTTCGGCTACTTAGAACTCTCGTTCGTTAAAATTATAACAACATAAATAAACTTCAGTTAATACACAATCCCCTTTCCGAAAAAGAAATTGAAAAAGTTCAATAGTTTGGCAATAAAAAATCTTTTAAAACAACCTAAATCTCGCAATCAATAAAATAGACAATAGACAAAGCTTTATTTGACATCACAAAAATTAAAATTATAAATTACAAAGTATGCAAACAACAAAAACAAAAGCTTAAAATAAAAATAAAAAAGAATAACAAAAAATAAAACACTTAAAGCTTATAATTATGATATGCCACAAAAGAAATAGCATAGATATTTGTAGTGTGATGCCAAAAAGGACCCCAACTCAGCATATGCTGTGGCACGTAGGTACCATCAGCACTGATTTTCAGTGGAGCCCCATCAGCCCCAATAATAAAAATGAAAAGGTAGCTCATTCATTAGATCATAACTAAAATGATATTTTAGGTTGTGAATTAAAACTTGTAATACAGTATTTTAACTGTAAAATCACGTTTCATTAGATCATAACTAAAATGATATTTTAGGTTGTGAATTAAAACTTGTAATACAGTATTTTAACTGTAAAATCACGTTTCATTAGATCATAACTAAAATGAGTTGAATGCTTTAGTGTTTTATTTTTTGTTATTTATGTTGTTATAATTTTAACGAACGAGAGTTCTAAGTAGCCGAAATCAAAAGTAATTCTTCGCCCATTTTCTCTAAAAATTGACTAAGTTAAATATTTTTTTACTCAAAATTATTATATTAAAGTGGTAAAAAGTGCTCCGTTTATTTTATAGATGACGTTCATAACAATAGACTGTATTTTTTTCATAGCGTAGACGGCAAAACGATTCGTAAATATGTGATATTCTAAACCTCTTACAGCAAAAATTCAAAAACAGTCGCCTGTTTGAGGTCTATTAATCAAAATTAAATCATAAAATTTAAAAAGTAGCTCGTTTATTAGATAATAATAATTGATCTTTCATGTTGTGTATTAAAACTTATAGAAATACAGTATTTTAACCGTAAAATTAGGTCTGTAAAATCACGTAAATCAGAGAAATCGGCAAAATTTGGCATACGGTCTCTTAATACTTACCGCTAAATCGGATTCGTCTTTAGAGCTTAAAATCTACAGTAACAGAAAAGCTCATCTTTAAATGTAATTTGATGTCTAGCACTGGTACGTGAACAGCAATAGAACGAGAATGATTCAAAACACGTAGTCAAAAGTGGATTAAACTGATTCTAATGTTAACGTCGAGTAGTCACACATGCATTTTGAGGACCTACGACAGTCAACTATATGTTAGTGTTATTGACCATGAATTTTGCTATGGCATTTAATTTTCATAAGGTGCGCCCTTGAGTCGTTTTCATAGCTGACATCAACGTCCTTTGCCATTATTCATTTTACTGTTCGATTCTACTAGTTTCCTATCTCTTAGTGAGTTAAACAAAAGTTTTGCGTCTGCGGTTAATTTAGCTTGCAACGTTTACTATTTTCGCGATTAGTTCTGCGGAGAAAGTGTGGTAATGTTGTGGCTTTGGTGTGGCGTAATCGTAATGATCCGCCATACAATTTGCTTGGTTAGTGAGCGTTTCTTTATCTCCACCATGAATTTTATTTTATTCACATTAGTTGTCATCATGGCATTGGAAAGTTGTTTGACTTGACATTGGTATATCGAGTTATTTCATAATCAAAGAATAGATCAAAGGTCAGCTATTTGAGTCACTTCTCTGAGAGCATAAGAGCTATAATATGCGATTTGTTTGTTAAAGGCCGTCAATGCAGAATGTTTGCATTTACGTCAGCGCGATGAATGATTTTAAATGTGACGTGAATAAGCTTTTGACTAGAGAGGGTTTTAGTGGATACATTTTCAAAGCGGATGTTGGGCGCAATGGGCAGGTCGAGGTGAAGGACGCCCGCGCCGGTGACTCATCGAGTGGCCTCAAGGAAATAATGTCAAGAATCTCCATTTTGTTTGGTGAAAAATGGCTTCATCGCGTCTCCTTTAGAAAATATAACGTTATTACTAAGAACCACTTCGACTGGCTGTAACTCATCACACCGTTCAGGTACCTATTATTCACTAATCAAGGACATGTCAGATCTATGATATTTGCTTTTACAGTATTTGCGTTGTTAACGTAGCATGGTGGGCGAATTTCACATAAAACGCTAGACGAAAGATAATTTATGAAGCAAATCGTGAAACTCGTAATTGGATAAGATATATTGAGCTTGTTTCAGAAACAACAATATTTATCAAATTCGCGGTCACGTATTGTACCTTCCACATAATACGAACCCCATATGAAAGTTCACGTAAACAAACGCATTAATTATACGGTCCATTACAGATAATTGCTTTGGATTTCTATTTCCTCAATTTATTTCCTTGTGCTTTTGTTTTGAGAAACAGTCGTTCTCTTGTGGTTTAGTTCAGTGAAGCTGAATTTAATCTTTCAATTCTATTAGTATCTCTTTTAAATGGATCTCGAATGAATGAACTTTTTACCAGTATGTAAAATACACCGGAAGGACCTTGACGACAGATTTCAAACTGAGTGTGCTAGTCAGCCAAGTATAGATATTACAAAATACCCTCCAGAATAATGGTTTCTATTTCGTTCTCAGAAACCTCAAGATGATAGTATGATTCGAGCATTCGATGACACTACCACTGAGTGCATTTAAATCTCTACTGATTTATGTAATACTGAAACTTTTAATGTAGAAAAATTTACGCAATGAATTTTCTTTCAAACATCAAGTAAAATCAGTGTTTTATTTTTCTTTTTTTTAAGGATATAAAGAGAAATGGCCGTTCAGGGCCACACGATGACTATAAAGTGCGCAAGGTTGAGCTGTAAACGCATTAGGGCCACCTTGACCTCTGCTTGAACGGCCTAGTGTCAAGGCCCTGCCAACCTTATTGATGCGTTTTCACAAGGCGACTACATGACAAAGCCGCCCCCGAGCCCTGTCACGAAATAGCCAATTGTCTCACCGTTTGACATTGGCTGGGGTATTGGCCACCCAAATTAGTATTCGCTGTCCCGGTGATAATAAAATGAGGAATTTATCAGTCCAATGCCACAGGACGTCGACAACTCTTTTATGATGGGAATGACGAATTTTGCACTTGAAGAAAGGGATCATTGATATGGATCTGGTAATCTGTTTCTTATTTTGGGCCGTCCTTCAGTTTGACTGCAATGCGGGCCGGGTGCGGTGGCGGGCGGGTTGGAGAGGTGGAGGGAACAGCGTGGTTCTGAACTTGGAAGGTCAAGTTCCAAAAGTTAGCAATTTGCCTTATTGCGCGCCTGGCCACGATAACCCGATTTGAACCCTGTTATAAAGTTAATATTGCCGTTTTCATTTATTTGTTTCCAAAAATATTTTATGTTAACCTATTTGTTGGCAATTTGAATGGATGCAATTTATTTTTATTCGTTACTTTATTTAGATTTTTTCAAATAAATACTGCACACAGCCAGACGATTTACTTTCTTCAGAGTTCAATAACTCGTATAAAGTTGTGAAGTGATGGAGTAGTCAAATAATACCAATTCGTTTTATTTTTCTACTAGACAACCGTCTGCACTTGGAGCAAAAACATTTGCGACCTTCCGATACTTTTAAGAAAATCGGTACTTTCTCCACATTATAGATGAAACATTATTGCCGCCTTTATAATCTAGTACTGACAGTTAAACAAGATTAATTAATCAACACTGTCTGGAATGTCAATGTATTCAAGTGAGATTATAAATGATATCTGCTGATATTGCACTGAGATTTACATTTTAACTGAAATTCCCATTAATACATTAAAATTTTCTGTTCTATATCTATAAAAGTTCTACTGTTACCTGACTTATTATATTTGAAAGAATCCTTGTTTTTGTTACCTACTTAAAAAGGTGTATTTTTACAATGAGGGAAAATTTTGTAAAAAAAAACGCATTGCCGCTGTAGCGTAGATCTGTTGTCACCAGAAATTAATTCCATTACCGCCATTCCATCGCCACTTTCCTCGCCAAGTTTCGACAAATTGTCTTGTCTCGTCTTTTCAGAGCTTTTTACCAAATTACATTTTGATTCCCCTCCCTTGTAGAGTGGTTTTCAATGGCTAATGGCTCTTTTAATTTAAAGCGACGTAATACAAATGTCATTTTGTATGTAGTCTGTCAGCGAGGGAGCCTGTTATGTCGTTATTAGGATTTATTAATGACGTTTACCCAAATGATTTGATATTGCGAGAGTAATTGGCATCACGATAAGAGGAATTTTTTAATACTTGTTTTCGTCGTTAATGTATGTCAGAGTAAGCGAGTAGTTTGTTTATACATTTATCTTTATAATAAATAACATATCTATGTTGCATAGTTGCCGTAATTATTAAAAAAAAGCAATGATCACGCACGTGATGGTAATTTTATTTATATATTATCAGGGAAATAAATAAATCTTTGCATAGATTTTAGGTAAGATTTTAGGCAAGTAAATCAGTCATATCAAATCCATTTTAGCATATTGGATTATAACGCTGTCTAGTCAATTATTGAAATACCTGGCGCTTCTAGTAAGTGACCAATTGCTTTGCACGAACCTGCAAATTGAGCTGCATTGAAGCCCAGATTCAATTTAAATACAATTTTCGATGAAATTTACATGGAAAATAGTACTTCGTCGCGTCATATCTAACGTAGCTATCCCTTATCGCATATAATTACATCACATAACCAGCTTAACGGCTATGACCAGAGGAAATTCCCCGATAACCTACCCCACATCTTACAGGCCGTTACACACATACATTTCGATATTATTATGTTCATTGTTATAGCCCATCTGAGCGTTTGGTATGTAATCCAACATAAACCCCTCTGTCCAGGACGGACTTAGTGCGATGAATGCTAACGACCCCTAGTCCTGTCCGGCTCGTTTGCCGTCGGCATAAAGTGGAGCGACCACTGCCTGCGAAATAGATTCTGTTAGCGAACTAGGTCGATTTTATTATCATTAAATTAAATATAGCAGTATGTGCTCCTGTTGAAGTAAATTGTAATTCCACGAGAGAACATAAAGTTTTTCTTCTAAAAAATATAAATTTAAAACAAACTTATCTTTGTGAACAAATATTTCCAAAGAAATTCTTAAATTTCGTAAAAAAAAAAAAAAACGAAATTAAGCTTTTATAGCAAATATTCTTATATCTTCTTTTTGACTGATGACGTTCCGTGTATACCGTTTCCGCGATACGGATGTAGCTATAACAACAAATTAATAGAGTTTAAACGCGTTTATGAATACGATACGGAATTCATTTAAAGTTTTTAAATATTAGCTTTTTAGTATTTATAGCGCATGTGTATCTTTGGAATGCTGGCTCTTGTATTCGGATCAACTCACGCATGAAGATGTATGTAGTTCAAATTTACTACGCCTGCAGTATGCATGCACTGACCCTGATATTTGTACTTTTATGCGAACTTACTTTTACCTATGTTTTGAAAATTGGTGTAAACCGAATTTAATTGATCACGCATTATTTATTAGTCATTCATAGAAATTCGGAATCATCAAACGACCAAAATTAATGACTTTATTATATAAGTCGGTATACACGATATCAATAAATACTTTACTACTGGATAAAAATATCTTCCTATTTATACTATTTATTACGATAAGATAACTATTTTATGAAAATGTTATTACAATTACAGACGACACCTGCGACAATGTAATAAACCTACTTGATGTTAGTTCCGGCACACGTGTAACTGCGTAGTAAATCCGTCATAAATTGGTTGCGCTAGATGTTGGCCGTAACTAGATTCAGGCATGAGGTGACATCTCGACCTATAAATGAGATTACTACTATGTCAGCCACGTTACATATTACGTCCGGAGGCTTTTATTTAATATTAGCACGTCCCATGGGGAGTCCCTACGGCTATTCGATAACCCTCATGGTAGAAACTGACAATAGATACAGGAAATGTAATTGAAATGTCCAACAATGAAAACAAAGAAGGGAAACTAAATAAAGAAAGGAAAATCAATTGTAGAGATACCAAATAAAATCATGATTTTGCAGATTTTAAACTCTCAATTACGCGTATCTTCGGAAATATAGGTTAACTTAGTTAAAAGCTCAGATTACAGAACAAAGCAGATGGAGCGCGCGGAAAACGGGAGTGAGGCCAAAAAAGCAAATACGAATTGAAGAGTGCTCTATCTGCATTTTGTTCTGTAATCTGTGGTTAAAAGAGTTACGTTTACTAGGTCATTATTTAATGTGATCGAAAACCCCTATGTAGGTATATAGTGAGTGAAACGTCAGAGCATCGTCCTGGTACAGCGGTTAATCTTATTACGCGGCGTAGCGTCGAGGCTTCCTTAATAACTTAAACACCACGCCCGCGCTCTGTTATTCCGGGCCACCGACTTGTGGACCTGTTTAATTCAATATTATAGTGCATTAGCGATGTTAATTGTATGTTTATTACTCGAGAACATGGATTTATTCCGTTCATTAGAAAGTTGCTGTTTAGAACTTCATTTCTTGATTACTCTCTTGTTGCAGTCTCATATAAATTATTCATTATTTTAAAAGATTTCCTGTTAAATACGATCCTCATATTCATTTTGTTGTGAATCAAGCTCTGGCACCGTTATTCGGCTAAGGTAAAACGCGCAGATTTTTTTGTACGTTTTGACTTGTGAACGGTAACCGGGGCGGTATATCGAGCTATTAAAGGACATAACTTTTTATTGCAGTGGATTTGATACCATTAGCGAACATTAACGTTAACTCGATAACGGGCTGGGAGTCGGGGCAGCGCGGGCGGCGGATTGAACCTGTAAACAGAGGTTATATATACCTGTCTTATACACTTACGGTAAATATTTAGTTCGTTATTAAATTTCTGATGCTCCATCATATACACTAGTGTATTCAAAGGATTCTAGTAAAATAACTTATAAACGAGATGATACCCTCTAAAGTACTGTAACTCAAATGACAATACTATATGTGTAGCTATTTTATGTATTGTACACATTCATAGTATAGGTGGATATTTCTAATAATGACGCAGTTAATTCTTACGTTTTTTGTTTATTGCTAAGCTGTAGAAATGTACCTACTCGGAGTAGCTCCGGGCGATTCAATTAATCCGATGTTAGATTACATACGTCCGTATCCATGTTGCTCGAATAGAAAAAGTTTTTTACTGCGCACTCGGGTTCAATCCGCAGGTTCAATTTACTATCGGGGTCACACGGCACAACGCGGTCATTGCGATTAATTGAATAAATTCCACACTTAGGAACGTCAACAACATCAATTAATGTTGATCAGCTATTAGTTCCAGGTAAACGTTAATGATCGAGTTAATCGACAAGTAATGTGGCAGTGTTTTGTAATAAACAACGCGGTTAGAGTTCGTTATCCTTTGTCGACCTTGCAGCTGCTATAAATTTAGTTAAATTGGCCGCAGGAGCCGGGCGTGCGTCACCGAGACCGATGCGCTCACTTCACTAACGAAACCATGATATAATATATCTTCTTAACCGATCTTGTATTCTATTTATCTGCTGCGAGAGCCGTAAAGACATGCACGCAATGGCGTAAACCCGCGATGCCATCCTACCTGTTGTACTGGTTCTTGTTTATACTACGACTATTACGTGTATAGATAACTGAGCTTTAATCGAGCTGAAAGCAGTGAAATTCGAAACATATTGCAAGCGAGCTGTTGCTTTGACAGTTTCCACATCATATATTCGATGTCGGATGTCCGAAACACAATGGATTTTCCTGGTATATCCTATTTCGCTTTTCTCGAACTGTTCGGGCAGGTGATTGAAAGGCGACGGGTGTCCGTCCCGAAGGCAGCGGATAAATTCCGGATTACGTGGACGCAGCTGACTGTCCGCTCGGAAAATTGAAATTTGCGCCCCGACCTCTTCGTTTATTTCCTCTACTTGATTACACTGGTCGCTTGCTTTTGACATGATGAATTTAAGTTCCTATAATACCTTTGTGGGTTGCGATCCTCCAATATGCGTCACACCGCAATGGAAAACTTTGTAGCAGATTGTGAATATATGTGTGGCAATTAGGGCAAGTCAATAAAAAGGGGAAGCTCCTCCACCCGCTGCAATAGTGTTTGCCTCTTAGGTATATAACATAGTAATAAAAATATATTGAAAGCATTTAATGCAGTCAAGTGGCACTCCTCCACCGACCTAATAATATTGTACGACGATCGACGAGTAAGGCAGGCAGCAAGTAGTGGTCATAATTTATGAACTTCATACGCGGCTAAGTATGAAACAGTCAACGGCAATGTTGACCTTATGCAGCCTTTAGAAACAGTTACTTTCTAAAGTTTGGATACAATTTTATGGCGACAGTCCCAAATTTCTTCTTTTATGCAAAAAAACTTACAGTAACAATTTTTTCTTTTTGAATTTTTCATTGCAACATGGCGCCTAGGGCCTAGTGGAAGATACTGAGCTCAGCCTGATGTCCCGACGGACTGGGACGACGATGCTTCCATCGTCACCGTCACCGATGTCAGAGTTAAGTGCCGTCGCTCTCAACGTATCCGCACAAAGGCTGCTCTCTCCGCTTTGTTCCGCCTCTTTGTTTGACTTGACGAAGGCACAGTAAAAAACTTCAACACCGTCGACTACTAAAGCCGGCCTCTCGTATCTCGTAGAGTAAACGTAGGGATTTTATTGTATCTTTAATGTCTCCAATTTGACAGCGGCTCAGGTTTTATCGAGTGTGATTAATGAGTAAAACATATGTGGAAATTATGATGCGTGCGATTTATGACAGTTGATACTCGATACGTACGTTAATGTTCCGTTTCCTCAAATTAGAGTAAAAGGCCCATCCTCTCAGATACATTATGAGGCATCAACTCGCGGAAATGATCCATTGTGGTCCTGTCCCTCTATCTCGACTGCACATGGGGTCCGAGGCTATTTTGGTTATGATGATGTGTTGATGAAGTGCCTCTTTATGAAGGGTTCTAAATTACCCTATTTTACCAACGGACTTTAGGTCTGCGTAGCTCAGACCTCACACGCACTTACTCTGTATGTGGGTCAACTATCCATAACTTAGTAAAACGAAATAAATAGTATTCTCAATGTAGTCGCTTTTTTAGTATCTTGTTTATGTGCTGATGTTATTATACCTACTTAGCTACCTTTCATTAAAGTTATATTGGTTATATTCTTCAGTTATGCCTCTTGTATTGCCTAAGCGACATTTAAATGTCAAAAAAAATAGAACAGGTGCATTGCCACCATTGAAGCTCATTACCCTTTTCAAATGAGCAGCTGTTAGTTCTCGGTAATTGCGTTTTATTTATAAATTGACATCGCACCACGTTGCAATCAAGCGTACTATTGTAAGTAGTGCCTATCTTAAATTTATACATACATGTTTGCAATATTTCTATTTCTCTACTTTGTAGATGTGTTGCTATTATTATGCCATCAATATTTTTAATATACTGCAATTTTTTGTATGTATGACTGTAGTTCCTACGAGTTTATTGAGTAGCTTATATTCTCATAGGTGGTAATCCATGGTACCTTCCGATTTCTGAGGTACCACCTAACCTATCCTGTCCTGATATAATTTATTTTGTGTTCTTTTTTCTATCTTGGAACACACAAAACACTCCGTGCAAAATGTGGAAACTTTTCATTGTTATCGCGAAACTTTGTCTATTAACAAGGTAAGACGATAAGTGTCTACTTGCGAATTCGTTAATAATTGAGAATGTGCGTCGTTCCTTACTCGGAATACTTGATAAAGTTTGTCGACTTTACTGAAATCTTAATCATACTCGGAGAATTCTGTTGACTTGAGAATGGTAAGACACAGAAAGTCTGATATATCCCGAAAACTCTTATACTGAAATGTATACTTTTAACGTAATTGTTCATTGTCACCATGGCAGGAGTCAATGACCGAATGACGGTACGGTTGACCGGTCCCGTCGCGATCTGATTGTCGCGTCAATAAACGATTTGCATGTGTTGGTGGTGCGCCGCTTGTTGCGTTTGCGCACCCATGCCCGGGCTAATTGGTGTTATCAGGTTGACCAACCGCAGTTATGATTGTTATGTTGGTCAGTCGACCTTTCGAAAATGTAGTTTTATGTTGCTAAGCAATATATTGTACTTCTATTATAAGAAAATACATGTTTCTAAAACAAATATGTAGAAACGGCGGTAAAATTTGAAGAGCTCAGACACTTCTAGTCGGTTTTTAAATCTGTAGTTACAGTTCCTCTTATGAACGAAGGTAATGGATCGTACGAGAGAATGGGATTCAATTTCCTCTCGTTCACACTTCCCATCCGCTACCATTAAAGGCCAACAAGTATTATTATGACGATAATACTGCAAACGTTCCGTAACAGGGTACCTACCATATTATATAGATAGTTAATCGAACACGGCTAGGTTTTAGTGTCGGTGTTGATTTACCATTGCCGATGCTTTCTGATGGCGTGCACTCTAAAAGCTTTAGTGCGAGATGGGTATCACTGATAGATTGCAAAGATTTCGGAAGTGTTCCTTTCCTTAACACTTTATTTGCAGACTGGCATTCACATGTAAAATGTCATTACGTTTTACCTTACGCTATTTTATTCAATTTGTAATTAAAATAGCGTTTTCGAACCTTCAATTTCCGAAGGAATAGGAAGATTATGATGACACAATCAATTTGTGAATGGTGTTTCAGAAATCCTTCCTTCCATTTCTATGAATGTAGTCAGAGGGCCTACTACGAAAAACGATACACGATAGGCCGATCATCGTTGTCAAATATTAACCAATAGAATTGCAGCAAAACTGACGAGACGTAATTTTTGACCAATTCTATTGGCTAATTTCGTAGTAGGCCCTCAGATGTTTCATAAAGCTTTTTTAAATTTAATTAGCCGACATTAAACTCTAAAGTGTTATTACAGAGTTTTAGCAAACATAATAAATAGCCTGTTTATTGTATGGTTTTCCCTAATCGAAATAGTTGCAACGTTGGTTGCCGTTTTGTTTGTTTTCGACCTATAAGCAATTGCAATTAATTCGATAAATGTAATGCCTAGTTTGTGATTGCTTCCTCAATTGAAATATTTCAACTCTTTTACTTACACAAATTAATTGAACTAGGGTTATTAATAAAATTTAGTTTAGTGTTTGGAATTTTTTGTTTATTATTAATTGAATATGAAATGTACTCAATCCTCTTTATTTTTAATTTCTTTGTGTGTGTGTTTTATGGGCTGTCAGATAAATGTCATTCTATTATTTTCTATGGAACTAACCATAGTAGAATTTAGGAATAAGTTCACTGAATCGGTTAAAGAAATTTATTTACAAATAAGCTGTATGAAAAGTTTCAAAGTAGTACAGATAACTGGGGATTCTGCCTGCTCATCAGATGACCTATATTATGTAATTCCTGCGTAATCAATTTCGATGTTCCGTTAGGTGTATTCGAACGAATGAAGCGGTGTGAACACATAGCCAAAAAAAAACTGGCAAATGTCATTCCACAAAGCCAGTCGCGGTCAGGTTTCCGATTACCTGCGCAAACGCTTTTAATTGAATCCCTGTTGCGTTGGACAATTTTTTTTTGCGGCGTACGCTAATTGTTGTGCCTTTGGTTTTCGGCTAATTACGCGCTGGTTTGGATGCGACCGAAATTGTTACGAAACAGGACGCTCGCCGTCATAATACAAGTAACATAATGTATGTAAATACCTATAGCATTGTTTTATTACAACCTTTTATATTATATACAGGATGTTTTTCTAATCGCTTGTCAGAATGCTAAGAGCTGATTCTTTATGGCTAAACATAGTGAGGTCCCTGCGAGATCTGCTCCACCTCGTCAAACTACGTAGGACAAAACCAAGGTCAAGGAAAATATAAAATAATATTTTGGAAACCTCTAGCAACTTGTGACCAAGATTGTCATCCATAATTTTGTTCATATTGTGACGATGATTTTGTTCATATTTTGAAATCATCCTGTATCTATGTTGTATACAAAACAGATGCATTATCTACCGTATGAATCAGAGAGTATTGTTTACCGCCAACGTGCCTCTCGATGATATATTTGGATATGCGCGTGTGTTGCAAATGGAAATGTGAAAATCGATTCATTATGTATGTGTCATTGTCATAATTCATAAGTACATAGCTATGGTAAGTATTGATGTTTCATCAATATAATTAAATTATCCGGCTACCAACAACATTAGCAGTTTCCAAGTGCTATGTTAAACAGCCTGTATCGTGACTATAAGATAATTGCTAATTTACCAATGTTCTAACAATAATTATTATTATTTCAAATGCTATTACATCCTTCAAGCAATACCTCGTGCACGTCAATAGTATTTCATATCTTTCAAATTTGACAATGGACAATGTAGGGTAGGTATGAAAAAACTGTTTCTTATTGATGCGTGACAGTAATCGATCCTTCATAAGTATTATTTATCTGTTACACCCGCATCGATTGACATGGTTGTGCATCGAGTATAAGTAGTATTAGTTGAGTTGCAACATTATAATTGTATAACCTAAATATACGACGCGGGCGGCCGAGTGACTCAGAGCCAGAGTGGTTACGGAACAGACAGACAGCATGGAACTGAGTGCAGTTTCTGTCAGCACATATAGACTATGTAGGTTTACTATGTAGCTGAGATGTTGCCTATTTGTTCACACATTACACTGCTTTTGATTGTTCGTAATATGCCTCTATTATTATGCTTTTGTTTTTGTGAGTCCAAAATAAATGGTTTTCTTATTTCTTTTCTACGGGTAATGCGCTAGTCATATAAAGTAGTCGAAATGGTTTCGATTAATCTGATCGTGCTTGAAGTGTGTTGGTATTGTTGTGGTGTGTTTCTATTTTAAAATTCCTAAATAGGTATTATATGAGTTACATAATATTCTTCCTGCGAATTCCAGCTAGTTGATAACTTTGTTGGCGGTATAACTATTTTAGTTTTATTTCTAGCTACCATTGCTATTTTATCAGCCTTGTTTTTTTTTACCGAATTGATTTGATTCATTTTATGATGAAACCATCTATCTATTGTAAATAGGTTGCTGGTAGTGTTTAATATTCCTAAATCCATAGCTTGTATAATATTTACGTAATCCTATATGATAAATTCAATGCATAATGTGCAGTCGCCTCCCGGGAGACGCCAAGTCCTTAGCGTATTTTGTGCAAGTTTAGAACAATACATCTTTCTATTCCCCGATGAAACTTATCGCATACCTGTTAGTTATTCAATGCAGATCGATGCGGGTATCGGGCGACGCATACTATACAATAAATATGGTTGAACATCAGTAGTACATACATAAACTATTATCTAATCAACACAACACACGCTATCACAGTCGCCAGCTACAGGTTAAGTGCTCAGTTGATTTACTGTACATTTTGAAATAAAGGGAAAATGTTAAATGTGAAGAGCGAAATAAATTTTGCAAGAAACAATCGTTCACTAAGTACGTAGTACGAAATTATAAATTGCTTTTAAAGGAGCCATCAAATAAAAACCTACTGTTATTATGATAGCGACTGTTTCTGCCGTAATTTCCTCATTCTAAAGTGATAACAATAATGTATTCCAGGAAATATGAAACTATTATCCGTGACGGTTGCCAACTGACATTAAATCATCGTCAGATTTTAATCGTATCAAAACGGAAGCCGAAATGCCGCTGAATTGTGGCTTACAACCTCCACCGCAAACCTTTCGTTCATAATTAGAAGGACGTGTTTATGAATTTATTTACGAAGGGATGCGATGCGGCCGAGGTAACCTGCTCCTGGCACGACGACCGACGGCCTCGCGACCCACATTATCTTGTGACGCTGCCTGTCATGTACAAAATTCCGTCACTCAGTTTAATACCGAACCATTTAAATAAATGATGATGGTAAACCGTTTACTGAATGTTGATCATTGGCAATATCACATGACTGGTTTTTCGGTCACGACATTATTGGCTGACATCACCAAAAATCTACATAAACTCATTCCAATCATTCGGAATCACTATTAAAAACTAGAATTATCAGACAATACTAAATCCCGTATACAATGCGTGAAATTTCAATCTCTGCTGTGGCGATTGATGATTGATTGATGTATTGATTCATTTCTCAGCAAATGGTACGAGAGCTACCAACGTTTTCGAGAAAGAACTTTAGCAAGGCTGATTTTTTTATATGTCCTTGCTCATAGAAGCCTGATTGAGATGCACCATCTCTGACAGCCGGAAGTGGTTGCGTTTCCTTCTGCGCATCCTGTTTGTTCTGGTGAAAATTTCGGAGTTTGAAACATTTTAACATTTTATAAATTTATTTCGTCACTTTCTCCGTCCTCTCAGCAAATATTTTTTTATTGGATGAGCGTTATGTGATTACTACAACGTGCGAGATGCTATTTTAGTTGTGAAAAAAAAAACATTTTCAAAAAGCAGAAATCTTAATATGATAATGTTATGCTAGAACGTAAAATTATTTTGCCAGGTGGAAATCTGGTTGCATAAGAGTATACAGACCAATAGTGTTGATTCTCGCGAGGGACGCGCATCCTATAATAACAATTCTTTTCGTTGTTATCATTTAACCGCGATCCAAAGATTAAGATCGGCTTAAGAATATATTGTGGTACTCGAAAATCTGTTTAGATTACCTTCGCCCAAGAAGTATGAGGATTCCATCACTGCCTAAAAATAGACAACAAACTGCATTGTCAGAGAAAGTCACGACAATTAACGAATGCCTACAAGCACGTCTATAAGAATTGGCTTATATAATATATCAGTTTATATTAAGATTTATTACATATTCAGATTCTTCATTATTAAGCTCGTCAAAGCCCAAATCAGAGAGATTAAATAATAATAAATAAATAAATATAAATATCCTGGGACATTCCTCATACACGGTCAATAATATAAAGAATATTCTGAATGAGCTATTTATTCGGTAACAATTGAAATAAAGACACATAAACAACTTGGTAATAAAAATCAAAATATTTTAGTTTCATTATAAAATAAAATAAAATGCATTTATTTTCAGACAACAGGGTCCATAGATTGTTAGTAAATACAAAAAAAATAGCTAAGTTAGTACAAATTTTAAACATTAAAACAACAGAAAAAGAACGACAGGCAGTTTATGAATCATAACGCATGACGTGCAGCTTCATAAACCTGCCTAAAGTAGGCCCATCTGCCCTCACAGCAATCACGTTCAGAATTATGTTGGTGCTCCCTCTCACCCTGTTTAAAATAGAGGCCACTTGTTTGCGCATTATGGCGAAAAAAACAACCGTATGCGCATCTGCAAACATGCCTGAAGCACTACAGTAAGGAGGAAGCCTCAACAGCAGAGTGTTGTATGCTTTTTGGGTATAATTAGCCAATAGGCTGCTGGAATAAAAATTTTGGCAATATGCCTTAAAGAGTGGGATCTTGACATTGACTCAGCTACCAGCAAACCTACGAGCCAGCATATTTGCCCGCACTGCCAACGCTCTGCGCTCCCTTTCTATATCACAATCATCTTTGAGGTCTTCAGTCACAATAAAACTTTTTGCCATAGTGTATTGTTGTAGTGTATGTGTAGTGCCATTTAGGGTTACTGGAGGGATATATGACGGACTTTTATTTCTACCCCTAAACACCAACAGTTCACTCTTGCTTGAGTTATATTTTAAACCATGATCCTCAGCATAAGCTTTACATATGAATAATGGTTTCCTAATACTACCAATCGTAGGAACCAGCAGCACCATGTCATCGGCATAGCTTATGTTATTTACACAATTACCAGATGGTAAATCACTGATCTAGATTGAATAACCTTGGCGATGTCAGACCTCCACATTCCAGTTTGTATGGATCAGACATTGCATTAGACCATTTAACATAATTTATTTGTTTGTTATACCAGACGGAGAGTGTAGTAACTAATTCCACAGGGACACCTGCCTTCTTAAGCTTATCCCACAGGATATTATATGATACTAGATCAAAAGCTTTAAAAAGGTCCAGGAAACATGCATTCACGAGAGGTTTCCTATCTGTGTAGTATTTAACCGTATGTTCTAAGGTAAAATATAGCACTCTCAGTAAACAGCCCCTGACGAAAACCATATTGAGCATCATGTAGCTTCATGTATATCCTGACTGAGGTTATGAAACATTATTAAAATTATAATGATACTGTCTAGAAAAATGTTGACTACCCCTGAGGCGTCACTTGGTTGTCAATATGACAATGAAATTTCTTTGTTTAAATTGTTTAGACACCAGAAATGAACTAATGCTAACTTGGAATTTTGGAAATTTGCGTTTTTTTCTGCCAAATTGTTTATCTTAAGGATATTTTTTAATCAAATTAAAAATTAAATAATTAAAGCAGTTCCAAGAAATGGCACAGCACTAAGTAAATTCACTTTTTGTGCTCGCCCGCTATATTACGCTAATTGGGTTAAAAGCCTTAAATCTTAAGGCCCCAATGCCAATGAAATTTCTTTGTCAATGCCACGGAGAGATATATCAGCCCTCGTGAATGCATGTTTCCTGGACCTTTCTAAAGCTTTTGATCTAGCATCATATAATATCCTGTGGGATAAGCTTGGGAAGGGAGGTGTCCCTGTGGAATTAGTAACTACACTATCCGTCTGGTATAACAAACAGATAAATTATGTTAAATGGTCTAATGCACTGTCTGATCCATACAAACTGGAATGTGGAGGTCTGACATCGCCAAGGTTATTCAATATTTATGTAGATCAACTGATCAGTGATTTACCATCTGGTAATTGTGTAAATAACATGAGCTATGCCGATGACATGGTACTTAACCATGACATGCCATGGTTTATTGTGACTGAAGACCTCAAAGATGATTGCATCGACCATAATAAAGTCAAGGTATCAAGGAGGGTAAATTCATTATATTATTATTCATTATAATAGTAGATGGATGTCCGAAAAGAAGTCCGAATAAGAGATAGATGAATTGTGTGAAAGATGAAATTAGTAAGAAAGGAGGAAATGCTGATATAATGGTCGAATTGAAGCAGCGCAAAAATTGCACCGACTCCATATAATTAGGAACAGGGTAAGAAAACAACGAATTAAATAAAGTAAAAGTATATTATAAAGTAAAAACCATCGTGTTATCTAAATGAAAAAAAAAATGAGGAGAAGAAGCGACGCAAGAAACTCCTCATGGACCCGACATGTTTATTGTTGTAATTTTACAATTAAATTATCACTTTAATTACACCTACAGTATTAATAAATTAAAAGTTTTAGTTACGGGTGAAATAGCAACTGCACTTAGAGGTGTGCACAGGGGGGCTAAAAAGGAAGCTAAAGCAATATTGCTACGGTATCCATTTTTTCGATTTTCTTTTTGGTAAAATAGTTACTCATTATGTTCTTTTCAATTAATTAAAAGACTCGGAATTGATGAATTACTTAAATTCTGCTGTAAATTCGAAAAAATTAATTGCGTTAGCAATATTGCTTAGCTTCCTTTTTAGGGGGCTAGGTCGAGTGCTTGCGATAGACTGCCTCCTCTAAATGCTACACGCAAACTTTTATTAACTTTGCTATTGATTTTATGGTCAGTGTTGCCACTTAATCAATCTTTCTAATGATCTAAATAAGTCGGACCAACTATTCAGCTTCCCGATACATAATTTATATTAAAAAATTGATTAAATCCTAACTTCCTAACTAATATTATAAATGCGAAAGTGAATTTGTTTGTTTGTTACGCCTAGAAGGAGTTAGGCTACTTTTTATCCCGGGAACACGGGTGAAACCGCGGGGGACAACTAGTACAAAATATTTTCGGAGATTTCTCAGTTTAAGTGTATTTCGAATCGTCGATAGATTCAACTGTAACGTTCATAAGTGCCTTATCAGGGCCTAACCTGAATAAATAACTTTTTTATTTGGATTTCGAAAATAAAGTTATCTTATCCTTTCCTTCAAATGGCTCTGGTTTAAAATAAACTTTTTCGAGTTAGCATTTTGTTCATTGCTGCTATCGATTGGGTCTCTAATTCCATTTCCGGTACTTGCTTTCCGTGTGCTGAACTGATCTTAAATTAGTCTTTGTACCCTTATGCAACCAAATTTCCGTCTGGCAAGGTTTGTTTTAGGTTCATTGATAGCATAACTATATAATGTTAAAATTTCAGCTTTTAGAAAATGGTTTAGAAGAAAATATGTCATTCACAAGATTCACAACTAAAATAGCATCTGGCACGTAGGTAGCAACCACATAACGCTCTGTCGATTTAAGTTTAGGTTGCTAAAAGGCTGTAGAAAATGGTGAAGAGAAAAATATTCGTGCTAAAATGGTTTAATGGGTTAAAAATCCGAATTTTTCACTAGTACAAATAGGATGCGCAAAAAGAAACGCAACCACTTCCAGCTGCCAGACTTGGCGCATCTCTATCAGGTTTTAATGCGCAAGAAAATATCAAAAATCCAGCCATGCTAAAGTTCTTTTTTTCGCGACGTTGCTAGCTCTTATACCAAAAGCTTTAAAAAATTATAGATCACCTCAATTTTTGTATTAGCAATTTTACAGTAGGTATGTTTGTTTGAATATCGCACAGCGTGTCTTCGTAGACTGCTCCATTTTCACATCAGACACATTACTTTTTAAATATTCATTCATGCCTTGCCTTCAGCTCTTAATGAACTAGTGCGCGACTTTTAATGGATGAAAATCTCATTTACCTGCTCTTTTAATGGGTCACGGTGCTATTTCTTATAGCTATCCATATTTTTGCGTTATGGTTAAATATGAATAAGTCAGTGAAATAAATTAGAGGGTGGGAGATAGTAAAATAAGAAACCCTGTGAATGAGTGCGGAAGAAATAGGACAGGAGTTCTTAAGAAAAGGTTTTATGCCAAATTAAGGTTGTTGTAAAAAAAGGTCAATCAATCTTGATAACAAAGTACATTGCGACGTATGTATACTGGCTGAAAGCGGAAGATTGTGGACGAAAGTTTCGCAAGTACGTGTGCACATACATATTACGAAGCCGTCAGACCGGTCGTTGTTGTACGTTTGGGTGATTTATTAACAACAACAAAGGACTTCGCCAGACGAGACGCCCGAACTGTATTTTCTCCAAATTCCCTGTCACGGGATACAGCAATTAATTCACTTAGTTCTAGGTTAACAGACAAATCCCTGTATTTGGTGAGTCAGCAACAGATGTGGGCTTAATGACATATTTTATTAACTTTGATCATAAGTAATATAATTTATCTAGTTAATTATAGAGTTATTAAAAAGCACTTTGCGTTTAAGTTTCGGAATGGTTTTTGTTATCTCACGAGTAAGTTTGAAATTGCACACTTTATTATGGTCGTGTTCGCCACCGACAGAGCAGACAATTAATCATAATGACACGTCCACCACGGCATGATGCCACCGATAATAGCCTACATCCTGAAAACATCTTCATTGCCCGCCCTAATAGATTCCCTTTCGACATTGACGTATTACTCGTAAACCACTGAACCCCTCAGGGTTCAGGCTAATAAGTTATCGGGTCAAATGTCCTGCTATACCTACTGTATTATTTTGGCTCCATGCCAAGATTGCTAATATTAAATAAAACCAATTGTCCCAGTTGGTTCTGCTCTGCATCTTATGTTCCAGTTTCGTGAACGGGAATTGATTTCAATAAATGTTTTTTTGTGTTTACTTTTTGCCAGATTGGTAACATCGGGCACAGGAGCTTTTTTCCAAGGCCATTTTCCCCGCTTTGGTTGTTTAATGTGTTGTGTGCGGTTTTTGCTCGGCAGCGCGTGCCTGGCCGACGGCAATCTAGGCAAATCCTATCCATTGTGCTCGGTGACAATAGTTCCGGTGGTAATTCAAGGACGGTTTTCCATTGTCCCCTGAATGACTGTGCGCCTTGCTGCACCGCTCCAGGTCTATCTCCACGAATCGTATTATTATCGCGCATGTTTATCCTTACATTGTTTATGAATATTTAGCCGTTAAACCCATCATATGGCTGAAAAACTCTTTACGATTCTTCGAATTTAGATTTGTATTTAACATTTTCACTTTTCCTGAAACTTTTTAATAAGCGTTTATTTATTCACTACTGCTATATATATATACTTGCTTCGCAAGGTTACAATATCATTCTGTGGTGGTACATCACCCCAATACCCTCGCTATGCTATGAATAGCTACGATGAATCAAAACCACGTCGACACATAAGTCTTCCTCGGGATCAATTACTACGATAGTAATAGCTTTTCAACCAAACACTAGAACTTATTACTAGGAATAACGAATAGGGGATTCGGTATTCCAATAATTATTCCAAAGGTACCTAAATGTATAAAGGAATCGTTTTCGTTCAAATGAAACCCGGTAAAAGATATTTCGGTGAAGTAACATGATTGATGGCACGAATATAATAAGCTATTGAATAGTATATAGAAGTGTATGAATGAATCAATCGCTCTATATGAAAATAAGAGTGAAATATTTTCAAAACAGATGAGATTATCTTATCGTTATAAACTGACAAACTCGATCATGCGGATATTGCAATGGTAATACCATTGCAATATTAGCGAGATTGATAAGCTTTGCGGAAATACGTAGCGTGAAGGTGTTTGAAAGTAAATAATGTCTTAATTTAGTTCAAAGTTGGCGACCCGACGACGAGACAAATTTCACTACGACTATGTAAACCAGAGTTGATTTATGGCTGTGATAATAATTTCCGTGTTGAGGTAGGGCTCGTCTCTGCCTGGTATTATGTTATTATGGGTTGTTATTTGCGGTGGTGGCATTTGTAGAGCTCGACACAGTCGGTAGGTCACGTCATGGGGATATAATGTCAGACTTACGTGATGGTATCATAGATATTTTTATCGCCGATTACGCTATCAATCATTTCACATTATTAGCTCACCATAAACATAAATAGAATAATATTCACGTCATCATAACATTAATTAAGTCAACAAACATGATATTAGCAAACAACGCTACCTGTTTAAGTTCGATTATGACTATTATAAATACCTGTCGTCGATTAGCATTGTGTAATTCAAAAAACAAATACATTTTCATGTTGTCTGTCATAGTTATTGCGTCGACGTTATTCAGTTTTATGATAAATATAGTTTAGTATAATTGTTATGTATTGGTCTGTTCTGACTTTAAAGGTTTCATGTGTCCGATTGAAAAAAATCTTCTGATCGCTTTTTCTCCCGATTCTAAGAAACCAAAAGCTTATAATTGCTCATTAAAATTTTATGTAATAGTATGAAGGGTAGAAATAAAAGATTCATGGAATTGTTATGTGTTCGTACAAAGATCCCTTGGTACAATCTTCACTCGCACTCCGCTGAATATTACGAAATGGAGCGTAACAATATGACTTGCAACTCCAGTTTCGTGGAATATAAAATGGCTCATTATACCGTTTCCCTTGGATTTGGGAATAAGTTTTATTGGACGGACGTTCATTTTTGTCGTCGTTGAAGGAGTCGTTAACATTAAGTCTCGGCAATAATTGGACTGCCGACGCTACCCACACGGGCCGGTGATTGGCTGGATTCATTGATTTATATTTCAATGGCTGGATTACTGTTCGGCGCGTTCCTTGTATTGTTATTTCAGTTTGAAACCCGAAGGCTATTGAACGAGGGAAATATATCAGCCTTAATATCGTCATTATTGCTGTTGCTTCCAATATCTTCAATCCACACAAGTTCGTCATTATCACTTTACCTATGCATTTCTTTGGTTTTGTCCTTTAAATGAAATTCTTGATTTAACGGGATCATATTTTGCTACTGTACTAAAATAGCATATATTCTTAACATTTCACATAAAATCCAGCAGGTCGATATTATATTTAATTGTTTATCTAGTTATCAGAGCGTGGTGGAAGCACCCGACTGGGAAAATAATATGTATAATTTTAACTACTCTCTGCTTGCTCATTTTGTACCGGGCCATTTTAAAGCATGAACTTTATTATGTCACCCTGAAAATAGCCTTTGCGGAGGGAGATCTGGTTTAGATAACAATGACTCACGATCGTGACACTTTCAGTAAGTTGTATCCAAAGTGGCTACACTAAAGCATCTAAAGCCACTAGCGGTATTGAACTAAGCGGAACATTTTGTGTCTCTAGCTACATTTAATGTGCACTGTTTCGGTTGGCCCACAATGTCCCACTAATGGGAAAAGTTTCCGATCTTGAAAACGTTTGGCGGCGAGAGCACGGCTCATTGCCAAGATATTGTTTTTCTAATCATTATGTTACGTGTTACTGCTGTTACTTCTAACTATTAAATGAGATTTCTGACGGTTCAATTATATCAAACAGTAACTAAACCATCGTCAAAGAAGAATAATCTCTTTGATGTTCTGTATTATTTTAGTTATCTACATAACTTTATATTTTTTTATTTCTGTTTCAGGTAATTAAATGAACACTGCTCTCAGCTCTAGAAGTACAATGAACGCGCAGAGTAAACAATTTTCAAGGTTTGTCAAAAACGTTATTTAACGTGATCACTTGAATAAATTTTAAATGTTTATTCTGTTACGTTTAGTGCCATATTATATGTCGTCGTGCTATGAATAATGTAACATTAGATGGCCAAGATATTTATTTGAATAGTTATAGTTAGTTTGATCACTACCTATAGAATGTTATGGAAGTCACAGCCTACCTTAAGTATATCTTCTTTATATATAATATTCTTCTGCACGTGTGTATGTCACTGAACTCCTAAACGGTATAATTTTTAATTTTTTGTATGCGTTTGGGTGGCGCCCTGGATGGTTTAGATTCACAAATCTGCCCGGCAGATGGCGCTAAGGTAGGGTAGGGTAGGGTAGCACCACAGGCCACAGGGTAGGGTAGCACCACGCGAATGAAGTTGCGCCGGGCAGCTAGTAACATAACTATGCACAACCAATTCATTTTCCATCATACGCTGGACTCTATTAAAAGAAAACCTAATAACGCCTAGAAATAGGTATGTGTACAGTGAATATACGAAATAAGTGACAAAAACTTATACACAAGTCTCGTGCGATTGGCATAAAAACCATCGATGAATAGATCTCATTTTGATTGCGTGTCGTCGCGCGTCGATTGTAGCTGGGCCGAATAATGACTTTTTTCAATAACAACTTTTTTCCTATCCTCATTAATTCCAGGGGTCCATAGAGTATTCTCGGAAGAAATAACAAATTGCTCAGATAAGCTTTTCGCAAATAAAAGTACCACGGGAATTCTAGAGCTACTCGTACCTATTTAAATAGATGGTTTTTGTAGATGGGCAAGAGACGTCTCCTAGTCTCCTGTGTTTACCCGGTTAGTACCCGACGCGTTTATTCGCTTCGTTGCTTCGCCTGAAGTGCAGCGGGCACTCTTAAATTGTTTACGTCTCCCTGCTTCGTTTCTCTCTGGTTGTTGGTTCGCTGAGAGATGTCTTCTTTGTAGCCGCTTTTTTTGCTTTCCAACTCATTGGCCAATGTTAAGTTAATAGTGTGCATTTGGTTGATTAAACAAGCTTTATTTTGCTATCAACGTTATTTATCTCTATTACATTCACTTCGACATTAGTTACAGGTTCGATATTCGCATTTAAATAGGTTTTAAATATGTTGTTAACTAAATGTACCAAGCTTGCATCACCTCATTGGTTGATGTTAGTGTGCGGTCTCCCGACATATAATTTTGCTGTAGTTCAAAGATTAGTGTTATTAGATTTTGCGATCCTGTACAGTACATAATCATTTGCGACTCAGTTTAATATGATTGATATTCGTTTAAAGCTAGCCCTTGGTCGGCCCCAAGCGACTAGTCCATTACGCAGATCGTGTCGTGACGCCAGCGAAGGTACTGCGTAAGCTATTTATATTGTATGAAAGACAAGCAAACCTGTTGTGTTGTGGCGCCATATTCTTAAGATATAGCCTCCATAGAAAGGCTGATGTTTTCGTTGTTATCGTATATACAAATATTACAATAAAACTTAGAAACACTAATCGAAGTTAATATCAAATTGATTACAATTTAGTTGGCCATTTTGTTGATGAACTCTTGCAGAAGAATCTAATAATATCTTTCCATTTCCGTGGATAAGATGAAAGAAATACGGCAAAAACTGATAACAATAAAATTGAGTTTTTTTTCATTCATGAACTATTTGAAGAATATTTATCAAAAAAATCCAAAGCAGCAAAATCCTTTTCAAACAAATGTTTCAAATGGGTGGGTGCTCTTCAAGGAAGTGCTCAATATTTTTGTAAACAACCAACTACACGAGATAATATTCTGTTATCATTTCATTTTCCCCGCATCATGTTTTCGTCGTACGTAATTTTATTTTACCAAAAAATAAGATGTGGTAATCTCGAGATTTTCCCTTCATTCTTTCTCGCCTTGTCAGTGTTATAATATTTTTGTATCATATTTTTTTCCTGTCTAAATTGCCCCGTAGCGAGGTTGGCGTAGACTTGTGAAAATATGGTAAGAATTTGATGAAATTCACCGTACTTTTATTTAATTTGTCTATTTCCAAAGGCTCTATTTCACCACCGATAGGTACGCATAAATTGTGTTAGATATGATCTTTTGACTAAATCTGGTGGATTATAGCGCGTTCTGCTTTTTATCGAGGTCAACAGATAAAATGAATGTCAATAAAAATCCGCAGAGGGTTTCCTTTGGTTGACATTTTATCTAACATTAAGCAAAGTTTAGTACTTTCAGGTTCTTTCTTTTATCTATTGATATCTTTAAAGCTCGTTTCGTAACTGATCCTTGCTATTTGTTTTAGTTCAACATTATTGTTTATTGGTGATTAAAAAGTTACAACAAACATTGTACAAAAAACAACGTAACATTTTACTGACGCGACCTACTTGCCCGACATAATTGCAAGTCGTCTGCTAAATTGCTTGTCCAAAATGTCAATGAGTTCAATTCAATTCAATTCAAAATCATTTATTCAAATAGACCTTCGCAGGCACTTATGAAAAGTCTGACTCTAATACTCTAATACCGGTTCGGAAGGTCAAAGTCGTCTTTGTATATGATGAAGTGCTAAAATCTTGCCTGACAAACTAATGCAATGAATACAACTTGTCGACTTGCCTGTCCATATTGCCGCTGATACTTTCTTACCGGCAATGTAGTAGCAAAATAATGTAACATTTTGATTTACAACATTAATGTGATATTGATCGCCATATAAATGTCGGGATGTTTACCCGTCAACTTCCTGTAAGCGTTGCTTTTGCTACTTCTTTAATGTAGGTTCGTTATATAAAAGTTTTAGTACAGAAACTGACGAACGGTACGGATTGAACAAGCGGAAAATATTGCATCAGAATTGATTTATCCTGCCCTGATTGTAATAAGGAAGTAGTTAAAATAAACTATAGTTTGATTTAAACATCTTGTCAAGGTCGTTACGTTGCTATTGTTTCACTAACGATGCTGCAGTTCTATGAAGTCCTCATGATCATAATATTAAATGGGTAGAGCGAGTCTATAATCCGTTACGTCGCGAACACACGCGATTCTCGTGTATACCCAACGGGATATCCCCACGTTTTTTTGAGCGCTCGGCAACTAAAATATTTTATTAAAGATGTTTAAGCGAGTTTTTATGTGGAAGGAAGGATCTCTTTGTTCCGTCTGCCTATATCAAACTCATCATTTACTATGCACACATGAATATTAAAATATCCCCATGAGAAAGGGAATAACAAATTGACTTGTTTCCATTTTACACGTGTATGTAATAGAAGCGTTAAGATATAACTATTGTTACCTTCCTTTTGAATTATTAAATGTATTTACTAACTATATGTATGACTAGCTTCTGCTCGCAGCTTCGCCCGCGTGGCCTACAGGAATCATATGACATATATTTCTACAACAACAAAATAAAACAAAACAACTTAATCTCGTTTCGAGGGTGGAATTATTAAAAACGCTGAGACACGTATACATTAATTTTCAATCTTCAGCCTAAACACAAAATTTTAAGATCCTAACTTCGAAACTGACGGACTTTCATACAAACTTTCATCCCCTATTTTACCCCCTTAGGGGTGGAATTTCGAAAAACCCTTTCTTAGTGGATACCTACTCTTCACAAAGAATACACCCTCTAAATTTCATGTCTCTAGGACCAGTGGTTCAGGCTGTGCGTTGATATATCAGTCAATCAGTCAGTCAGGACTTTGAATTTTATATATATAGATAAAGGATTATTCATATAGGAACTAGCATTCTATTAACTTCTTTGTACCCCTTTACGTGTTAAATCTCGGTAAATCCTTTCTTGCAAAACATAATTATTATAAGGAATTCCTGCGCAAAATTTGATCCTTCAAGACTTACTGGCTTAGGATAGGTGCGTTTTCTGTCAGCCATTCAGTGTAAGTGTTCATAAGAACCTAATTAATTTTTTTAACAATGTGAGCGAAGTCAAAGTGGACATTGGTGGCACATTTTTTTATACAATTTCTCAAATCGCTTTACCGTTCTCAATCGTCTTGAAGTTCACCAATTGTGAACCGCGGATTACCTGAATATTAATAGCTTACTAACTTTTCTGGAACTTTCAGTATCCCAACATACAACTGTATCAATATTACTGAAACACTACATATAGTACATTCGTCCGGTTTCCATCATGTTATGTATGAGACAGGGCCCGCCACCACGTGCGATTTATCATTGCAGTGAGCTTATCTGTACGAGTTAGTAGGTAAACTTGTATTGCCAAGCCTAGAATGCGGTTGCTAACATCGCAACTGTAAATACACGTAACCTGATGCAATATGTATGTAACGCCTCTTGGTAACCAGTTATTAAACATAAATCACAGATTTCTTATTTTACCCCCTTTGAACTTGAATTTCGGGAAATCCACCCCTGGGGTACTTATGGAATAATTCCCTCTAATTTCAAATCTCTCGGTCCATCAGTTTAGGCTGTGCGTAGTCTGTTAGTCAATCAGTGTTAGAATTTTATTAAGATCTGAAAAAATATTTCCAAAATAAGCAGAGCTTGTACACACGGCTACAGATCAAGCTATACATTTCTAATAGAAGCTGACCTCTCATTGTACGGAAATCCTATACAATGCGAGATCAGCTTATACTGGAAATGTATAGCTTGATGTGTTGCCGTGTGTACTATGGAGACCAGATAATTGATATATACCTACTTATTAATTAACAATCTGTCCCCCGCGGTTTCACTGGCGTTCATGGGATAAAAAGTATTGCCTATGTCCTGAAGGTTCCTCGTAGTTTACTTAATATTAGTTCAGATTATGTGTGTAACTATTAGTAAAGATATTAACACTCGGACTCGGACAAATGCTCATGTTCATTCCCACACACAATATTGTGTCCTATTTTAAGATTTTCATCGAGTTTGACTAGATTTCCTATTGTTTTGGCCTCTTAAAAATTTGTTTTAAATTAATAAAACAAAAAGAAAAACTTATTAACGCTGTTGTTATATTCTATGTAGAACTCGCGCTTTTAAAGTGGAGATTGTTCCGGGACTTTGGGAACGAGAAACTAATAAACAGAATAGATAGTTATTATTAGTGCTCTTAGCTTCCACTGCACTTTCAATTTGATATTCCAAAACTTATTTGCTTCAGATCCAATGTTCTTGAGTAGCTTTGGCAATAATCGTTATTATTATCCAGACCAAAGGTTCGAGAGCTAAGTTATCATTTTCAGAACACCAATCTATTATTTGAATGCTTGGCTCGGTAGCAAAAGAGATAAGGGTAGGAAGTCTTGCGAAAGTAGGTAGGTAACTGTCAGGACTGTTTGGCCTCACGCATAAAAGGTTGACATTACTCTTGTCCTGAAACCATTAGATCACAATAATCGTGTGAGTGAAGAACGTAAATTATAGATTTCTATGATATGAAAGTGAATCATAATTAAAATGTACCCACAGTGTAGAGCTGTACTTTGATAATAATGATAACATTTACATACACCGACAGGGGTAATAAAACGCCGCATTTCATTATAAAAACTATGGAAAATAAAATTACAGCCATTGCTGCAACAAACATTAGAAAGTAAGAGGTTCCGTCATACAAGTAGCTATTCATTGGCATAATGTGTAGTAAAATGACATCTATTGCTTGTCTTGTGAGTAACGGACTTGTGTTGCGGGTACGCGTACTTATAATACGTTTGTTGTGACGTGTGGGAGTCACTCTATTGTGCTCATTGTACGCGTATTGTGCTGTAATAACCTGATGAGGGGCAAACGATGGTGCGATTGGCGGAGAACATGGAAAGTTGTGGGGATTAGTATTGCTCTTATGAGTCAAATGATTCTGATGATATACTTAACAGTGACGCGACTAATCTACTTGAATGACAGACATGATATGACTTTAGTTATCTAGTGGTGCACTAAGGAATCGTTTTTCAGAATTCAAAATTCTGCGATTTAAATATATGGGCATCTTCTTCTCATGCGTGTCACTCTTGACAGAGTGGTCCTGGTCGTCACGACGTGTGATTTGTGGCGCGCTTCACAACACGCCGCCATTCGTCCCTAACCGCTGCCCTTCTGGTGCAGTTGTTGATGGGACCGCCTATTGCTGCCTTAATTTGGTCGGTCCATCGCATGGGTGATCTTCCACGTGCTCAGTTTTTCACGATTCGTGCTCTGGTGCCTTCTACTTTATGGGCATACAGTTGTACAGTTACAGTATACTATTTGCCCGAAGGTTAACCGGTAGAGAATGTCAGCGTTGCATCCTCATATAGTTGAATCAAACTGTAGATGATTCAAACGTTGCATCATTAATTTATTACCATTCTTTTACTAAATAATTTAATGGAGGGCTATCGAGTCTGATTCATATGAATCATCGTGAGGGAAACATATTAGTACCAGCCTGACTAGTTACCTACCATGTTAAGAACATGCAGCCAAGCACCTACCGGTATGCTCAATTGCCTTTGAGAGCGAGTCTTCTCCTAAGCTTTGTGTGCTTTGTTACCACCTTCAGACCCATCAGCACTTACCATGGTGAGATTTTCTGCAAACAAGGGCATGCAACAATAGAACATGCTACATCTACCGTAGATAATCGAAATCGAATCAGCCCAGCGGACACGATAGTCGCCTTCAGTTATCTAACAAACGAAACATGTAATAGGTAATAGTAAAAGTATGTTGTGTTGTTCAGCCGGTTTCGTTACTGGTCAAGGACCATTCGTATTATTCTCTCGATACAATATGGTCGTAGATATCATTCGATTACATTTACTTATCTATTTGTGATAAATGACACAACATCATTAATAGTACAGACACTATCTTGTGGTTATTTATCTGCCCATGCAAAGTGGCTGTTAGCTCATTTAATATTACTTAGTATCGTCTGTAGACGATATTTTTTGTTGCTGTCTGTGGCACAATACCTATCTATCGAATGATATCGTATTATTGTAGGTTCCATTTTCCTATTTTTATTACAAAACTAAAAAATACGACAATTTACTTATACTTCTTTGATGTTTGTTTGATTGCCTCTCTATAGTGTTTTATATTATTGAAACAATTCAAAGATACAATAAACGTTTAGAAACTGTATAGAATTCACCGTTTGTTTGGTTTATCATGAACTCTCGCTATGTAGATGAAACCTGTTAGTGGCTCACCGCTTATAGCCAGCCACTGATCAATAAACTGCAAACGAATTTAATTTGTTGCCCGTATAGTGGCTCCAATCTCCAGATTGAAACTTATGCAGTGCGAACGCAGTTGGTCCTATCTCAAAGTGGAAACGTGTCTACTTAGTTGCACGTGCCCAACTGATATGAGCCCATATTGTGCCCTGTGTGACTCAGCTCCGATACCTCCGGTCCTTTCCAATGACGTACAGTTGGCTTCTCATGTTGCTAAACCTGTTGTTTGGGAAAGTGGCACACATTAGCTATTGTTTTCCCGTTGTCACCTTCAACAAGTTACATTTCCCTTAGAAGTTTTGCTTTTATTGTGAATCTATGTATGAAATTGGATTCACCTATTGTTTGTTGTGTGAGTGTTAAGTTTCTCAGCTTGTTTCCAAGTTCTTCTGAGTTTATGGTTACTACTTAATTAAGTATGCGAGTCTCGAGTTTGAAATCATTTACATTACAAATAAAACAATTAAGATTATAAAAATAAGAAAATAACGTCACGAAATATCAGAAAGCCTATTTTGTATATAATGGCAATTTCATTTCTGATTGTCTCAATTCTAATTCTGTTACCATTCAAATGACGGAATGAGATTAGTAAAATTTGCATTCCGTCAATATCAGAAACCATACATACGCTCGGGGAGCGCCCACCGTTCCGTTACGTTGCGGTTACCATTACGCCATTATGGCGCATAGGGGGATGTATCGTTTCCTGGGGACTTATTGTATTTCGACATTTTTTTAGAGAAGAATGGAAGTTGTGTTCAAACATCAAAACTGCTTTTATAAAAAGTTGTCAAATGTTAATGGTATGTTCGAGCTCACCACGTCTTGTAGTTTAGCGGTAGACATCAAGTGGACTTCTTTAGGTGAAAATGTTGTTTGGTGTACTAAACAAAATTTCCAACTTGCACCCATGCTGTAGTTTTTCTCAGAAGAGACTTCTAAGGACTAACGGACGCTACCCTGTTGGTCCATCCGTCAAGATGTTCAAAAGATAGACCTACTTAATTACAAATTATTTATAAGCATAAGCATTCATCGTCTACCTGCCCTGTTTCCAATCACTTGGGTTCGGCGCAATATGTACGCATCTTCTATTCGGCTCTTCTATCCGACATACCAGCATTCACTCCTTCCTTACCCATATCATCTTTCACACAATCCATACAGCCCTTTATGGTGGGAACTCATTTATTATATCCTTACATGCTATTGCTATGTAAATTTTCATGATCATATGATTCCAAGGGAATAAATTGGTGTTATTTAACACAGACACTTTTAAAATACGTTATCATTGACGACTATAAATTCGGGGTTGTTATTACCCTGGCTATAAAATAAGAGTTATCGTCGGGGGTGAAACACCACGCCGATAAAATAAATATTGATTCCCCACGTAATTTTTGCCAGGGCTTTAAAGTTAATTTTACCAAGTTTCGGGAAAGTAGGTACCCATATAAAAATGATTTTGGTTAATGGTTGATATTTAAAGCCCTAAAAGGTGACATCTGATAGTATGCACATCCACCATGAATATTAGGGCAGTAATCATTATTCATTTAACATTAACATCTAAAAGCAAAATTATGAAAAGAAGTGCGGTAGGAAACACATCATGCACTCGTTAATCAGATGATATTATGAACTATCTAATCCGATAATAAAAAAAAAAACGATGATTTTATCGTGTGCTCTACCGATTTGAATTTCGTCAATTGATTAAATACATCTGATATGAATTTTGATAGTAATGTGATAGTACCATGTAATTTATGCGTGAAACATAATACGTCGTATTATATCTATATTATTTAATTTTACTTTTTCCATACATTTTTATTTAGTTCAAGATCCTAGTAGAAAAATCCTATGAATTTATATGAATATGGATATCTTGATTAATCGTAGTGTCTTGACGCTATGTCAATTGAACAGCGAAGAATGTATTATTTATGACATTATAATGAAGTGCTTGTATGAGCCCATTAATATTTATCTGTTAATTAAGTATGTGTCATTGACAAAAACTGGTTTTGTTGGAGTTTTTATTGCATCACTATTGACGACATTAGATCATGCCGTTCATGCACACAATTTGTAGATACCAATTATGATTTAAGATAGGCAAATGATAGTTCCTATCTACAACATGAAACATTTTGCTTCATAACATACATCACATCTGCTCTTGTTGTGTCGTACGTACCGTATAATGTTATACCACCCAGACACATTCATTATGTGTTTTAATGGAGATGCGACTGTACCTCGTACGGCTATATACAATATCTTGACTACAGTGTCTAAAGTGCTTACACTTTCTCATAAAACTGTAAGAATATAGCTTAACTGAACGTTAAGTTCAAACAGAAACTTTTTAAGGTGGATAATTCAGAATCTTTATGGCTTATTTTATTTGGGTTATTTTCTCGTAAAACCAAGCAATCTCTGGCAATCGTTCCGGGAACATTTTACTTGAATTTCAATATATTCGTTGGGTTTTATTTATTTCACACAACCGATTTTATATCGTGTTTCATGTCTAGTGGCGTTTACACTTCACCTTGTGGGACACCGGCGCTGTCAAGTCAAGAGTCCTCGCTGAGGAGTTTTATGGCGTGGTGGTACCGACGGTTTTACGGCTACCGCCCGGTAGGTTGATGTCGAATAAGGGCTCTTCAAATGCTACAACGAAAACCATTCCAAACACCCGCCTTTTTATATTACTTGTCCTTTTTTCCTGTTTGTACGAAATAGGATTTACTAAACAGGTAAAGGGTGTAAATGCAACAGATCCTCACGGAACCCCTATCACAGGATATTTATATTATTCCCAGGATATATTTGTGTCTTTATTTTTTCAGCGCAAAAAAGTCTTTATTGCAAGCGGCAGATACAGCTTCTAGTGTTGCGGGAGTGTTTGCGCAAACGCAACTAAAGTTCCGAGCAAAGCGCTTGATGTGAGCGTATAATCATGTAATAACTCGGCACTAATGTTTCCCAGATATATTTATTTACTCCCGCGGAAGTCGCGTCCGTAAGTGCGTATCATCTTGAGATGTTCCCTCCTAAACATTTGGTCCGTGGGGATAATTCCTTGTAATGTTAGGCTTACTTCGCGCCCCGGGCCCCCATTACTCTCTTAATGACAAATGGGGAAGGCGTTGGGTGTAACTTATCCTATCCCATAATACAAATAAAAAAACTTTTTGGACACGTCGAAAACTTTGCAAAGTTAGATTTACGACATTATGAACTGGGTGAGTGTTCATACTAATGAAACACTTGTTGCTTATAAAATTAATCAAAAAGCGTGTTCTGGTCTTACCAAAGAGTGATTTCGTTAATTTTACCTTATAATTGATTGACCGTAGTGACAAATTATCTATCTCATCTTGGTCTTATTTCTACTAAACAATTCAACCAATCTGTGCCATATCACGACAGTAATACAATCCGGAAGCCCTGTCCCTCGCAATTCAAGAATACTTTATCACTTGTGTGATAGGAGTGCGAGCGTGATTTCCTCTAATACCAGCTTTCGGGAGGTAATTCCCTTCCCGGCCACATTCGGCGATTTGTCCTTTGGCGGTCTTATCTCTCCCATTCCTAGATGATCCCCCGACTTTCCTCTTGCTTTTATTTTGAAATGAAATTGATTCTGAGTCGACATTCCTGTGGATTGGAGTGCATCGAATTAATTCTGGCTGTGATTGAAACCTTGAAGATTTCGCGAGATTACAGTTTTAAAATTTTATATTTTGTATAAAAATACCATTCAGTAAATTTTATTGTTCAATGTTGTTTTGAAATCAATTTTTCTGTGAGGATTTTGGGTATTACTTGTATAAAATAAGATTCACTGTGGTAATACGATTAATAAGTGTAAGTTTCCTTTAAATTATATATTAGCGCTTTGTTATTGTTCTCCAACACCCACTGTTTATTTGGTGTTTAGTTTCATAAGAATCTATATATTGGCTGCATAGTCTAATAGTCATCTAACGACATCCAATCGGCCGGGAAATTATTAAGGCGGGCGGATGTTGGGAGTCAACCGCCCCCGATGCGTTGTCATGGTAACACGCGAGCCTTGAATTAGTTAAACGAATGATGAACTCCACCCTTGCCACCATACTTATACGATTGTTAGCGTGCAAGCCTGCATTGAATCCTATTTTAAGATTGTATTCGTAAATTCGTATTGTACGACGTAACTTAAAAATAGATGGTTATTTGTATTTTGTAAGTTATCGTTTGTTACTTGTTGTTCATATCTGATGATGCATCATAACATTTAAAAAATTCGGGTGGTAACTAAACAATTAAATATCAATTTCTTGAATGATTCCAGATTACTACTTACTTTTGGAATGCACCTAACTAAGTTAGTTTTCAAGATGACATATTATTCTTTTATTTACAGGAATAATACTTTAAGCTTTCATGAAATTAACTAATCAATCTGTCCGAAATAAATCCTAGCAATAATATGTAAGGTAGGTATCTTAAGCTCCGGATTAACAAATAATCTATATCTAATTTCAAATGGTTGACATTTAGTTAGAATTCTTCCTTATCATAAGATTACAGTAAAATAAATCCAGTGCGCATTTCAAAACAGTATTTTTTCATACATGTTTTCAGCTTGTTAAGCGTAACCCACGAGAACAGTGAGATACAATTAAACCTGTCAACCCTCAAGGCGTCAAGGGCTGCTTTCGCTGTCACAACTCCCTGACATCACACACGTAGGTACCGTACACGTCGCAAATGTAACAATTAACGTTTTCGCCATGTCAGAATTGACGTGCGAGCTTTAAAAGTAATTAAACGCGTTTACGCCTACCCAACTTCGTAATAAAGCTAAAACCATAGAGTTCAAATATTATAGAGTGATAGCGTTAACAACGCTATCTTGTACGAAGCGTGAGCAGTTTCCATTAAGATGCGTTCACACTATATATCTTACACTGGTTGATTTACAGTCAGACAAAATGAAGATATGGATTCCTTGTCATTTGTTCTCAGTAAAAGTATCGATAAAAAACGAGAAATTGGAATCATTCATTGGCTCTCCCGCGATACAGGCTTGCCTAGTGCGGGCACCGATGTAAAACACATTATGTAACTGATCATGGTAAATAAATTTGATTTGATTATATGTATTTGAGTCGTTCAAACTATGTACGCGCATTGCTTTTCAAGGCATTTGTACCGGGGATTTGTACCTTGGACCGTACTCTAGTACAGTTGCTCTATTAATGTTCTATCTCTATGGCTGAAATATAACAAATGAAGTTTTAATGAATTAACAAGTTTAGCGTCGGGTTAACTCTCATAATGAAACGACTTGCAACATTTTTAGTCCTTGTTCTGTGTGCACGGTATGTAACTTTGTTACAGTTTGCTTCGTTAGATACCCTTATTTGACTTTCGTAAAATGAATAGTGGAGATTTCTTGTTTTACTTTGGTGGATGTCGCGACGGCGAGGTCATCGACCGACGACGCCATCGGGTTACCATGGCGACGGATACCTACATGCTGAGCGCCTTTGGGTACGAACTCTGAAAAAGCTTATCATGAATAGAGCCTTCCGAGGTTTTATTCCTCGTTAAAAAAATCCTTTTACGTGAGTGGCTGTGTAATGTCGCGGACATCCTTACTTATTTTCTAGCACAAACAATTTAGGTGCTAGCACTGAAGTAATTTCAGGTAACCTAGGGTATTAGGATAGATTTATGGTGGCCGATGCAGCTGAATTTAATTTTAGAAGCTAATATTTTACCTACCGAGTAATTGGCATATTTACTGTAACTAGCATTTACTGTGTCCCGCGAGATTTCGCCTGCGTTCCCGATATGAAAAGTATCCTATAGCTTCAATGCCTATAGCGATTGGGGATGATGTAGCTTCCTATTACTGAAACAATTTTCAAAATCGGATCAGTAGTTTCGGAAATTACCCCCTACATCCAAACTTACAAACTTTACCTCTTTACAATTATACTAGTAAAGGCAATAAAGTAAACGCAAACTAAACAGATCCTTCTTTATACCAAATCAAAGGATAAATACATGTACGATAAATCACAATTCGCGAAATATATCGTGGTGTTATTGTTGGCACAGTGAACTGTTTTACATATTATTCGTTCATATTTACATAGAACAGATACAAGATCTATAGATTCGGGCGGTTGGCGAGCAGAAAATATATCATTTACTAGTATTCCGATCTTAAATTATTCTTTCTTACTCTTTCTATTTAGTGTGTGGCTTTACAAAAAGTATGTTTTGACCACATATGTACATACATGAGTAAAATAGCAATCAAACATAATTCCCAAAAAAAGAAAAACATTAAATGAGTTATTCCGCTAATTATTATACGGTAATTCAAATTCATGTTCAACAAAGGTGATTGAAAACAGAAGTGCTTGGATTATTCTTTGTTTCTTAGACGTAGATGCTTTAAACCATTAAATCGAATTTACCTAACGTTTGGACTTGTATAGTCGTAATATTTTCTTTATTTATTATGTAAATAAATGTGCAATATGTAAATTGAAATCCGCGCGAATTGAATAGCAGCCAAAAACTAGTGAGATATCTTTATCGTACGGATCATATTTTAGTTCGTGTGTTACGCGCATCTCTTATTCGGGCTAAATATTGAGCTAGATAACATTTTACTTTATCTGGAATGATTACTATTGTTATTTCCATTTACATTAGGTTCTTAGTGTTTATTTAGTTAAGTGGCTGTTCTACGTTTTTATTGATATACTCGTAGGTTTATATTGCGTATAGTGCTAATATTTTTGCAGAAATGAATTTTAGATATTTTCTTCCAAGCGATTATCTTGGCTTGACTTTAGTTAGACATACTTACTGGTGCTTACGAATTCTTTGTAAAGATATTTTTCGATGAGATACCGTAGAAGCATTTTGTTAATAATTTCAGTTATGGCTCGTAGTTCGATCAAATTTTTTCATAAATAATATATTTCACATAGATACGATCTAACGTTTCGTTCGGCACTTTCCTATGTAATATTTACTTTTAATTTTTGAAGTTTTATCATATCCCAGAGTAAAAACAAATAATATATGTTGAAACTTCATACATATAATTGAAGGATTGGTTTTAGTTTATAAATATTTTTTTATTATGGGAGTATTTTCAGTGTCATTTTCGTGTTTTTTCCAGTATTTCAATAATCAAAACGATTCCATGTCCTCACATCATCAAATTTAAGATATTTTATAAACTACGAATACTGCATGTTCACATCACAGTAACCTGATAAGCTCTGAGAGCGTCGTTTAATTCTGACAAGTCAGAGGTTAAAGTAATTACTGTTCTAAACAAGAAGTGGTGACCCTGACACACGTGTCGTGTATGCAACTATAGCTGATGGAGCGTGAATGGGTTGCACCGGATCCGCGCACCGTTGGGCGCATTGTCGTCTTCCGTGTTGCATTACGGTATTATGGTGCTGTGTGTACTTCGCTTTACACATTATATATGATAATATGTGTAATATGTTTAATATGTGTGCTGATGTTAATTAATCGAAACAGTAACGGAAAGCGAGACTGCGAAATTAATCTGTGCTGAAACGTAAGTGTTGACGGCGTCATCGATTGGCTGGTCTAGTCATACGATGGTCATAAGCTTGAATCTTATCGAAGGTAAAGAACAATAGCAGGCGATTTCAGTAAATTTTATTCCACACAGAATTATGTGTATTAATAATTCAAGGATAATACAGACCTACATGTAATAACAAAGGAAAGTCATTGTTTCCATTCAATTTCTGTTCAATCGAGCGTGTATAAGTCGATCGCAAATCTTCGGAAAACTCAATGCAAACTCTCCTGTTGAAATATAGTAATCTCGTATAAATCCTTAACCATAATGGAGCTTCATACATCAGTTGAATTTCGAACATTTCTTGTCTTTCCTAAGGCCGGCTATATTTACTTATTCCTCATTTTATCCGTGCGCCTTAGCGAAGCAAATTTATGCAAAATTTCGGGTTTATACGGGGTTTATTACTACTACCAACTGAGTGGGTTTTACCGTTTTACCTTTTTAGTGAGTGCTTAGGCGTGTTGTAGAAATTATTATTTTACTCCTACACGCTTAATTTATGCTAGGATGTTTAATTCATTATGTTTTAGAGATAGAAGCTTCGGTAGGTAACCTATTGTTATTGATAAGGTAAACTGTACAGTTTTGTCGACCGTTATAATTTGTTTTATTTTATATTGCTGTCGTCTTACCATTCTTTATCGTATACGATGTTTTAGTATAGGTATAATATATGTTTAAACACTATCCTTTACTTATCAATTGTTAGTATATGTATATTTAAGAAATGAAGATTTCTGTTACTAAAAATTTTACAACATTGTACATTTTTGAGCATCAGTAATATCATAACATTGAAATACGATGTACCTAAAGTTATTATAAATGCCCTCTCAAGTCAGATCTAACGCGAAATGTCAAGAGCTATCTGTTTTCGCTGTTATTGATGATGACCTTTTGCTCTGGAAATTACTAATAATTTAACTTGTTATGCTCCTGGTTTTACCCCATAAATCTTATATTTGCGTCCACTGACTCATTGTCGCGGGAATCACGATTTAGGTATCAAATTGTTGTTTTTTTATTAATGTTTTGCCTTAACAATAAAAAACGACAATTCCTGAAACTATTTCTTATTTTCATCATTATTATTATAGTTTTAATAGATACAATGTACATATTTGCTAGTATTTTTGACCTGTTATCAAAATTACGTTGCTTGTTCCGTTTTGACTGAGTTTATTCTTGACACCGATTAAATTTGTTATTTTTTCCTGTTTTCAAATATCGACATCTATCAACGACCATTATATAAATATATATTAGCATAAGTAATATTTATTATTGATTAAAGAGTTCCATACTGCTCACACGCTGATCTGTAGGGCGAGATCGACGTTATGTAAAAGCTTTATGGAATCAATCGCGATTTGTACGGATCTTTGATGTTCTCGACGATTTACATGAATTTAATTTTGCTTCGGGACTTTCGAATACTAAAATCGAATCAGAAGATCGAATAATAAAATTGAAATCAATTTATTTGAAAAATAAGTTAGGTTGTGTGTTACATTATCGATTGGCTTAAGAGAAACTATAAATTCATTTAACTTGAAATATGAAAGACTAATGGGTAGCTAAATAACTAATCACCAAATTAGAATCTAACAGAAATTTTGTATACGAATATTCAGATCCAACAATTTGGGTATTTTAGCTATTTGAATTTACTCCTGCGGTCACAAGG
The DNA here is from genome assembly GCA_951394255.1 of Polyploca ridens. Lineage (NCBI taxonomy): Eukaryota > Metazoa > Arthropoda > Insecta > Lepidoptera > Drepanidae > Polyploca > Polyploca ridens. Next base: position 4,602,013 of record OX596246.1, on the reverse strand, counting down.
GTTTCACCGCAAGGGTATCCCTTGGGAGTCGACCGATATAAGCTGTAAGGTCATGATATCCGTTTGTGTAATTTTTTGTCAACGTAAAGTGGTTTGTATACGACTGACGTCAAAATGGTAATCATATAACCTTGCTTTGTTTACGAACTAGTGATAGTGTAAGCCCGTGTATGGTTAGTTTGTAAATACCGCGTATCTGCAAACGTTACAAAAATTCGGGTATACAGGGGGCGAACCACAAGCTCTCAAAACAATATTGTTATAACCTTATTTGTCTTCTGTCCTGTTTTAACGTCGGATATCAAAGAAGGGCAAAAACAAATAAGGATATAATAAAATTGTGTTTAAGAGCTTGTGGTTGGCCCTCTGGTTCTATAAGTGCTGATTAGCTCCTAGCACAAAAGAAATGTACACAATATTTTGATTAATTTATATTATGAAAGAAGTCATGAAAAAGTCGAAAACTAGTTAACACTGTGTAATCTATTAAATATCATTATTAGATTTTTCTTAATCTTAAAGAATCTAAAATACATTAAGAAATTAAAAAATAAAAGAAATTAAAATACACTTACGCGGCAAACTGCACCATCACTGATAATAGTAAAGAAATTGATAATAAATATCACAGAATTACCGCTCGTCAATTACCAATACACGAATATATCATTAGCCTTAGTCATCCATTGCTGATCAAAGTCCTTTTATTTGTGATATAACTCCTTGTGATATAACGGTTTTCTCTTCGTTCCTAGCAGATATGCTCCGCAATTATACTTTTTAAATTAACGTCAAGTTTTTTATCTTTCCAGGGAACAAAGCTATGGATTATCATGGAGTACCTGGGCGGGGGCTCCGCCCTCGACCTGATGAAGGCCGGCAGCTTCGAGGAGATGCACATAGCGGTGATACTGCGCGAGGTGCTCCGCGGCCTAGACTACCTGCACTCGGAGAGGAAACTTCACAGGGATATCAAAGCTGCCAATGTGCTGCTCAGCGAGATGGGAGATGTGAAGTTAGCTGATTTTGGTACGTGGTTTTCATAATTTTACGGCTTATGAAGTGCGCATTTATAGAAACTAACATTTTAATACCTAATCAGGACCTACATTAATCCTATTCAAGGATTAATTATGGTAATCAAAATTTTCTAACATCTTATCTAATCCAATTCGACATCACTAACATGAGAAGTAATATATTACATGTTTAGATTTACTAGTCCCCTTGGACCACAAGCCGTCTCGAGGCAAACTTAGATGCTAGCAGGCAGATAAAACTAACCCGAATTTTCCCCAAGATTCCGCCATAACAGAGATAGAGCAATTTAAAGTTTAAAATGTTATTGAGCTCGAAAACAGACTGAAAGAGTTTCTGGCAAACTGAGCCAACCCACGCCATCTAAAGCTAGAGCTTATTTATATTTTCATCTCAAAGCTTATTATGTTTAAGCGATACAAATACAAAAGAAATTGGATAAAGTAAAGGCACAAAGAAAGTGAGCAGTGAAAATACTGAATTACGAGGCTTATTCTGTTGAAACGTGTCAGATTTTAGTGTTCCGTCTGTCGCATAAAATGAAATTACTCTGTCATTTCATCGGCGTTTGTTACAAAATCGCTGTCTTCTTATTACGAAACCGTATAACCTGAAACCTGACTGAACTGTGAATGAGACAAATCTTCCCTTTTAAATTAAGAAACGTTTTTGAAGCTGCACCTCTACCTACTGCGGAACCTATTTTCAGACATGGTATGTTTTTAATATCTGATGCTGATGCGATGTGCAAGAGTTATATGAGTTTCGAATAGCATTCAATTGTAACGGATGGCCGGCCGCTCCTTGCTCCGCTATAAAACAAACGATGCATGGAGATCGAACACGAAAATAAATTACTCTGTACACGCTTATCTATGATATACATCGATGACGAGGAAGAATTCAGAGCAATTGTACGCTTGCGACCATATATTTTACTCTCCGTGTTATCCGATCATTGTATTTCATGATTTTTCACAAAAGTGAAATCACAGCGTTTAAAAATTTCTAGTGTAACCATGATAGATTTATGATTGTTTTTTAAACGTGATTCAAATAGATTGTATCCAGTTATGCTTAAAGGTGACTGGAGTGTCTAAAGCTTCATTCAATGAGTCCTCACGTAGAAGTTTACATTTCAACTGAAGATGTCAAGAAGGCAATCGGCAGGCTATGCTGATAAAAGATGTTGCATTACAAGTTAAGCCTGCATTATGACCTCACAAGATCGCTGGCGCACGGCCAATGTTTGAGCCATTCGCTAGACGGCTTTGTGCACACCCGCCAAAGTAAACTTGAAACGCCCTTTTTGCATTTAAAAGAGTACTGTAAAACGTTACAAGTGCTTCTTCAAACAAATCGTTGTTTATGCAAATGTTTTGCCACTTAGGATGGTAAAAGCAAAGGGTAACAGTATTATTGCGAGAACAGGAAAATTGGCAAGAAGGGATGTGTTTCAAGAGTATTCCAATATCGGATTAAATTAAGCGGTCGTTATACAAAAATTAATTGACTGGCATTTTATGAACTAAAGAGGGGTACACCCTACACAGCTTGTGTTTAGGTATTAGAATTTTTCGGATCCAATATCTATTCTATATAGAACATGTTCTTTTTTTTGGCTTAGATGACCGATGAGCAATAGGTGTCGCGTGGTGTCGCTAAGCGGTTGATTGATCTACAAAGTTGAGTTATGTTATGTGCTTTGGAAGAGGCCTATTATGTAGTGGACGATCAGAGATTAATGATGATTCCGATGATGAAAGTAGGTACAAATTGTTAAAACGATGAAACCTCGCTCTATAACCATTCACCTGTGTACTGAAGTAAGCTCGTTAACGTAATTATGTATAGTAATGACGCGGGTAATGAAAACATGATGACTCATGTTAAACCTTATGCCACAATCTACGTAGTTATTTACGATATGATTAGCGTAACAAGATTATATTAACATAAATATAATAATGTAACGATTTTTCTTTACGGTTTTCCTATAAAGTTTCCGTTTATGATAAATAAATGTAAACAATGTTTTGAATACCTAAGTAATACTTATAACATTAACGTATGATGTCACTGTTTATACAGAGATTGAAGGAAATTGAAAATCGCTTGTTATACAATTATACGGAGATATATCAATTTCGGCTTTCGTAGAATGTCGAGCAATTCCGCCAAAATATGATGTTTACCTAAATCTGCGTTTTAATTTTGATTCTGAAACAAGATATTTTAATTCTCGAGTACCTATATATTCTGCCATTCTAGGACCGGGTTCGAAATCCACAATATCCACAATAACAAAATCATTAATAATTTCAGGTGTCGCGGGCCAACTAACGAATACAACAAGCAAACGCAACACATTCGTCGGTACACCCTTCTGGATGGCGCCTGAAGTCATTAAACAGTCGTGCTACGACAGCAAGGCTGACATCTGGTCATTAGGCATCACCGCCATAGAACTGGCAAAGGGTGAACCGCCAAATTCAGAGCTACATCCAATGAGGGTGCTGTTTCTTATACCCAAGAACAATCCCCCCCAGCTCACGGGTAGCTACTCGAAGCCGTTCAAAGAGTTTGTCGAGGCCTGTTTGAATAAGGACCCGGAGAATGTAAGTGCCTTTGAATTTGCATAGTACTTCACGTGAAATTGTATTTAGATTTGTCGAGTCCACTTTTAGTTTCTGCAGCTTGAGAGTATGTGTTTGTAGCAGGTGTATTTGGAATGCTAAGATATCGTCTTTTGTTTTTGTTTGGTAAAGTTCAGTAAAATATCACGTTTATTATTTATTAGAGTACCCTTGGCTTATTCTTTTACTGCGGATTTATATTAATAAAAATAGTATAGTAATCCTAACTATGACCTATTTTCCTATTAAGCCTAAAAAGACTTGACCCAACATTGGATCCTAGACCTTTTTCTTTTATTAGCGGCATGAAAGTGGACTAAACGTAAACATGTGAGCTTGCCAAATTACTGGTAGATCGCTTTAATGATAAGGGTAGGTCTATTAATCTTTCTTTTATCTTATACAGGGTGTTGTTTTGGTCGGCGACAAGCGATCCAGGAGCGGTAGTACAAAATATATATTCCCCAAAAATGGACTTAATTCCATTAAATACTGTAAATATGCTGAGATATACCTTATTCAATTTGAAATAAAATTAACGCAAAGTATGATTACTAGGCACGTGCACAGACTAGAGCTAGGCGCAAGCCGCCATTGCCCCATCCCTTTACTCCCTCGTACTCCCGTTGACAATTATGTCTACACTTTAGCTTATTACATGATTTTCAAAATTTTAATTATTTTATTTTTATTATTTAAAAAAAATAAAGTATTTTTTTAATATTTTTTTTAGCACCAGTATCATTTGTATTATCGACCCTGAGTCGCTCGTCGCTGACCAAAACAACGACCTGTATAGCTTCTGCTGGCGGCTTCGCCCGCGTGGCCTACACGAAAAATATGTCATATTTTTCTACAACAATAAAACAAAACAAAAAAACTTTATCCCGCTTCGAGGGTGGAATTATTAAAAACGCTGAGACACGTATAAATTAATTTTCAATTTTCAGTCTAAAAACAAAATTTGATGATCCTAACTTCGAAACTGACGGACTTTCATACAAACTTTCATCCCCAATTTTATCCCCTTAGGGGTGGAATTTCGAAAAACCCTTTCTTAGTGGATACCTACTCTTCACAAAGAATATACCTTCTAAATTGTATGTCTCTAGGATCAGCTGTTTAGGCTGTGCGTTGATATATCAGTCAGTCAGTCAGGACTTTGAATTTTATATATATAGATAGATTTTTGGAAAATAGTTTTACAGTCAATAAAGAATTTCGGAGTTGCACTGGTTGGCTAATGAATCATATTATTTATTATTTTGTATATATTTCAGAGGCCAACGGCGAAGGAGTTACTAAAGTTCCAATTCATCAGAAAGGCGAAGAAGAATTCTTATCTAATGGATCTTATAGATAGGTATAAGAAGTGGAAAGCGCAGCGGAGCGAGGAAAGCGAGACAGAGTCTGAAAATTCGGATTCGTGAGTACAAATTTAATTTCGAATTTATTTGAATTTTTATATAATACCTACGACGATGGAAGGGAGTCGTTTATCATTTTCCTTAAAATGACAGGGCCAATTATTGTGCCTAAATTTTACGTAGAATGTGTTATTATGTTTGAAAATAAATAATGGACTTCACAATAACGCAATAAGAGATAATTGGAGAATTGGACGTGACAAGTTACGCTCGCAAAGGAATAAGATTATGTGTGATCCTGTACACCTGGTATCCTATGCAAACGAAGTTTCCAGTTTTTTCTTATAAGTTTTCAATCCAATTTAAGTTAAATTAGTTCCTTTTAAATATAATTAAAAAATCTCTGTTATTATGAGGCTGAAATCGATTCAATAGCCGATTCATAACAAACCACAAACTTTAAGGGTGTGCGTTTATTATGTAAATGTTGTTGTCATAAATACTATGGCTACCTTTACCATCGTACCTCTCGCCATTGACGCGGAGTCCATCCTCACTTATTGGAACCAAAATGGTCTCGCACTGTGCGGTTTCAAATGAGCTTTCATCAGCGGACGATTAGGTTGTGGAATGAGCTCGCCGCCGCGCCGTGGAGTACCCAATGGAGTACAGCATGGGGTTCTTCAAGAAGGGTGTAAAGAGATGTTTGCAGGGTCGGAATCGCGCGAGTGATACCCCTTGTATTGCCAGCGTCCATAGGCTACGGTAACTGCTTACTATCAGGAGGGATGTAGGCCCCCCTAAAATAACTGTCCTACAATTAAACTACCTATTTATCAAAACATGTTCTTCCACCCAGACTCGACTCGGGGCACTCCAAATACAGTTGGTTAGGTTAGATCTGTGACAATAACGCGCGCGAGCCGTTATTGTCACAGATCTAACAGATCCAACTGCCGGCGAGCGCTAGATGATCATTTAGTTCAAACAGTTTTGCATAAACTTTTCAATTTTGCATTTGCGTATGTAGTGTGCAATTCTGTATTTTTGGTTCTAGTTTTTAATTATTTTGTTCGAATAGAGGGAATTAATAGTTAGGGCATTAAATACATGCCTAAAAAAATATTATGAGACATTCTTTATAAGAAAATTTTAAAGTAGTGTTTATGACTAGAAACAAAAATTGAAATAAGAAAGGTAACGATTACAACCTCATCGCTTTGCATAGTAGTCCCTCCCTTATGGAAGTAGCTATCACAGTTAAAATTAGTTTACGGATCTATTAGATGCCCAGTTTAACAATCGCTCAAGCAAAACGAATCGTTTTTGTTTATAGGAACCGAGCAGTCATACCTATTTAAAAAACTGGCCAATTGCGAGTCGGACTTGCACACGGAGGGTTCCGTACAATTTCAACTAATTCAACTTTTCTATGTAAAAAAAAACGCCAAGAAAAACGTTTCTTGTATTTATATTTATTATTTGTTGTTATAACGGCAATAGAAATACACATTCTCTGTAAATTTCAGCTGTCTCACCTATTACGGTTCACGAGATACAGGACGGACAGCGGAGTCTTATGAATAGGGTTCCGTTTGGAACCCTTTGGGTACGGACCCTAAATAGTGAAATGAAATAATTTATTCATTCAAATAGGCCTTCACAGGCACTTATGAATAGTCAAACTCTAATACTCTAATGCACGGTTCGGAAGGTTGATTTTGCTGAGAAGAGCCGGCAATAAACTCAGCAATTACTCTTTTTAAAAACAAACTTAAATTTATTACATCAGATGTTTCCTGCGAGAGCGAGCGCTACAACCACGCATTTTTATCATTTAAATATTCTTTAATATTGTAGTAAGCCTTCTGTACTAAAGCGGCCTTTATACGTTCCTTAAACTTTAGTGACGGTAAATTTAAAATTTCATTAGGGATCTTATTATAAAATTGTACACTCAGTCCTAAAAATGAACCTTGCACTTTTTTTTGTATGTTGTTGCGTGTTGTGTTGTAGCGAGGACTGTGGTCGCGGCGAGGGCGAGGCGGACGAGCCGTGGATCATGACGGTGCGGGGCGGCGCCGCCGCGCGCGCGCTGCACGCCGAACACGACAAGCGCAGGCACATCACCGACGACAACGGTACGTATAGCCTATGGATAATGAGGCTAGATAGATAGATAGACAGGTACATTAGTATCCAACTGATATGGCGCGTCGTGAATCTTCGTTCGCACAGAAGATGTATGGCCCCGAAGATTAACGAAAGAATGTTTAAAACTTACAATCAACCTTAGATTACTACTATAAGGTTCATAACACACTGCAGCTGTTAGTTCCGTCTCACTCGCAAGTCTCGCCCCTCCACACACATGGCGGCAGCTGCCGAGCAATAGCGTGTCCCGCGCTTTGAAAACGTATCTTCTGCGCAGGTACATCGGTAAGCCATATCGGTTGGGTACTACTGTAGACACATTTATTGATAATTTCAAAAATTTACAGGTCACATAATATGTTATACAATACATTTTTCCTTGAGAAAATCTGATTTGGGCTAGGCTATCAGGGATTCACATATCAAATATTATCATCTATCTACGAAGATCGCAAAAAGAAAAATCTGAAATAAATACAGCGACAGACAGCGACAGGCAGACAGCTTACTTATGCGATCCGATCTTTGTTTTTTTTTCCTATAGCTATGGCCAAAACCATAGGAATATACAATCAAAGAACGTTAATTCCCTCCCCGCTCAGACTCTCTCTTGAACAGTTTTTCAACTCTAAATCGAATCATTATGTTTTTGTTTCGAAGACGTGACTATATTATATCTACTCTCTGTCAAATAAAATCCATAAAATAGGTGTTTAAGCTATAAATGTGGTGTATATCCACAGTGACACCTATCCCGAGCAGCGTGGTGTCGAAGCAGAACGGCGCCTCGCCGCCGCCCGCAGAAGTGCCGCCACTCAAGCCTCTACTCAACAACAACACTGCTGAAGTGACGCCTGTAAGTACTCAACATATACATTTTATACTACAAAGTAGAAAACAATCATACGGCCCGCCTGTTGCTAAGCGGTTACCGTAGCGGCTACGGTTATTTTCCGTAGCGGCTACGGTTAATTTCCGTAGCGGCTGCGGTATCTGCTACGGCGTAGCACATAGACGCTAGAACGTCATACACACATAGTCGTGTGTTTCTAGCTCCCTCGACATACCATTGTAGAAGATAACTTAGCAGTGTTGAGAGTAGCTGTAAGACTGAGTGTAACTAAATACGACGATCGAGACTCAATCCAAAAAACCCGTGTTTATAAGTGCCCTACTAGGGCCTAAATTGAATAAACGGCTTTGATTTTGACTTGACTTTGACTTTGAATCTCACCTGTAGAGATTTATAACTTAAAATTTTCATTCTAGTGTGATATACAGTAGAACTCCAATTATCCGAATTAATGGGGACCGGGACCCATTCGGATAATCAAATATTCGGATAATCGGATTTTTTTAAAAAAAATTGCCATTGGAGTGAATAAAAGCTACGTTTTGATATTGCACTATTTTTTTATTGAATTAAATGAAAGAAACATGAAATTTTCACATGTTTTAAATATAAATAAAATGTACTTATGTACAAGTTTAGAAATAAAAATCATTGTTTTTTAAACATCTCCGTCAATGTAAGCTGTTTTGCGGTCTTCAACCGTTTTCGGGCAGCCAGGTCACGCATTTTTGTGATTCGGATAATCGGCGATTCGGATAGTCGGAGTTCGGATAATTGGAGTTCTACTGTAATTTCATCACATTCGAAGCATCACACATGCTTTATTAGGCGGCGCGTTCTATATTGTATCGCTATGTTAAAATGTGCGCGCCGCATAGCGTCTCGGTGTGAGCTGACCCTTTGGGCAGATATCCACCAGAGATGTGAAGCGAGGAATGTGTTTTAGGTGACCAATAGGATCGGTTCATTAGAGCTATAACGTGAAAATTATGCGTTCCTATTTGTCAGCTAAAACACATTCTTCGCTACACATCTCTGGTGGATATCCACCCTTAGCTGACTATTTATTTATTCATATTAAATTGTCCATTATTTAGAAAAAAGAGTTATTTATCGAACACAAGAACGTTAAGAACTATTTTCATTATACTTTTCCATTATTTTAAATTATATTTTGTCGTAATTCCAGCCGCGACAGCCCAGCGTGCCAGCGCCAGTGGAACAGAGGAACTCTAAGGAGAGAGAGCGAGACAGAGATAGAGAAAGAGACAGGAGCGACAGAGAGGAGCGAAAGGAGCGGCAGGAGCACCAGCCCTCCAACCGCGACAGCGTAGTTTATAATAAAGCTGTAAGTAAATTAAATAACATTATTTTGCGTTGTTTTTAGAATATTGCAAATACTCAATAGTTGGACACGAGAATAAAGTCTAGTAAAGATTAAAATTGGCTAATTCCAATTGGACAAATACATTCTTTTCGAAATTTCTCCGTTTTGATGAATAACGACCCTAAAAAAAGTTTCGACCAAATTTTGTTATCTATAGCATCTTATGTAATATGATTAAAGTTATTTTATTATGAAATGTTTCAGTCGTCACCGCTCGACCACAGAGGAACAAATAATGAAGAGAACAAAGTGAGGAGGCATCCGTATTTGCAGCAACTTATATTCCCACTACTCGAGGAGGTATGTATGGAGGTCTTTAATGTTTTTCGTGATAAAAAAGTATCCTGTACTCCAGGATGTGATGAGCTATCTATGTGCCAAGTTTCATTCAAATCCGTTTCCTTCCCAAATAAATGTGTTTTTTGTGAGTTATTAATATAATTGTTGATGCCTTTCACATAATTAACGACTAATCAGTTACTAATGAAAACAAAATATGTCCACATCACTTGAAAAATCATGGCCTGTGTTCGGAACTTATTGACTGTTTTGAGTAGCATTGTGAGAAGCTTCTAAGTGCCTCATATTAAGCATATTGTGAGAGGAGTGTGAGATTTGAGAGTTAAAGTTTATATGGAAGAGGAGTGTAGAAAGCTAAAATTGATTTAGTCATTCAAACTTATAAAATAGTGAATTCGACGACTAAGCGACCACTAGTTTAAATAACGTATGTGTTACAGTTGTCCCGCGCGCACGGCGTGGGCGTGGGTGGTTCGGGCGCGGGAGGTGGTTCAGGCGCGGGTTCGGGCGCAGGTTCGGGCGCGGGCGCGGCGGCCGCCATCGAGGAGCTGCGCCGCGCTTTCGAACTTGCCGAGAGGCAGGCGCCGCATCTCACGCGCGCATTTGTGCAACAGGTAATATATATATTATTATTTATTATGTTTAATGGGCTTGACCGCAATCCCGCTTGATGGCAAGCGAAGCTGTAGCCCGCGTGCCCATAAGATACCTGGTCACTCTGGCCTTGAATAAACCCATGTTGTGGCTGGAAACACGTTATTCGCGATATTCCGTGCGTATAAGGAAAGAGGAATCGAAACGCTTGCTACGGCAAGACAGAATGTCGACTAAGAAGCGAATATAACACACTGCTTTTTTTAACTAGGACATGGGATGGTCAACCATATTCCTCAGTCCCCATTTTTAAAAGACGCTAGGCAAACGTGGACATACCGAAAATACGGACACGGCGTTTTGCATCCTCATTTATAATATGGACAGCAAGAGTGTGGAACTTGCTTCCGGCATCTGTTTCCTGACTCTTACAATCTAGGGACTTTCAAGGCCAGAGTGAATAGGTTCCTTCTGGGTAAGCGTGATCCATCTTAGGCTTCGTCTTCGTCCCTGGTCTGTGGACAAATAATAGTCCATTTAATTAAAAAAAATGGGTCTGGGAAAATCCAAATCCACGAGATGCTTATGATCTTAAATATTTATTTTTGCTTATGATTTTAATATTTTTTTACTGCGTGTCTGTTTGACCGTAATCAGACCATGGTAAGTGATGATGCGGCCGAAGTTGGTAAGCAAACAAAGCTTAGAAGGAACTGATTCTCAAGTGTAGCTGTCGGAACACACCGTTAGATGCTTAGCGATAGATTCTTAACTTGAGGGTGGTAGCCAGCCAGGTGGGTACTAAAAAGTACCCTATCACCGTGCTATGGTTTGCTCACGATAATTTATAATGTTTTTATGTTTGTAGGTGGTGCAAAGGGTGGCAACACAGTCGCACCAGCCGACGACTCCCTCACACAACTCCTCACAGCAGTGGATGAGGTAGGTACGATCATTCCAAGACATTTGTTTGTTTTTTATCTGTTCTCATCTTCATCACTGGAAAATAGACTTTAAGTCGATTGATATTAGTCGTGGTGTAGGGGACGGAAGGAACCATGAGTTCTCAGTGGAACTAAACCAGTATACCCACCCTTTTGATCCTTGTCGGAGACAGGATCTTATTAAACTAATAATATTTTTTTCACAAAAATTGCCGATTCCTTGCTGACTGTTTTTTTTCCAAATCTGGCACTCAAAAATTAAGGGATAGTGTCCTAAGACCATATTCGCGTGGCTTTAGCCCCTAAGGTAACTGCCCTGACTGATCCGTCTCCTATAAAATATTATTGCCTCAATTGTTGCCGACACCGACAACTTGGTCTGCTTGCCCAACTTTGGCAAAGGCCTCCTCCATTATCTTCTATTTAGCGCTACTCCAGTCCCTGTTTTCCCTGTTACCTCTAACATCTTTCCACCTTCGACGCTGTCGCGTTTTGTTTCTAGGCTACCAAAATATTATACCGGTATAACTACACCTGTTTAATTCCACTGTGAACTCATGGTTCCCCCTGTTATCATTGCATTTTAACCCTGCGGTCATACGAATTACTCATATAGGTATAAATATATATAAATGAATTGCTGTTCGTTAGTCTCGCTAAAACTCGAGAATGGCTGGACCGAGTTGGCTAATTTTGGTTTAGAGAATTTTATAAACTATCAAAAATGAATACGTTATATTGTAAGCAGTATGGTACAGTTCACAATATATCGACAGTTAACAATCTCGCTAGGTAGATTATAAACTAACGGTTTTCACAAAATAACGGTGACAGATATACCATTTCCGTTATACTTTGACTAGACTTCGCAGCATATACTTTTTGCATACCAAAAGTAAATTCAATTTTGTATATTGCATACCCATGGACTCAAAATAGACTTTGGCTTTACATTTAATATGAGAACGCATAAGCATAGTTATTCGAGTATTACCCACAAAACGTAATATGAATATTTTATATTGTTCCAGGGAGCTATAATCCCGGGTGGAGCGCGTGTGTCAGCGAGTCTCGCGTCCGCACTGTTCTCGCTTCCCATCCTCGCGGCTACCGCGCCCGGCTGCACTTACCTTGCCTTGCCTTGTTCCACACACTCACAATCAAACAGATGTAGCCATTCCGACTTATTGAGACGATCTCCGTCACTGTTATACGGTATGCCTATATTCATATATTTGTTATAGATACGCCCATAGATTTGAGAAAATATGTGTAAAGTTTAGTGCATAATGTCAATGTAATTAATAATGAACTCACGGGCATTGAATCTGGCCTAAGCTCGATTTTTCATACAACAGATGTGTTTTCACCAAAGATTTTCTCTAATTTAATATTAGCTTTTTGCACTGCATTTGATATCGTTTCAAAGTTAAAAGAGCCAGCTTGTAGACGGTGTTGTCACTTTAAATGTGGATACGTTCATTATTGCCATTTGAGATGTTAATCAATCATCATATAAAAATTGACAAAATTTGCACTGTCCATGTTTATAATTTTTTTTGGCGTATACAAGAAATGCCACAGTAAATTCAATAGAAGCATCCAAATGCTGACTTTTCATCTTTTAAATGATTCCGAATACAGTGCCTTAAATCAACATTAAGGTAGAGAAAATCTATGCTGAATACATCTCTTTGGTATGAAATTTCGAATTTCATTCATCCTCCGGTGAGTGTAATTGAAATCATGACTGAAAGATGACTAGCGAACTTCTTCGACTGTATTACAAATATGTCAAAGGTGAGTTTTGATTGTTATTGATTTTATTGTACAATCGCCAAACCCACAGTATGTATTGATTCATTATATGTGTCATGTTTTCAGACATCTCAGGGCGTATCTATAACATCGATTGCTCTTTACAAAGAGTGTTGAAGTGCCGCGCCGTAAAGTGCACTATCTAGTTGCATATTGATACCTATTTATGCCTTATATCTGTGTAGGTGAGGTTGGGTCGAAATGACATGATTTTTTTCACATTTCCTTCAATTTTCAAAACGTAATTTTCTATTTTAAATGTAAAAAAAATACCGGTCGAGTTCCTTGTTTGCCGATCAAATGACACATTGTTTTGTATAACAACTTTTTCGATATTGATACATTTTTGTCTGTCTCCTCTCAATTTTTCTTTTAATTTCTATATGCAGTAACCAAAATACCTGTGTGATTATTTCTGTGTATTAAAATTACTCTTCGTCCATTTTTAGAATTTCTAACTGACGTTTACAATGCCAAAGAAAAATTACTTTTTTACATTATAGTAAGGTTTATTTTGCTGCTGTTAGATCAATGGATAATTTAATGATGATATGAATTTTAATATATGTTAATAAGGTTTATTTTTCTTTGACATTCTAAACGTCCAAAAGATTTTTTTTATCATGGAAAAAGAGAAGTCGGAAACAACTGTCGGGTCTTAAAAATATGTTTGAATTGTGTTCATTCATACTATCGATTAATTACGAAATTGCGTTGTTGTAACGAAGGTCGACGTGTGTAGCCGCAACCGAGTCACAAAGTTGCAATGCCATAGTGTAATAAATAAATAAAAAAATATATATAAAGTAATGAATACATTAAGATGGTTATGTCTTATAATATTTTATATGTGCATTATTTATGTAAATATCATCTTTAGTTTCCCGTCACGCGGTAATGTGTTGTGCTACTAGGCACAAGTATAATAGTTGGAAATTCCATATGCTGTATCTACCTATAGAAATGTTCTGTCCGTTATTTGTCTATTGAAATTGATTCTTATTTATAAATTTTTAGTCACCATTTCGTGTGTATGTCCCAATAGGCCACTCGGCCGTATGTTTTACTTTTTTCACTGTAAGTTGTTTTTAGTATAATTTTTGCCCGCGGCTGTTTGTTGAATGCTTGTGTTTGTCTATGGTATTGGATCTATAATTCATTTTGTAACGTTTAAATATTCGTGGAGAGCTGATTCGCTAGACTTCGCCAATATTTTGCCATAATTTGTTTTCTAAAATTTTTTTTACTAACACCCCATTTTTTGTTTAAAGAAGTCTGATTTATGTACTTGTGATCAGTCGTCTAAATTCTAACATAATTTATATGATTCAGTAAACTGATGTTTAAACCTTGATTTTGTATAGAAAATGTTAAGTGTCATTCCAGACAAAAGACAATATTGTCAGCATTTATAGATTATTTGTTTTAACTTGAGTTCTGATATAATATTGTGGAGTTGAGAAACATCTGTGTCCGTTATGAGAAAAAATGTTTTAAATTTCCGTTAGCTTAGTTATTCGATATTAGTTTTAGTTGTGTATTTGGCTACTTACCGTTTTGGATAAATTTAGAGTTGACTAATATTGGTTTTTTGGAGTTAACATTGAATCACTATTTCATTATTATTATTTAGGCGAGGACGGTTATTCTAGGACGGCTATAAAGTATTCTGTGAACGTAAGTATTGAGACACCAACGACCATACGGTGTCAATATAAAATAATTAAAATCATGCTTAATATGCGACAATATTTAGCAATTGGGAGTATATAGAGTTATATTATTATGAAGACTACAAAAAACATTATTGCTGTGTAAAAATGTAAACCTTAATATAAATGTAAATTGTGTAGTATAAATATAATGAAAAGCTGTTTTATGAAGTGTTCTTATAAGCATATGGGGAGTAGTTCGTCTTTCCAAGTGAGCAGTGTTCTCGCGGCCGGCGGCGGAGCGCCCACACTTGTTCATAACTACTACAGTAAAGTTGATTAACACTTTTCTTGGGTGACAAGGAACAGTTTGCCTCTGACGTGTAGTTTGTGAGTCCCAGTGGGTCTCTCCCCCGGCACGTGGCGTGTTTTGCCTTGAATTTTTGTTTTGCCATGTGAAAAAAGCATGGGATGTATGTTACGTTGATTTCTATGGAGGATCAAAAATTATTTTTCCACTTGATCGTATTAAATAAAGCGTGTAGTGTTAGAGGTGGGCGATAATTGTTGATTATTGATTAAAATTAGGTGTTTGTGGCATTGGATAGTAGATGAGACGCGAGAGATATCGTGGCGAACCGGGCCCTGCACGGAGAAGGTATGAAGCTGTCTGGATCATATAAACGAGCCGTGGCATGTGAACATATGCCTTCTCTGTCCAGGCTCAGTAGTGGAGCGTAGTAGTTGTTATCTTCGAAAGTTGCAGAATGTTTCAGGATCGCGTCGTTTGGTTCATGGGTATTTGTGATCATTTTTGCATAGTTAATATAAAGTTAAAATCTATATTATTATAATATTTAATTACGAAGAAAAAGCCTGTATTGAGACCGGTAGTAACTGTGTAGTGCAGTGTTAGTGCGAGCGTCAGTTTCGAGACGAATATGTGCACATCGGTAACATCATTTCGTTATGAGAGTTAACTGGGAGATATAAATACACATGTAGTCATATTGGTGGCTAATTAAAGGATCAAGACGTCCGTTGTGCACATAAGGAGGCGCATTCTGCACGTGTGTGAATGTGGATTCGTCGAAACGTGTCGCGCGAACTAGCACGTACCTAATAATGAAATAAATTCACCGGCCCTCCACTCTTGCACCATAACAGCTAGCGGCGCGTACCATTAGTGTAATGGTCAATTAATGTTACAGCGTCATTCTAACACGTTTATGTAGGAAACAAATTTGACTCTGAAATAAAAGAAGTTATTTAATTTTGGAAGTTGTTGTTTTATTTTATTAGTAGAATCCGTTCCGCGGTTTCTCCTGCATTCCTGATGGATATATTGTTTTCCTTGGATAAAGTATCCCTATGAGTTAATCTAAAACGTATTCTATCTGAGTGCCAAATTTCATCCAAATACATTCAGTCGTTTTTGCGTGATAGAGTAACAAACATCTTCACATCCTTACAAACTACATTTATATTACTAGTAAGTAATAAAAAGTAGCGAAACGGCCAAGCCACATATTTTGACTACGGAGTGTAGAGTTTGTGAAGTTAAGGCATGTAGAGTTAGGGCGTGTAGTGTTATAAGCTTGGCTCTACATGAGGTCTGAGAACTTTTTGACAGTGCGAGTCATATGGTCTCGTCTTGGCAACATTTTACATGAAAATGTTTTGGTGGGATTTCACTTCTTTTTTAACCGACTTCAAAAAAAGGAGGAGGTTCTCAATTCGAATGTATTTTTTTTTTTTTTTTTTTATGTTTGTTACCTCTTAACTCCGTCATTTATGAACCGATTTGGAAAATTCTTTTTTTATTTGAAAGGGTACGCTTCCCGTTTGGTCCCATTGTCATCAGATCGGGATTTGATTACTTCTTAGTGTACTTTGAAGTCGGTTTAAGGTTTTTGTAAAACAGTCCAATTATGTAAGTTGCTTTTTTTATTTTGTAATTTTTTTTATGGGGTACAAGTTCCAAGTTCTACTAATACATGCTTGCATACCAAATTTCAGCTTTCTAGGACTTGAGGAAGTACCTTCACCCCCTTATTAATAAATAAGGTTTAAGTCATTCTTGTAACTCCCAGGTATTAAGATAGCCCCAGCCCTTTTTAGGGTTCCGTAGCCAAATGGCAAAAAACGGAACCCTCATGGATTCGTCATGTCTGTCTGTTTGTCTATCTGTCTGTCCGTATGTCACAGCCACGTTTTTTTCCGAAACTATAACTATACTGTTTAAACTTGGTAAGTAGATATAATCTGTGAACCGCATTAAGATTTTCACACAAAAATAGAAAAAAAAAACAATAAATTTTGGGGGTTCCCCATACTTAGAACTGAAATTCAAATATATTTTTTTCTCAAACCCTTACGTGTGGGTTATCTTTGGTTGGAAAATTGGTTTAAACGAGATCTAGTAAGTAGTTTTTGTCATAAATCGTAAACCGCAATTTACCTTTAATACAATCTCAAATATAAAAAAAAATATATATTATGTTACTTGCTGCTACGGAACCCTTCATGGGCGAGTCCGACTCGCACTTGGCCGCTTTTTATTGTTTATATGACATTAAAAAGTGACGGATATATTTAAAACCTAGGTATTACTATACTATAACTTACACCTTATTAATAAGGGGGTAAGAGTTTTGATGATCATCAGTGAGTCAGTGACAAATTAGGGGTATTTAGATATAAAAAAAAAACTAAACTATAAGAGCTATGTTATTGAAATGAAATATCACTACATACCACCGGCACCGCCTCAACTCAATCCAACCACTAGCTGCCAGCGCGCCGCCTGCAAGGTGGCAAGGTGGTTGGATTGAGTTGAGGCGGTGCCGGGCCTTTGCTGCGATGGAGCGGTGCTGACATAGTGGGCGATGACCCTAAAGAGCTCGACACAACACGACATTGCACGACAGTACGAAGCCGGGGCGGGTCAATAGTGTTTAATAAATTCACTATTGACATCATATAGGACGCTCGGACTGTGGAATGAGCTCCCTGCCGTGGTTTTCCCAATTGAGTACAGCATGGGGTTCTTCAAAAAGGGTGTGAAGCAGTTTCTTCAGGGTCGGCAACGCGCGAGTGAGACCCCTGGTGTTGCAAGCGTCCATAAGCTACGGTAACTGCTTACCATCAGGCGGGCCATATGCTTGTTTGCCACCTAAGTGGTATAAAAAAAAATATCCCGAGAATTTTGTTAATCTGGTATAATCCATACCCAAGTTATGAGGGTTCAAAAAAACGACGAAGCGCTTCGAGAAAAGGTAGGTACCTAGTGCCTAGCGCTTCGTCTTGGCGGAATTTGGATTATTATGATAATGAAAGGGTACTAAAATGCCAATCTACTTGTGACGCTGACCGTACATCGGTACCTACAACTTTATTTTATCGTTGTGCAGTGACTAAGTACCTTCGCCAAGAATGATTACTTCTTTGTAGAACACTGAAAAGGAGAATGAATTGGTAAGTACCTACTTAACTATTTGTTTGTACATACCTATTAGAAAATGTACGTAAAGCGAAAACATGGGTTTATGATAGGAAAATGAAACAGACAATTCTTATAATATTTTTTATTGACAATCTTATAATATTCTAAGTATGCTGGTATAACAAATTTACAAAAAATATAAAATAAGCTCTATATTTTTTTGATTCATTTATTATATTTTTTTTAGATATTTTATTAATCCAACGTTACAAAATGATGTTAATTTATTATTAAAATTAACTTCGTACATCCTTATACATTTCGCGGTATTTACAAATTAATATTTATCCCATACATAGTTAAATCTTTACATTTAGCAATTGTACGAACAAGGACAATATTTACAAACAATAAGCTTTGAAGTACAATGCAATCATAGCCTAAATAAAATAAAACCTAGCAAATATCTAAGTAAAATAAATTAACAAATTTGTAAAATAAATGGATATATTGAATAAATGCGTTGCTTTTTGCAGGTTCTAAGAGATTTGCCTTTGTTTTTTTTTTGTATATTTATTTATAATAATTGGCACAATCTACCTTATTTTCATATTTATAAAATCTAAGTAATTTGAGTATTCTTCTTACTCCATAAAATTTTGGAACTTATTCACAATGAGTTATTTTTAAAATAAAAAAACAACCACTAATACAGAATTAAATTGCTTTGGTTTTTCATTATATTTTTTATCAATTATGCCGAAACATATATTAAAATAATAATTCATAATATATTAATAACATTATTCTCGGTAGGAACTATTACAATTAATTACAACATATCGAAGTAGGTACCTACCTACACTTCTTAGAGCAATAATTACCTAGAACATAGCTGCTCTAAGGTACTCGTTTAGGTACACTTATAAAAAGGTCAAAGGAGGATAGTTTCGTAATTAATCGTCACATTTATGGAAATCTAAATATATTAAAATAAGGAAAAGGTCCTAAAATATTCGATGATACCTAATCGTTTATAAAATAGTTATTAAAAAGCACTTCGGTGAAATTATGTAGGTTTTTAACTAGTTTATATAGTATTAATAGCAATGACGTTTTAACTTTTGTTGTTTTGTCAAAGACGGGTTATACCCGTTAGTCACCGAACTCGCGGTCTAATCGACCGCCTGAATGAATCCGCCCACGGGTATTTCGTACACCTACACATATACAAAATTCACTACGCTATCCTACTTTCGTATAACTTTCTCTTTAAGTGCGAATCATTCGTCAGATCGCCACATCTAGTTCAAAAATGTTAAATATTTACGATGTAAGAAAATCAACTAGGAACCGAAGTTAACTTGGTGTAAGCATAAGTATTGGCCCTGATTCTGCTGTTTACAACTAAACTAATTTTAATCTCACTATTTCTCTTTCTAACAAAGAACATAAGAAAAGGATGTTAGTCCTGTCAAATTAGTCCAATGCTTATTTCTCAATATAAATTTATTCGCCATCTATCGCGGTTACGTCTAAATACTCGCAAATGAAGACGGCAAAGATTTGACAGCTTTAAATATGTTCTATCCTTTTTCAATAATGTTTGTAAGGAAGAGATGTGATGTGACTATTCTTAGTTTTGTGCGATTTACAACAGAATCGGCACCAATATCTAAAGTTTTGATAAGGTTTTTAATGGTTTTAAGGAAACTGCCATTTCAATCGAATCAAGTTATTGTTCGTTGGTAGCGACCTATATAAAATAACATTTATGTAATATACCAACATATTATGTACATTAATGCGTCAATGTGCCGTACAATTCAATGCTATAATTTACCCTAAGATTACAAATCAAACTAAACGTGGTGACTCACTATCAATGGACTCACTTAGTTAATCATCTTAAATATCACAGAGGTTATATAAACCACCTTATTACATACTTACATAAGACCTACATTATATACAACGTGTCATCTAACATAAAGCGTCAGACACCGGACGAACGCAATTTCTTCATCGCGTTTGCGACAGTGTTGATCACAGGCAGTGTTGGAATGGTTAACGAACGACCCAGGTAGGTTTCCTGATTTAGACTAACTAAAATACGGTTACATCTAAGAATATTTACAAGCGAAATGTACCCGATTTGAGCGTCATGGGTCGTTTGACCTTATGTTTTCGGTCTGCGGTGATTCACCCGGCCAGCGAGTTACCTGTGGGGAAAAAAAACATATATTATATATGAGAAAACGCATACCATAGTGAGTGAGTCAATCTTGAGTGACGCAGGGTGAGTCAATTCATTTTAGCGGTCACAAATCGAACTACTGTTTATGTACATATTTACTTAGCGCTGTGACGGATTTCTAAATTTGTTTGCGTAACCCAACTGATAAATAACTCTGTACTATGGACTATTAAAAATATTTGTTCGTACGTATTTGTTTACACTGTAACTACATATTTCTAAATTGTATAATACGTAGTAACTATTTAGTAATCTGTGATACAGGTAGGTACCATGATACATAATAGGTACAACATTAGACATAGCAACACATACAAATATTTTTTGAGAGAGGTAGAGCATAGTGTTTATTCGCTCAAAGAGCAGCTCGACTGGGGAAGTACCTCCACCTTACGGAATACCGCAGCCAAATAACTTTATGTCGTGTAAAGTTGTGTTCCTGCGCGTGAGTAAGGTCGCCAGAGCTCATAGGGGAGGGGGAAAGGTCGGTAACGCGTGAGCGATGCTTCGTGTGTTGCAAGCGTCCATATGGCTACGGTAACCGCTTACCATCAGGCGGGTCGTATGCTTGTTTACCGACCTAGTTGTATAAAAAAAAAAAAAAAAAATATAGGTAGGTACGTAGAGTCATCGATGTGATTACTGATATCTTAGTAGAAGCACGTAGAAATGACGTCGAACGAAAGCTGAAATGGACCGGTGGGTCGTGGGTTTGATTCCAACAATGATCGAAAGCTTACGGTAAAGCAAAACATGAATAGAGCGGTGGTGACTGACTGGCCACCAGCCTCGAGTTGGAACGCTTATCAGTATGCTCCGACAGCTGCACTTGAGACTTGGATCCATTATAGGCTTTGTGTGCTTACCAAATTCACATCATTTCTTGCCACGACAGTCTGGTAAAAAGAAAAGCGACGATGACTTCCGACAATGATCGCGTTTATTTTGGATCATGCATCAGTGTGCCGCAGAGTAGACAACAAAGAGTAACTCCCTTCTTAAACCTTGAAAGTATTTATAGATAATACCTACCCTGTGGCACTGCATGTTATGTATTGTACTGAGAATGGAAAATGTACAGTATTCCATGTACCCATGTATTGTTCTCGTTTATAAAAAACATGTCACAGGAAATTAAGCGACAAAAACAATATTCCCACTACGTCTGTGATTAATTCGCAATAATTAACAGTTTATTTATTATTCTTCAGCGTCTAAACATCATAGATGTTTGTCATGTGGCCGCACTATCATTTACCACGGTAAAAACAATTTCAAAGAACAATACTTCGGCATGACTGTATGACCTAAAAATGTTACTGAACCTGCGTAAGAGGAAGTTGAGTGGTTAAATCAAAATTCTGCTAATTGCGTTGAATGGCTGACGATTTACCACAAATTGCATTCAAAGCAATAGCATATTGTTAGTGAAACATATTTTATTCACTGCTTTTTGTTTAATATAATTAATTTTGTTATGCATTTATATACACCGTGACTTTTTATTCGTCTTAGAAACGCAGCCCACATAATGTACCCAATGAATAGGTACTAAATAAGAAAAATTTTTTTTTGAACATTTGTATCTATAAAAAAATGCAAATATTATTCATTATGAGATGACGCATGACGTAGTTTTGAACACCCTGTTACGAGCGCAGTGTACTCGACTCGTGCTTTGGGTTGGTATTTTCTAGCATTTTATACGTAAACTTTAATTTATTAATTCGATTTGTCGTGTTCTAATACATTTTAATAAAACAAAAATATACAAAAATGAACGAAATTCTAAGACGAATAAAAAGCCACGGTGTATAATTATTCATTAATGGATTAACGGATTTGGACGAGATTTAGTACAGAGTAGATATTACCATAGAGTAAAATAATATACTATATTACTGTGGAATGGAAAAACAATCTGATCCTTCGAGAATGCAGATAACCATGTATGAAAGTTAGACAATCATAAATGCGATATTGTTGTAGACAGTAAACTTCTTAACTAAGAAAACGGTTGATATTAACTCGAATCCCAGTTTATTATTTTAACGTTGCGCTATTTGCATACATTGGCCCTGCATCACCACTTATTTATAGCTTCAGATCTCGACATTCAAGTTTCAAGTGAGATTGGAAACTAAATAAATTGTTTATTCATGTTTACGTAACATCACGGAGTTTACTACATTTTACTATCGCGCTAGGAAGTGCTGAGAGATAGGTACGCCTACAATGTACAGTTTAATCTTACTGACAAACAATTTTATTAAACTACTAGCTGTCCCGCGCGGTTTCACCCGCATTCCCGAGGGATATGTTTTCCCGGGATAAAAAGTATCCTATGTGTTAATTCAGAACATATTCTATCTGTGTGCCAAATTTCATCCAAATCCGTTCAGTAGTTTTTGCGTGAAAGAGTAACAAACTGCCATTGCCTATTGCATACAAATTTTCGCGTTTATAATATTAGTAAGGATTATAATTACGTTCCGATTATTTATTTTTTGTTTTCTCTTTTAAAGGATATGAAAGATATTCTGATTTTTGTTCCCAATCATATTAACTTCATTTGACCACAAAACATGTTGTACTATTAGCTTTTTGAATAATATAGTTTTCCAATGAATTAATGCAGCCACGAAGCGAAATTTTCCACTACTTCAGTGTATAGGGTTTATTTTAGTTTAAGTTCTGCAGCGAAATTTTCAGCGTATAAACCCCTTTTTTAAGCGCGAACGCGGGGCCCTCGTGAACCTTGGGAACCTTAGAGCATTTAAATGCTTTAACGAGACCTCTGACGGGACCATACATAGCATTTCCTAACTCCTGCTATGTTGTGTACCTACCTACTGAGTATTAAAGTATCTATTAGATTATCATAAAGCTTAATAATGCAATTCATTGGCCTTTAAATAACAAAATAATGAACTCTGACCATAAAATAAACATCAAGCAAGACTTATTTATTAACCAAGTAACAAACAACCCATATAAGGAAACCTGGGAAGTAATCTAATAAATGTTATATAAAAATATATGACTCAATAAAAATAGAACGCAACGAGTGTTCCTGTTCTGACGTAGTTATTAAAGTACGTAATGGAATACACACGGACAAACGTATCCTTATATTAGACGAGGCATCCTGCGTCCCAGGGTCTTGACCTTTTATCGGCACTGCGTATCAAGTGGCCAATGCTCGCATAAAACCGGCATTCATAAGACAGCCTAAAACTCGGTAAGTCCCGGCTGATTTCCGTGAGCTATATTTGTAAAATTCATTAGTCATTTTTTTAGGGCGAAAGGGGTTTTTATATAACACAGATTTGTAATTAGCTTGAAGAGCCAATCAGTCACGCAAAAGGATGGAGAATGTACAACTATCAATGAGTTTGAAGCTATAGACAATCTACTCTACAGAAAAAATACTTCGAAAACTGATGTAAGCTATACAGGATGTACATTCAGGACGGGTCAGTGAGGGCTGCCCTCACTGACCCGTAACTACCTTGGGTTGACTGCATTGACCTATTTCGAAGAAAAGTTACAGTCAGCGGGAAAACGGTGATTTTTGAATTAATTTAATCAATCTTGTCTCCGATAAGGATCAAAAGGCTCTAGAAACGTAACAAATCGAAAAACCTTTCCGATAGGTACAGTTAGTTAGGAAAATGAATGTGAAAAGTATTTTTTCGACTCTGTAAATGCCGATAGCTCATCTCAAAAAGTTAGAGCTAGTCTCTTGACACCATATTCGTGAGGATTCAACCCTTTACTGACCCGTCTAAAATTTCCACCCTGTACCTAAGTATAAAAGGATTTCTGCAGAGGTTTTTGTCCCCAATAATCGAATCCTTTTCTGTAGCACTGTACAATGAGGAAGGAAATGACGTCTACAAATCGAATATGTGTCGGGGAAGACAATTTAGTGTTCGTATTTATTTGTTATTTGCGTCAGACTTCCAAGGATTCTTGGGATTTATAAAGGATATTTTATAAGATATAGAAATTATATACTCAATGTAAGACTGCTATTTTTTTAAATATTTACGTTCATTTGCGTTACCCCAGTGGAACCCAGGTCCCCTTACTCTGTGACCCAGGCGTTAACCTCGGTTCCAGCGCATATTTTCTTTACCTTATCTATATTTTCCCGGGTCGAAATGCTTTTTTTTTCTATCTACAAATTCCTACCTATATACCAAAAACATTCACATGTAGGTGTAATAAGTACTTTCCTACATTCTTCTCCTTGATTACCTACTAGTTACTGCGTAACTATTGTATAAAAGCAATACGTAAATAAATGAACGAATGGAAATATTGGCCTTATCAAGCAACGCTATAAAAAATATTATAATAAGCTCGTAGCTAATTGTTTCATTTCATGAATGAGCGAATAAACACGCTCCAATTTAAAAATGCTTTTTGTCTCTATATTATCGCCTAGTTATAATGTGTTCTCGATAATTTGATGATGTTTTCAGCCAATGAACTGGCTTCTAATACTTGATTAGATATAATTGGTGCTTATTGGGAGATAAGAGCATGTTAATGCCCAATTAATTGTAATTTGTTGGCCGGTTGCGGAATTACAGAAAAGTTTGTCGCTTGAGATATTCTTATATATGCTTATTTCATTGTAAATTGTAAATGTAAAATTGACGTGTTTTTTTATTAATGGGATATACATATAATGCTTAAATAAATTCCATACATAATACTGATAAACATAGTATCTAAATGTTAATATACATATTTGAATATTCTATGTAGTAACTGAATTCTAGCACTACATTATGTATTATTAGATGCATATCTATCTATCGTTACACATAGCATACTAATAAGACACAGAGAAAAACGGAACCCTTATAAGATCACTTTGTTGTCAGTCTGTCCGTCTCAAATATTCAAGTCTGCAATCCCTTGGAACAGTGAAAAAAACAAACTTCTAAGTTAATGCAATCAAAAGATACTGCCGTTTATGCCGCATATTTTGACGCTCGCAAGGGAATCAAAACCTGTAGGGTACTTCCCGTTGACCTAGAATCATGAAATTTGGCAAGAAGCAAGGCCATGTAGCACAAGTAAAGGAATACATCCGAAAACCGTATATTTGTTGTTACATCACAAACAAAATAACATAAACAGAAAAAAGGGGGAAAATTCGACTCGCACTAGGCCTGTTTGTTATACTGTAGCTGTACCTGCTTGATGCAGGGGAAATAATACATTGAACTTGATAAGAAAATAAGCTGCCTACTATACCTACTGGCATGCTAACAAAAGACAACATCGAGGCCTTACAACTTATGATATGAAACTTATATGGAAAACTAGTCGACTGCTGTTTATGAAGTATTCCCATTTGAGCTTTCAGTCCCTTTTGAGCACCGATCAATATTTAAGCTGCGTGATCAAATGGGTACAAAAAATAGATAATGCTCTTAGCCTTATGCTCAAAGCATTTGTGCTCAAACTAGATTATATTGACAAACAATACAAAATATACACATTTTTATAACTAGGTACACACGGCTACAAATCAAGCTATACAATTCCTGTATAGGATTTCCGTACAATTGGAGGTCAGCTTATACTGGAAATGTATAGCTTGATCTGTAGCCGTGTGTACTAAGTACACTTGCATCCTATGTTACATAAGAAACACTACAAATAACACACGTGTTTCCGAATAACTTGTACGAGTATTACATATGGACAAGTGATATGGTATGACTCAAGCGGTAGGTAATTGAATGGATAAATAATGTTATGTTAATTTAAATTAACATATATCTGCGTGACTGCATTCTATTGAGGCTTTTAATACTACATGGACAGTGATTGAACACTCATCATTGAAATACCTACTTGAAGTCACCTGCTTTTTATTTATCGATGTTAGGTACATAATAATAAATAATAAAGAAAAAGTTTACACGACATGTTATATTATTAAGACGTGAGTATCAATACAGGTGTTTTTTAGGGTTCCTTATCCAAAGAGTGCTAACGAGACCCATTACTAACCATATCGCCACAGATTACTATACAGATAAACAGCTCCTAAGAACGCGAAATGGTAGGTACTTCACTACATGCGCAGCGATGTGTGCGTGAGCGCTCACCGACGGGTTCACGTACGAGAACCGAGAAGTCGCTTCGGGTGTTTCCGGCGAACCCGAGGGTCCGAGAGTCGGGGGCGACTCGCGACCGAGCGGCACGCCTCGATACCTACATCGCTTGCAGTACGTCGTCGCTCGCTGCTCGTTACCGCGATACTTTGTTTTTAATAATTTTAAGAACAACTTACAAACAAAATGATTATTTATTGCAGTGCGTTTATAAATAATTCCAGGAGGAATATAAATAAATCCAATAATTTGTAGGTACGAGTAATATTTTTAGTGGTGGGCGAAATTAGACTCATGTCATCTAGACACGTGGTAGCGTGTCAAGCCAAGTTCAAGATATCTTTTACAACAATACTTATATGTATTTAAACTGTTATAATTTAGGTATATTATATAATAATGTAGACACTGTTATTTTAGGTTTTCAAGTGTGTGATAATGACATTATTTTCATTGTTCACGATGGTTGTAATTTATTTATTTATAAAAAGGTACATCAACAGCACATGTATTACACACATTTGTAGCTATTAATATAATTATAATATAACTATTCTGATACATGTACCAATTACAGATGCACACAACATAGACCATGCAAGACAACAGACTAAGTAGATTAAATATTATATAATAAATCAAATCAAAATTTTCAATGAGTGTCTAAAAGTACAATTTAAAATAATCAAACATACACTTCATAATAATCGAAAATACAATTTAAAATAATCAAAAATACAATTCTTAATAATTAAAAATACAGTTTAAAATAATCAAAAAAAAAATAATACAATTTAAAATAATCAGAAATACAATTTTAAAAATACATAAATCAATGATTAAAATAGAATTTAAAATAACAATTACGATTAAAAACGCGTGTTGACATTAAAACAATATGTGTGAATAAAGAAAAAAGTACAAAGTTAATTAAAAAGATACATCGGAAGTTATCTGGGCTTTCGTATTTTATTTATGAAAGCAGGTAGTGAGTCGCCAAATATATCTACATCAACCTCTTTACTTAGGGTATGTAATAATGATTAGGTACAGTTGGACATTATATAAAACGTTAATAATAACATTCATATGTGCAATAAAGGAATTTCATTCTAATTCAATAATTTATCTAATGTTAAAAAAAATCTAATACAAATTTGCCCTCATTACTTTCGAGTAAGAGTTCATATTAGTGTGATCAAAACGCCATTATTTGTGTCATCTTGGTATTATAACGTCTAATTGTAGTAGTTTTGGAGTTTGGGTAGTGGAATTCTTCAATGGGAAATTGGGAACTAGCAAATTCCACGAGTTTGGGCGAGGGTGTCGTAAGACTAGGCTCGTTGTAAGTCTAAACTTGACGCCGCGATGATAACGTGCAAAGCGGTTAGGCTCGGCTTGCCTAGCGTAGACGCACCATAATAAATTATACTTAAAATATTTATAATTATTAAAAAAATTACCCAGCTTTCTAATTAAATTTATTTCCTAGTGTGACAGCCCTACAAGAATAGGCTAATATAATAGACGTTTGTAGGGAGCTGTTGCTCTGTATAATATAATCCTCTGTGATATCGCTGTCCGTCCGTCCGTATGTCACTTTGTGGACTGTATTTCATGAACCGTAATAGGTAAAATTTTCACAGAATGTGTATTTCTATTGCCGCTATATAAGGTCCTAATTAGGGCATGTAATATCGGAAGGTTTTTCAATTCCGATATTGATTTCCGATATTGGGTCTCAATATCGGAATTCCGATATTAATATCGGAATTAGAAATTTTTATTATAAATTGCACATATTCCATATATACTGCACTAATTATCTATCTATGCTAATATTATAAAGTGGAAGAGATTTTTTGTTTGGTTAAACTGGATAATCTGTGGAACTACCGGTTGGATTCGTTTTTTTTTTTCACTTATAGGAAGCTACGTTATCTCCGAGTATTATAGGCTACTTTTGATCCCGGGAACGCAGGTGAAACCTCGTGGGACAACTAGTTCGTTATAAAGTTAGATAGAAAACATCTTCTGCTCAGTCAAGCACTCTTGTTAGAGGGGTCGCGATTGCAATAGATAGTGTATATGGTGGGTCTTCAACTCCAATGTTCTTCTTGACTAGGGTTACAGCTTTCGCAATGCTTTTCTATTTTATTGCGGTTTGTAGCGTTGCGAGTACACCCTCCCACCCTGGACAATAAGTCTCTACATCAAGTGTTCGTTTCTGCAGATGTTACCAAAGAACTTGAAAATTCGAAGCTGTACAGTCGACGAAAGCCTGTTATAGAAAGCCTGTTAGAGTATTAGAGTCAGACTTTTCATAAGTGCCTGCGAAGGTCTATTTGAATAAATGATTTTGAATTCTGAATTTTTATTCAAATCTCCTTCAGGATCGCGTTATTGGTGCGGAAGGCTGTCAACGGAATTCCGATGACAGCCTTTCGTTGACACTTCCTGAAAAATTTCAGGAAGCGTCTTCAGCAACACATCTCCAGTGCGTAAATTTTCCGGCGATCTTGTAGGCTTAAGGACCAAGTTTCAGCTCCTTAGAGAAAGATCGGAAAGACCAGGCATCTCATAAGTCGAATCCTTGTTTTCCTAGTTATCCTTCTGTCTTTCCAAATCTTCCTACTGCTGATTTTGTGATTGCACATCGTCTTCTGTCTGATCTCATCTTCATGGTCTCCTGTGTTGGAATTGCTAGAGCCGAGGTAGATGTAGCTTTTTCGCAGTAGGTCCGTATTAAGTTACGCCCGGTCTATTATTAACATTTTCATCTTATCTCTGTTGATTGCAAGTCCCAATTGGAGACTAATGGTTTCTTTATGTGCCAAGAGATCCTCCATATCTTCTTTAGTTTGGTTAAGAAGAGGAATGTTATTGTCATAGTATAGTCATAGTGCGTAGCGTACATTATTTATCAGTATTAGTAAAAAAATATGTTTTACTTCACATTCTTTAATTTGGTACACCACTTAGTTGTTTTATTACGTGCATTTACTAAATCACAGATTTCGTATCCTATATTAGTAATTAAACTACCTCAGATTCAAAATTAATAATTTAGCTCTTTCGACAATCGACATCCACCAACATACACTCAACAGTATATTATTACCTTAGTTTTTTAATTTCTCATGTGAAGTGATTTGTAATCTTTTGAGAAATAAATGTCTTAAACCATAAACCATATAAAACTTAAAATGTGCAAGCAAAATCAACAATTTATTGGAAACTAGCTTTCCCCCGCCAGTTCACCCGGGATTATAAGTACCCTATAATACTAGGGGATTATATAGCTTAGTGAAAAAAAAAACGAATCCGTCTCGTAGTTCCAAAAATAAATGCATTTAAACAAACAAACACAAAACTCTTCATATCTTACAAACACTATTAACGGATAGAACATATTTAAAGCTGTGAAAATAATCTTTGCTGTCTTCATTTGCGTGTATTTAGAATTCGCGATAGATGGCGACTGAATTTGTGTTGAAAACAAGCATTGGATTAATTTGACAGGACAAAATTTCTTACATCCTTTTCTTATGTTCTTTGTAAGAAAGTGACTTAATATAGTAATATATAGTGAGACTAAATTAGTTTAGTTGTAAACAACAGAATCAGCAGCATTGTATGTTTATTTTTTAAAAACTCGTTTTTCTAGCTATTATTCTCTTAAAAACAAAGCGTCAAGCATTTTTTGGATAATGTACTTCGTATTTTGTTGAAAAAATACGCTCATTTTGAACACTGGTAGGCAAAATTGATGTACGATACGTTAATTTTATAGCTCTAGGCAACCATACCTTGTGGCGCGCTTAAAAGCTTTATTTAAAAACTCAAATAGATAAAAATATCTGATTCCGATATTACGATATTGAATCACTCAATTCCGATATTGTAATATCGGAAAAAAACGTCCGAGATTCCGATATTACGAGATTCCGAGATTCCGATATTCATGCCCTAGTCCTAATAAATAAGTGAATTTCCTCTTGAGGGATGTATGTATAGGTCATTATATTATTAATAATCCGTGGGAACAAAACAAAATTCCGAAATTGAACTTAATATCAGTACAAAGTATTAATTTAATCATTTATCTAAAAAAAACCCACGGTTTATTTTTCTTATATTATTTTTTGATTACGATGAACTATACATTCATCCCTCAAGAGGAAATTCACAAATTTATTACGACCTTATATGAGACGAAATAGTAAAAATTAAATATAATTAAAGCGGATATACATAAACATCTTCATGGAATCCTTTAGCATGAGTTCGTCTCGCACTTGGCCGGTTACAGTACAGGCGTACCTTTGATCACAATGCCATATGACAAATGAGTGATGATGGGGTCGAAGGTGTTGAGTGCAACTGCTGAAATGCAATGTTAGGTGCTTGCAACAGATTTCCAAATAGAGGGTAGCCAGACAGGTACTACAAAGTACCCTACCACCATGCTATGGTATCCACATGCTCCTTACGACTTTTGTCACGAAATTACCATTCAGCTATCATCGCTAGAAGCGCTTGTGGTGTAGCATGATTAGCCGCTCATAATCGATCGGCAAAGTTAAGCTACCACCGTCGTGGTCGGTACCTGGATGGGTGACCGCCTAGTGGTATTTCAAATAGAGCGTTTCCGTGCTTCGAAAGGCACGTAAAGCCGTTGGTCCCGGATATCAATTAATTGTCATAGTCGTTAAGCTAGTTGGATGCCTCCTAGGCGGCTTGAAAAATTCCAACAGTAGGTTGACCACTAGCCTACCTCCACCGATCCGCAGTGGGCACGCGTGGTGGAGTATTTCCCATTCCCTTTCACCCTCACTTGTGAAAGGAGGCCTGTGTTCAGCAGTGGGACATTATAGGCTGATGATGATGATGATGATGATCATCGCCTTGGTCTTCAGCTGCATGAGTAGGTAAAAACATAACACCTACCATAATATTTCTCAGAAATTAATTCCATTTTATTTACCACAACAAAGTATTTCGAATAATCGAGGTTTTCTCGAAAATTCCATCAATTTGTTTTGGTTCCTTAGACAATTCTAAGAAATCAACACAATTCTGTTTATGAAATATGAAGTCAATATGAATTCGATGGATCGGTATCAGAATTGTTTTGTGGTCGCGTTAAGAGGACTCAATTCGTCATACTTTTCATACAAAACCTCTGTACTTATTATGGCGTTGTTAAACATTTTTCGTTAGATGTTTTGAACAAATTAGTATCTTGTGCACTATATCTAGTCGTGTATATAGGCGTAATTAAAAAAAAGTGTGAAACAAATTCAGTCAAAGCCTCTGAAAAACAGCGTTTTTGCCTGAACTTTGGCCATATCTAATGTACCTATAAATTGTAAAAGTAAAGAAAACATTTAGATACCAGGCTTGCAAATGTATTGGAGATTCTAAATAACTAACTTTTTTTTCACAAACTTGTAAGATTTTTTCACAAGAAGTATACTCCTGGAACAAGTTTTATGAATGCGAAATCATGAATGACGACCTAGCGAAGCGGCCGCGAGTGATCAGCGGAATTTACCGACTGATAACCGACGGCTCTGATGCTGTCTCTCTTTTTTTGCAGTCAAACATTACGTTGGATGAAACAACAAGCTTTTAGACTATGCTTGCGTTGAAGTTGCGCCGGCCACAGGGGCCGCCTTAAAACGAGGTGCTGCGAAAAGTAATCGGTAATAAGGTCAGACAACTCATAAAACTGTACAACATTGTTTTTGTTTTTATTTCCATATAAAACGTAATCAAAAATGTCTATTAATTTATTATTAATATTTAAAAAAAAATATGTTAGCAAATTATTTTTGTAAATTAGGAAAGTTAGCTGTCAGTAATTTTTCTTTTATATTTTGCTGTTGTTTTTATTTTCGTACTTTTCTGTATGTAATTGTCACATAACAAAAATAGTTTTTAAAAATTTTGTTCATTTATCATGTAAGGACATACATGTCTATGGAATATAACCTAGTCTGTCTATAATACGTAGTAAGTTACTTGTATTCTGTAAAGTGTTTGTTCTTGTATTCTTAATGAATCAAAAAGTCGTGGAACAAAAGTTGTTCAGTTAGATGAATTGTTTGACCACCTTTTGAATTACTATCTTTTCAGAACAACTTGTATACGTACCGAATGTAGGTAGGTTGTATGTAAAGTACCTATGTGGTAACGGGTAAACACATTTACTGCGGTTGCGGTTTTGACTGATAACATTTATTCTAAAAAGTATTCCATTATGAAATGAGTTAATCGGAATCGAGGTAAGGATAACATAAAAAAATCGCCTTCTAAAAATAATTATGTGGGAACTCGGGAACTCTGAATCTGAATGTCTAATTTCTTTAATTTGATTTTATTTATCTAACAGCGTTAACTCTTAAAAATGACAATACACCATCTACTTGTTAATTACAAGTAATTTTCCTGTAAATTTTGTGAAGGAAAACGCGCTTCAGGTACAAAATAAGTAAATACCTACATTGATTTTCCTGTTATATAATAAATAAACTATGATACAATTTGAATAATAGTAGGTAGTATTGTACAAAATATTTTTTTATCTTCGATGATTTCAGCTTTAAGATTGTTTTTGTGTACTTGGGTTTTTACATGGGAGCGTCAAACTCTATTGTTCGTTAGCCTACGTTGGAAGTTCTTAGTCAGTATAGTAATACAAATATTTTGCAAAACAGTCATTTATTTCATCATCAAGTATTTTTAACAAATGATAATTTAGATGCGTATTTTTGTGGCATGTATTTTCTACTTAATTAGGTATCTACATGTGTATGTTATGAAATAATCACTGACATATCTAATTCTTTTCTACGATAGTATCTATAATACTATTGTTTTTTGTTGAGACTAGCGGTAGTCTGCATATTAGCGGTTGTTTTTTTATCAATCACGATTGTAAAGAGTTAAAGGCCGTATAGTTGTTTTACGACTAACTGTACTTATTTTAGACAACCTAGTAAATAACCATGTCAAGGCACTGATACCAAACATTATTTACATCGACTTTTGGTATGAAATAAATCAAATATTTCGTATTTAATAAACAAAGTAGCCTATTGGCAGTTGCTTATTATTTCCAATTATTTATGCGTCTACTACAAGTCCTACAAGTATTGCTTAGTAAACTCGGTATTTTTGAATAATGTATTATGTTGTGACGACCTGGTTTTACCGTGCCATAACGTATTTAGTAAATACTCTAGAAGGGAAACATCTTTACAAGGAAAAATAAACGTTACCTTATACCAAAGGATCGTTTTTAAACACATGTAAAATTCGTATTGTTAATATTTCGATATCAGTCAATAGTAGGAAGGAATATTAAAATTGTATGTTGTTTTACGTTCATATGGAACAGATTGTACCTACAAAGCAAATACTAGTAGGTACTCTGTATTGCTACATGTGTTACCAGTGAAGAATGCTTGTAAAAAATGATGTAGTATACGCAACGGCCCAAATTATGTAAACGTCAAATTGATGTGACCTCGACATCTTTCGCTCCGAACACTAAATAAAGACCTTTATGTCCAGATAAAAGGTACATTGAATGTGTTATGTGTAATGAACTTATTAAGAGATGTGGCCAAAAGCCCTTCTTATTCTGGGTCAGTAGAAATAAAGAAGTGTATTTGAAACAGCTCTGAGTCTGATTGATACAACAAAAATTACGTCTTTGTTAGCACTTACATTTTAGCATTGGTTATTTTAATAATTCGAACCCTGTTAGTGATTCTTGTTGATATTGTGTGTTTATCAGAAATTAGAACATATATTCCTAAACTACGCAAATCTGGCGCAAAATCTCAAAATCTAAAATATAGATCGGCTCATTTATAGAAATCTGTGAAACTAAAATATATTTTTGACTATAGGAAAATAACGAATAATATTACTAGGTAGCGTATCTCAGGTGTGACTTCACATCTAATTTGTCAAATATGTAAATTATTAGTTTCTGCGATAATTCTGACTGTCGTCCATTATGTTCGTCGTTTATCAATTCTGGAACTAATGCATAGTGAAAATGTACCCACTAATGAATGCTGAGTGTAGTGAAAGCTAAGATTGGTGTTGAGTGATAATTTGAAGATAAAATGAGATATATTATACCGATGGTCGAACTGTTTATTATTGAATTTAAATTTGATAACTGAGAAATATACGTAGAATACGTTTCTGAGTTTTACCAGGGTGGTACCTACTTCTCGAACATAACGTGGTAGTTAGTACTCGTTTGATTCCCTACAACTACAACAAACGAAGCATTTTTCCTTCGTTACCGGAGTTTATACCTATTTGATCATTTTAATCTAATAATATATATAAAATGCTTTTGTGGGTACGTAAATACGCAGTTTTCTCAATCACCACCAACCCCAATCAACTTCCCGTTGGGGTGGTAAATACCCCTTGGTCTCCAGGTGGTAGTAAGGGAGTTTGGTCGCGGTGGGTGGAAGGGGTTGGTTGTGGGTGGCGAAAATGTTAAAACACATATTGCTGTCCTTTTCTAACGCATGAGGACTTCTGAAAAGATCTCAAAATTTCTGGAATGGAAAGTTCCAAAATGTGTAAAACGGTTATAATCGATGTGGAATGTACCAGAAAGTTCAACAAATATCTGGAATGAGCTAGAAAATTCTAGAGTGAATGCAAACTATTATAATCGATATAGCATGTTTTGAGAAAGTTCTACAAATTACTGGCTTCATCTAGAACACAGAGAAAAGAAATATAAATAGAGACGCTATGCTAGCGGAGCCCGCGCGCCACATATTAGATCAGTCGATCATATATCAACCAAAACACGCGTCAACGCTTCGTAGTATCCGCCATACTTAGCAGAGGTGCGTAGCTCCGCGAAAAATATTAATTATACCATGATGCGTTATTATTTCCTCTAGGAAACGAACTGAGGAAGTCGAACGTAACTCATGGACGGATTTCCTTTCATCAATGAGTCTACAAATCTTTATTTAATTGTAATATTTATAAAAATGTATTCATGATTATGATAATTTTAGATGTTAACGATAAACTCTCATACTACTGCAAAATTATACATTGCAGGCTATGTACTCACTTTATTTGTACGCAAGGTAGCGAGCGCAACTCCGCACGTAATGTATTGCGTTTCTTTCACATCCGTCGTGACCCCAAAACACGTGCATCGATAGTGTTGTTCGATTAATATCGATAAAATGCATCTATTTATCACTGATTTGATTAAGGCAATAGTTGAAAGTTATATCAAAGGCCGCATACATCTGTTAAAATTAAAAATAAAGCTTTCAAAACGGCAGTTTCGAAACAAATTCATTTTATTTCATGGGCAATAAATCGTGTAACAATAACTTTAATTTAATTTACTTCATCGTATTAAACGTTTTTTTTTACAATTCAGTATTCTTAGCACTTTTATTCTTATCGAACGTGAATTTTCTCACAGAATTTCTAAAATTTAATATCGATGAAATTAAAATACCGATAATTTTATTGATATTTTATCGACTATTTTCGCTGCGCTAAGCGAATAGACCTCTCTACTACTACGGCTACTCGACCAGCTATTACGCAATTATCAACATTATGTTTAATGCATTTAAGTTCACAATTGCGTTCAATAAAAATAACGCCATCTATGGCCGAGTAGCGGCACTTTTTCGTCGATTGAATCTAGCTAGTTCGTAGATTACAAAACGACGTAAATACTCTGTACACTTTTGAAAAATAAATATTATCTTAACGTAAAAAGGTATATTTTCATATGTATGACCTGTGTGATTAAAGCTAATTTTGAGTAAAATAAAAACGACCAATCAAAAAAATTGTTTATTTGTAGTGCAATATATGATTCAACATTTATTTGTGTGAGTTTGTCGCAGTTTGGCGACAGCGGTTCCGATACAAATTCTAACACATCGCCCTTCCAGTGTATTCTCTTTTCCGTGATCTAGAAAGTTCCAAAATGTCCAAAACTAATAACAGTTTTATCGAATAGAGTTAGAATGTTCGAGAACGTTCTAGAAATTTCCCGAATGATCTGGAATGTTCCAAAATGAGTGCAATTTATTATGATCGATTTAGAATGATCGAGAAAGTTCTAGAAATTTTCCGAAAGATCGGGAAAATTCCAAAATTAGTGCAATTGATTAAATTATAATATATATATATATATATATATACTTGTACGTGTACTTACTAACCTAATCACATGATGCGCATGATCAGTCTAAGCCGTAGGATCACTTATGAAGGTGAAAGATAGGTACTTTCAGGGCAAGCGTGAGACAGAAGAGAATAATTTTATATTACGAAGAAAGACGAATGCATCGTAATAAAATAAAATTGGTGACATCTATCAGTAGAAGATTGGTTAATATGATTAAATTGTGTTTTTTTATTGGCGTTTAAGTGCGGAATGAACACTCAACTCGACGGCCGACACATGAGGTCAAGTTTTAACACTCTACGTTCACTGAACTCTTTGGGAAGGTCACAAATATTATTTAAACTGACGCTGTGTGTACCTTTCATTAATAATGTCGATTCAGTCTTTGGAATTGCATATTTTTTCTTATTAGGAGTCTTTTATTACAATGAGCGATGCTTTCAAGATTTGGCTTTGGTTAGCTGCTTATTTATGTAGTAGGTATCTACCAGAACTTTATTATTGTTATAAATGCTCGCGAAAATACGAATTTAAAAATCTGAAAAGAGGCGTGATGCCACTTCCTTCTCCTTGGTGAGAGAGTTAATCTAAAATGTAGTACCCACCTACTAATACCTACTACTTTTCGCATTTATAAATTCCATACCGAGATCTATTGTTTGAACAAAAATACTTTGTGAGTAAAGTAATTAATTTGAATATAATGTAAAATATGACGCAACAAATAATTGTTGCATTGGATTCTTTTAATAATTCTGAACAAATTATTTCGTGATTTCTGGATTTTTTATATTAGTTCTTATATTTGATTAGTGCTTGCCTTACAACTATATACCATAGATCAATATTTATTTATATTTATGTTGTTGATATTTTCCTTCTTTCGTCATAATATCCGCTTCCGTGTAGGTACATTACTTTTCTGCAATGAGTCATTCTTGGAGATTACTTCCGTAGAAGAGTTAATATTTAAGATGAGGTCATCCCTACATTTTATCCTAATTTGGTGCTTACGTGAATAATTTCAACAGTATTAAGAGACAACCTGTCTGTATTTGGTATTTTTTCTGTCGCCAGCCACCTAGCGCTGTGTTCCGACTAGGCTTTGTGTGCTTACCACCTTCGGCCACTTTACCACGTTATTATGGTCTATACCAGTGGTTTTCAATCTTATTGATTTCGCGACCCCCTTATAGGTTGATAAATTCTAGCGATCCCCATGTCAGACGGACAAATAATTTATGAAATTAAAAGACTACGATAATGATTTTCTTTATTTTAATACCTTTACTTATTAGTCTGCAAGAAGCCGCGAGAGGTTTGCTACTAAGTAAGAGGTAAGTTGGACGCCCGCTTGCGCGAAGTCTACCTTGCCTTTTTCCTTCTGCCGGCGACCGCCCGACTAAGGTTTCGTGACCCCCCTAGGTGTCACCCGACCCACAGATTGAAAAACACTGGTCTATACTCATAATCATTCTACGGTAAATACTACGATATTGACGTAGTAAAAGTGTTTCTTACAATAACTCTTTATAAAGTATAAATTAAATATTAATACGCCGGTCACATTGTATGAGATATGTTATTAAAATAAAATCTTATACAGTTTATAGACGAGTCTATGTTTTGAGATGACATTTAAGTGTTATCAAAGACAATGGACGTTGTGAGGTCACGTAATGAACTTAATAGATTTATAATGTGTAATAAACTATGATAATATCGTGTGACCACTAAAATACATATACCAGTAGGTATCTAAAATACTAAACTATATCTATAATCAGATTGTCCAAAACATATACTTAAAAAATACTTCTTTGACTTGCATAGAGACTCTCCATACAAGTCAAAGTTTTTTTTTTCCCTCGGATTATTTTACGAATATTATTTTTTGATTACTAATGACCTATACATTCATCCCTCACGAGGAAGTTCACTAATTTATTAGGACCTTATATTAATAATATGTATCCTTGCCGAGGTTCTTCTCGGAGAAATGAGAGGCATTTCTCTCTCCTTTCCGAGCCTTATCCTGCGGGGCTTATTTTTTATTTTATTTATTATGCACTCATTTTCCGTTAACGTTTATCGGGTGTAGGTATTTGAACCTCAAATCTAAATTGATTTGTCAACGAGCAGGAATAGTAAAATATACCTAATTGTTATTATTCCTGCTGTTGCAGTCATTCACATACGGTGACGCCATCGCGCCATTGTGGTTATTAGGTACCTATATTATTTTCAGAGTTCCTCTGTTCTATGCGATGTTATATATTTTCGTCATAGGATATTTGTAGATAAATACCGATCTTTGGAAGCCGTTACGGAACTAAGTGGGAATAAACACAGAATATTTCGCCTTTATTCTCCATGTCACAAACTACCACAGTAGTGCAATTCTGCTTTGGTATTCTGAAACGTTTTTGACGGCAACCGACGACAACACATGACGTATTCCGTTGTGACGGTTAGTCCGGGAGGTAGCGTTGCAAACACAAAAGTCATAGTAAGCCGGCTGACGTTGAAATGTATAGTTGATCTTATATGACTAATAAGTGAACCGACCGTCTGCTCAAGTAAGTGCTCAAGTCTACCACATCCGTCGTCAGCCACTCCCAGTAAAAAAAGACATAGTACGCCGGCTCAAACTTGTTTCATAAGTATTTGACATCATACTGAGCTGAAAAAAAATCGTCTGCTGCATGGTGGAGGGGGGAACACGCGTCAGCTGCTCGCATGAATTTTTAAAAAAAAAAGTTTACCCCTTCCGTAACCTTCCAATCCTAAACCCACCGCGGGTGCATCGCTGATGCGTGGTTCACTTATTAGCCATTCAAGATCTATTGAAAAAGATGGCCATCGATCGGCGTAATAATACTACCTAAAATGCATCAGTACCTCCCGGACTATTGCATGTCGAAACAATTGAATACTTGAATTGGTCAAAAGAATTAAAATGGACTGGAAGGTGTATTGTAAACATCAACTGCGCTCTGCGGGTGGATTTCATTTATTTTAATGATCTGAGCTGTAATCCCAAGCCAAGCAAACTTATGATATGGAAACTAGATAAAGGCAAATTTTATTTCATATTTTAGTAAAACTTAATGTACCGAATATACCAATATAAAGGTTTAATATGAGGGCTATTCAGTAGTTTAACTTTATCTTAATATTTAGGACATAAACTTCACAAAAAGAAACTAGATATAGCGCCCATATTTTGAAAATATTTAAATAATTAACTTTTTTTCACAAATTATGTTTAATAACATACTCGTATGTAGGTACATACTACTAATTTGACGAGGTATTTTTTTATAAGGAATAATAAAAATAATCCAGATATCAAAGACTTCTATCTAGAATTTGTAAGAATTTTAGCATTTCCAGTAAATAAAAATGCATTGACTTTTATAGTGCTGGGCACAATTTAATCAATGTTTATTTCAACGAGAATAGTAAAAAGAATTACTCGCCAAAAGTCTCAACTGTTGAGCTTGATGACGTTTTTCCAAGATATCTTCATCATTGGCTGATTTAAGGATGCCCATTATATGACTTATCCGAGCCGCAGACATCTGAAATATGTATACCAACTCTATAACCACTATAAAATTAGTATCATCATCATATTCTGTCACGAGATGTCCTCTGCTGAATATGGCCTTTGTTCTCCATTGATTTCGACAAAGAACAGTCTTGGATTTATAATAAATAATTTATAATAAAACATACTTACTTTAAATATCATAACTTTACACAGAAACTATCATAAATGAAAGTGATCCTCAAAGTGACAGGTTTTTTTTTTATAATGGATACATAATACGACCTTAATAGGAGCTTCCTAAAATTAAACATTAATTAATTGACCAATTGAAAAATGTAGCACCGCACTACGAATGTATAGAGAATAGACCGCTTCGACGGACGTCGTCGTCGTCAGCTGTCAAAAAAAGAACAGAATTGCACTACTGTTCTTTTTTGACAGCTGACGACGACGACGTCCGTCGTCGCGGTCTATTCTCTATACATTCGTAGTGCGGTGCTACATTTTTCAATTGGTCAATTAATTAATGTTTAATTTTAGGAAGCTCCTATTAAGGTCGTATTATGTATCCATTATAAAAAAAACCTGTCACTTTGTGGATCACTTTCATTTATGATAGTTTCTGTGTAATGTCAGTGGCGTGCATTCCATATAGGCAAATAAGCAATGCTTACCTCATAAGATTCAATAATATGATATATTGATTCAATTAAACTACATAATCATTTTAAATAAAAATTCTAACCTAACATTCAATACAAAATTTCAAACTTTGCCGCGCAGGCACTCGCGAGTTC
This sequence comes from Polyploca ridens, assembly GCA_951394255.1. Taxonomy (NCBI): domain Eukaryota; kingdom Metazoa; phylum Arthropoda; class Insecta; order Lepidoptera; family Drepanidae; genus Polyploca; species Polyploca ridens. Next base: position 4,560,853 of record OX596246.1, on the reverse strand, counting down.
GTGTAAATAACTCACGCACACTAAAACGATTTCGGCATATGCATACACGCACACACACTTCTTTAGGATAATACGACGAAAGCAAAAAATCACGTTTTTACTATGCGTAGCACACTGACATTTGACATTCGCGATTTATGGACCAAAAGTAACCATACCTACTCTGTTGTGACACTAGTAACCCAGCCAAATTAAAAAAACTTCAGTTTACCAACGTTAGAGCAACTCAAATATAACTTCGCAATTTATTTGTATTGTTTTGTTTATGGTTTGGCTGGCATTGCATAGGGTTACCGGTTCAAATCGAAGTGACTGATATCGATTAAAAAAAAAATATACAAGGTCGATCCTTAGAAAATCAATATTTAGATTTTATATTATATTATGATATAAAATATATTTCTTAGTTAATTAGTAGCAAAAAATAATAATAATAAAATAAATGCACTGTTTATTAGGTCACTAAAAATAATTAAACGAATATCGTTATTCGATTAAACTTACACTGTCGAGATTTTTTGAAAAACAACGATTTAGACGCCCTCCCATCGATTTCGGCATTGATGAAAGTAATAATTCAATTTTTTTTTCAAAAAAACTTTAATATTTAACATAATACTGCAAAAAATAATCGATTCGAAAATTCGAAATGGAAATTTATGGTCTCGTTAAAATCGATTTCCGATCTTTTAATTACGTGGCGATCTTAAGATCGATCCGTATCTCCAAAGAGGATTTAAAAGATTGAATATTGATTAAAAAATTGATCGATTCAACCGAGGCTGGAAACCCTAGTTTGGCTTTTTTTAAAATATTTGTTCATGACCATGGACACAAAGTCCTTCAGTCGCATACATTTTATTTATAATATCACTTTCATATAGTCCGCACATTAACTTTTACATAGTCCGCATTATCAGTCACCGTTCAGTCGTGTTTTAGTAAAATGGTGGTCACTGTACTAAAACTTTAACGAACTTTTTGAGACAACTTGTAAAATCACGATACACATAATTCATTTCATTTCACTAGTGCACGTGGATTGATCTTTATTGGATAAAATACCACCGATAATATACAATAAAACTCTCCTAGTACTTGATGGCCTACCTCCTCCGAAAACCAATGCACGCCACTGTGTAATGTTATGATATTTGAAGTAAGTATGTTTTATTACAAATTATTTATTATAAATCCAAGACTGTTCTTTGTCGAAATCAGTCAAAAACAAAGGCCCAGTTCAGCAGAGGACATCTCGTGACAGAATATGATGATGATACTAATTTTATAGTGGTTACAGAGTTGGTATACATATTTCAGATATCTGCAGCTCGGATAAGTCATATTATGGGCATCCTTAAATCAGCCAATGATGAAGATATCTTGGAAAAACGTCGTCAAGCTCAACAGTTGAGACTTTTGGCGAGTAATTCTTAAACTATTCTTGTTGAAATAAACATTGATTAAATTGTGCACAGCACTACAAAGTCAATGCATTTTTATTTACTGGAAATGCTAAAATTCTTCCAAATTCTATATAGAAGTCTTTGATATCTGGCTTATTTTTATTATTCCTTATAAAAAAATACCTCGTCAATTTAGTAGTATGTACTTACATACGAGTATGTTATTAAACATTATTCGTGAAAAAATGTTAATTGTTTCAATATTTTCAAAATATGGGCGCTATATCTAGCTTTCTTTTTGTGAAGTTTAAGTCGTAATATTAAGATAAAGTTAAACCAATGAATAGCCTTCATATTAAACCTTTAAAATTGGTATATTCAGTACATTAAAGTTTTACTAAAATATGAAATAAAATTAGCCTTTATCTAGTTTCCATATCATAAGTTTGCTTAGCTTGGGATTACGACTCAGATCATTAAAATAAATGAAATCCACTCGCAGAGCGCAGTTGATGTTTACAATACACCTTCCAGTCCATTTTAATTCTTTTGACCTATTCAAGTATTCAATTGTTTCGACATGCAATAGTCCGGGAGGTACTGATGCATTTTAGGTAGTATTAATACGCCGATCGATGGCCATCTTTTTCAATAGATCTTGAATGACTAATATGTGAACCACGCATCAGCGATGCACCCGCGGTGGGTTTAGGATTGGAAGGTTACGGCAGGGGTAAACTTTTTTTTTTACAAATTCATGCGAGCAGCTGACGCGTGTTCCCCCCTCCACCATGCAGCAGACGATTTTTTTCAGCTCAGTATTATGTCAAATACTTATGAAACAAGTTTGAGCCGGCGTACTATGTCTTTTTTTTTACTGGGAGTGGCTGATGACGGATGTAGAAGACTTGAGCACTTACTTGAGCAGACGGTCGGTTCACTTATTAGTCATATAAGATCAACTATACATTTCAGCGTCAGCCGGCTTACTATGACTTTTGTGTTTGTAACGCTACCTGCCGGACTAACCGTCACAACGGAGTCGTCGTCGGTTGCTGTCAAAAACGTTTCAGAATACCAAAGCAGAAATAATATGGGATACCATACATACAACCTCATTTTCGCATTTATATTATTACTAGCTGTCCCCCGCGGTTACACCCGCGTTCCCGGCATAAAAAACTGATGTCCTTCTCCATACCATAGGCTATCTGCATGCCAAATTTCATGATGATCCGTTGAGTAGTTGAGGCGTGAAGGCGTAACAAACAAACTTACTTTCGCATTAGGATTAGTATGATAATGATATTAGTTATGAATAATAAAACTCCAATGATTTACATAGTCTAGCTAGTCTCGGTGCAACATTATCTCGCAAACTACAAGCGAATAGTTTTTAGATATTATAAAATTTAACTATTACGAGATTGTAAGTGAACGGAACGGTACTACAATATAAAACACCAAGGTTGCTGCAGAGAGAGTACTATAACCAGCGAGGGTTTGTAACTATCGCTTTGTTATCAATACTAATAAAGAAGGCCACAGTGTAGGTTTGATTCGTCATCTCTCGCATGTAAGTTGGTAAACTTAGAAACGAGGATTACAATAAATGCCTCCAACTTACAGGCAATAAGTATAGTAAGTTTTGTTTTATGCATGGTGGCAAATAAGTATGCGGTCAGCTTGACGGTAAACGGTAACCGAAGCCTATAGATAGATGCTTGTAACACCCAATATCGCTCGCGCGCGCGTTGCTGAATGCCGACCTAAGACCCTGTCCAGGGGGCGATTTCGCTGCGATTCTCTCGCGCGAATACATTACGCGCGAATACATTACGCGCGTATAGCGAGATACTGGGAGCCAATACATCCACAAGCATACGCAAGTCAAAATACCCGTAAACATAGAATTAAAATGTACTAGAGTGGCAGTAACCAAGTGAGAACAGTAGACATGGGTTTGAACAAGGCAACGATCCCACCGCAAGCGCTAGTAGTCGTTGTCGAGTACTAGCTGTGCGCGTCAGGTGCGAATTGCTCGGATGTTTTTTTTTTGTTTTTACCGATAAAAATGGTTAAATGTGCGGTTCGATTGTGCAGTAATGATAGTAGGACACACTCAAAGTATCAATCTAATGTCACTTTTCATCGGTAAGTCGAAATATTGATGCATTTCTAACAATTAAATTACGCGTCTCGGGGGTGAAAGACGCGAGGAGCGGGCACGATTTGGCCTCCCGCGCTGCCCCGCACTACCGCGCCGCGACTAGTGATGTAGCGCGACGGATACTGCAGTCGATAAATATTCTAATAGTTCATAAAAAAGTTGTAGGCCTTTTGAGAACTAAATGTTTTATTTTTATAATGGAGTGTTAATAGTATACCTAAATATTAAAGTAATTATTCGGTTTTAATAATTAATTGAATTGTTCAGTCGGAATTTGTGTTTTACGACTTTTTTGAGACTAAACAAAAAAATCCAAAAAATTCCAATGGCAAAATTAAAATTACTTTCTCGGTAATATTATACTGAAGTGTCAGTTGTTTAACAAGCTTTTATTAGCTTCACGTGTAGGTAACTAAGTATGTAAACACATCTATGATGTCAATTTTATTTAACCTACTTCTAGTCACCATATCGTACGACAAAATTATGTTGGTAAAACTGTGACAAAATGGTGTGGGGCCCTTTTTAACACGCTTTTATAAGCTTCACCTGTATGTATATATGTACGTATATATGTATGCATATAATGTAATCTTCAAATGTAATTTTCATCGACTTCTAAACGTCAGATTAAACTGAAATTTTGCACGCTTATCAAGTACTGATGACAATACATTAATTGGTACCATCGAGCTGATCTGATGATGGATCCGGAAAGTAGGCACTGGTACTCCATAACGGAATAACGTATGTTAGCCTTGTTTGGACTTGTTGGAATCGTCTTCAGATGCATTTTGACCAGATATGGTTCTATTTCATTATTCTATCTACATTCAGTAATTTACGAGATTAGAGGCCTATCAATTAGCATATCTAGAACTTATGTGACAGAAATATCATCCATCATCTCATCATCATCATCATCTGTCAGTTTAGTTCTGAAAAGCTAACATGCGAGCCGTGAGATAATTTTGTCATCGAATCATCTCGTGTACCTACAGTGAAAATCACATGAATAAATGCCGAGCTTTTTCGAACTGAACTTCACCGCGCACGACATAATATAGTAAGAAACTTATCTCAAGGCACGCATCACGCGCATGTAACCCTGCTGGATACGTTATCAGGAAGCAGTGAAACTGGTACTAAGTTACCTCAAAATGAGCAAAAATTCGTATTTTTATGTTTGCATCCAGGGTCATTCGAAATGCGTCGGCACCTAATAAATTTACCAATTGTATATTTTACGTTATAATTTTACGTTGTATGGTTACATGCGGTTGGTATATTTGCCAGAACTTACTAAATAGGTAAGCAACATACATACCTATACATATTACAATGAATTATGCGGCTATCGATAATTCGGAGCACAGCGCAGTTACGTCCCTATTGTCACATATTCATCAATATAAATATCTATAGCTCATCTGCCTACGCTGGTACTGGGTGAAACTGTGCGATACTCGCGTTCTATACTTAGTTATTTTATTTCTATGCCCGTAAAGCATTCGCGTCGTGGCGAAATCAGATGACAGGGTAGTGGTACCTATGTTTGAAAAGATCGCAATGAACTGTAAATAAACAATATATGTTGCTATGTATAATGAAAAACAATTATAAATAAAAGCAGAACGAATAAGTAAACACTTACCGAGACTATCACTTGCCATACATGGGATTCTTGAATGAAGAACACGGGTCAATATAGAGTGGGTTCACTCCAGTGCAGTCCTCAGCGTCGATATTATGGTACTGCATGTCTGTTGAGGGGAGGGGCGGAGCACTGTTGAGGTGCTTCCACATGACCACGCCGGCTGCTGCGGCGACCAGCAGGATCAGAGCGACGATACCGAGCGCCATTGATACTGTTGACAGTATATTTAATCAGCTTCTTTTCCAAGGAATCCAAGGAAAGGAAGGAAAGGAATACCCTCGGGTTACTAGACCTTTTAGAAGCTTAGCTAGAAGTAATAGTTATTCGATTTTGGGTGTTTTAGATGCTTTTAAGACATTCCATCTACACTATACGGGAAAGTATAGTGCTTGCTTTGCTATCCGACGACTGATTGGCTAGGCCCAGCTCTAATCAAATTTTGAGGATATCAGCCTAATGGTAACACCCTTAATTGATTGAACTTAGTCTGTGAATCTTATTTCGACACTATAGAAGCTAGGGTATAGTTAGAAGAATCGATTTAAAAAGCGGCTAAACTTAAGAAATTATTATCTCTACAATCTATACCGTATGTCTTTTGGTTGTAAATCAAGTAACAATTGAAAATCCTTTAAAAGAAAATGAAGAAAATAGAGTTTATGACATACTTGATTTTAAATTAACACATATCGATACATACAATAATGAACAATATAATATTTGAGACATCAATAAATATGATGTAAAAGCATACAATGAAGTAAAAATCGGGGTCGTTAACAGCAAACATAGCAATACCAAGTTCGTGATTAAGAAACATCAAGTGGTCCTGTTTGCATAAACAGAGATAATTACAATGTCATAACAATTACGATGATTGTTGATTTAGGACGAACGAAGATAAATGCAATCGTTTCTTCAGAAATGTAAGAGACATATCGAGTGATGGGGCGCAGCTGGCCGGCCACATATTTACGTACTGAGTTGTCAGAACAACGAACACAACTGTGTAAACTGAACTTGTATATTATCAGATGATTACTAGTCAATATTATGCTTTATTAAGACAGCATAAAGAACTATTTTAGTCCAATGTTAACAGTCAATATGAAATGTCAAAGAAGTTTTACGGCGAAAAACGTCGCTGATATAAAATTTAATTATGCTATAGAAATTTGGTAAGCAATCATTATAAAGCAATTAAGATTTAGTAAAAAAAAAATTGGTACCGATGTTTGTTTTGTGCCAATTTTTTTATAGTAATCGTAAATTGAACATAAAGACAATTCACATAAATTTTAAAGATATGATAACATTGTAATTAAAATTGACTGCAGTGCTTCATTAACGTCAATCAAATATAGATATATCCAACCAGAAGTCAAATCTATCAAATGTATCACAAACTTACCAGTTGGAGGTACTAGAGGTGCAGCTTCTGGCTTGCATGTTTCAACCATCAGAAACATTTCAACGTTGTCTTTACTCATGGCGGTATACTTCACATTACAGTCTCCAACAGTCACGTTGCAATGTACCCAAACCTTCCTGCCAAAAATGTCTCTTTCTGACAACAAGGATGAGTTTAACGTTTGGATAGTAATAGGGAAGGGACAGTCAAGATGGCTGCATCTTCCAACAGCGCCGTTTAGTATGCAAGTGTCGCAGTTATTAGTTATCTGGCATATAGAGCCACATTTACTCTCTTGACTGAAGTACTGTGCCCCTTCTAAGCTCTCGTCGCAGATGCAGTTGTCACAGTGGCCGTATCGCCCATTGCCGGAGCAATTCAACTGTAAGGATAAAACAACATAACGTTTAGAAGACCTCAAAAGAATCTAAATGTTATCAAAAACTAGACAGAACAAATTGAAAATTCGACTGACCCAAAAAATCAAAGTACTTACTCCATTACTTAGATAGCCAGAATCTTCTCCCATTATATCGCCGCGATCTTCGCAAGTCTTCTGATATTTCACACGGTTGCAGAACTTACCAGTCCTGTCAAAATGTTAAATGTTTAATTTAAATGTATCAAAACGGAATATTGCGGATATATTTCCATAACGGAACGGTCCTACCGTTTTATACCGAAGAAATATATGGGTGAGGTCTTTTTTCAGCATCCTAAGGCTGAATACTTTGATGATTATTTACTGCGAGCCTTTCTGTTCTTTGGTTATACATTCGCTTTTGACAATATATTAAAGTCGGCGAGAATAAAATGCCATTTAGTAGGTATTTGATTTTTATAAAGAACACCTGCTTCATATCCGTTAACTTCAAGTCAGATGAGAGATCCCACATCATTATTATCTACTTTTAGTGCAAACCTTTAATGTCGGTTTTATTTGTTAACCATAGTTTAACCTGGTGATGGATTACTAAATCCACAGTTTAAATTGTTATTGATCTTACGGCCCTTACTCCAGCCAGTTACATTCAAAATTAACTTACCATCCTTTATGGCACATGCACACTCCGCAAGCAAAATCTCCGTGTTTATGGCACCAGAACGAGTCCTTCTCTCGCTGCAAACTGCATTCGCAAGCACACGGCACATGGAACTTCATTGTCGTCATCGACTTTCCCTCAGGTATTTCAATGGAAAAATACTCCATGTTCGTTCCATTTTCCATACAAAACTCTTGTTCAACGGTAAGTGTGATCGTAGCGTTACATATATCATCGTAACAATTTTTCAATATTACGTTCACGTCGATAGCTTCGACATTCTGTGTCGATTTAAGTGTTTTTATTCTTTTCGTGATTTCCTGTAAATAATGGGGATGTTTTAGTTATGTATATATACGCAGAAAAATCTTGTTCTTTAGTTTTCTAATTTGCGACAGTTCGGTTAAACAAGGTTTAATAAGAACGTAGATATCATTCGTTAGATAAAGGATAGTTAGTAGAAAATTTTACATCAAATCGTCGTGTTGATCGTCCCTATCAAGTTACGTTAACATGAAGACACAAAAGGATGTTATCTTAAATCTCATCAGATTCTTCTCTGTCAAGCTTTAAAGACGGAACGGAACCTTCATGAACGGCCTAGGTGAATTGTTAACAAGACTCGTTTAACAATTCTTTTAACAACCGGGCTTTGTGTGGCATACATAATTAGAACAAAGGTCTTTTGATAGCATACTACATTTAAAATGTCATTTTTATGTTGTAACATGTTATTTATAATTTATGTAATTGCAATTATTGTAGCAGTAAAATGCATTATTATAATAATTATATCGTTACGAGTATAAACGCAGTTATTGTATGAATGTGTAATTGTTCTAAAATGTATTATAGAAACAAGAGGTCATTTAGTTACTTTGAGTATATAGTTTTAGTTCTTTTGAATGAAGAACATAAAACGATAGTTTAAAAATATCAATTGAAACTGTGAATAGAAATGATCGGAACTTGAGAATTCTCTATACATTTTCTTAGGAGGATACTTTAAAATCTATCTAGTTTAATCTATTTCATCAATTTTGTATACAATCATTATACTTCTACTTATACAATTATTGATGAAGATTGCAAATATAATTTTCGGACGAATTGGATCAACATGCGTGAAATCTGTATTATGTGCTCGTAAGCACGTAGGCAGCAGTAGTACGTTCATTCAGTCGTCGCGAGTCGCTTATTCTCGTCAATTCAATACTACTTTCTAACTTCAATTCTACATTGGATCTAGATTCAAGGAATTTAAATGGTGCAATCTTGGAGAGTGGTCTTAGCAGGTTTTTCAAAGATTTTTTGCCGTACATACTACTGTGGCTTTGTGTCTTTAAAACCGTTGTTAAACGCATGCTTATCCTTAATTTAAAATAATCTTGAATTACATATAATTTGACATCAACAAGGTCATTTAGACTTCAATCCCAAGCAACTGTATTTTGGGCTTATACTTCAGAGAAAAAAGACAATACCTTAACCCCCTCATTAATAAATAAGGTTTGAGTCAGTCTTGTAACACCCAGGTATTAAGATAGCCCCAGCCCTTTTTGTTTATAAGACATTAGAAAGTGACGGATATATTTAAAACCTAGGTATTACTTGACTTACACCTAAGGGGTAAATGTATTTGTCTACCTTTCAGTATAGTAGGTATAAGTACCTGTCCTTCCTGTGTCCTTCTTATGGTTACGAGCTCATACCGGTGCTTGTACCTACAAAACTTTTAATACCTTCTGGCTAAATTTCGTGTCACTTACCTCTACAGTGTTGTTAGAGGATTCATAGACGATGTTTATGTCATATGGAGTGCCAACTTTGATCGTTTTTTCGTTGGGTAGGGTTTTGAGAATCTCCGTGCCCTTCGTCTTACACCAACCGTCTTCTCGCTCCGATTGTGACGCGCAGTGCGTGCTCTGTAAAGAAAACGAAATGGTATAAAAATATTATCAATCATGTTTCTTTTGTAGGCACACTTTAGATAATAATTATTATTAATAAACATTAAGTGACAGGGATATGATTGAATAATTAAAAAGCTGTTCATCTGTTTTTTAATTATTCAATCATATCCGTGTCACTTAATGTTTATTTATTGTTTGTAGGTCGAAAACTTAAGACAGAATTGGCGTTGCGCCAAGTTTTCAATTTCTTATTTAGTATCTTTACGTTGAAAGATTGAATGTGACAAAACTGATATGTTAACTAAGCATGATAATTATATGAATGAATGATCCTGTATATAAAGGGGACTTATCAATGTGATTGCGGTTGATCACAAATTGATAAGTTCAAATAATTCAATATGTGCAAAAGATGATTATAATTGCTGACGTAAACGTATCACTTATAATTATAATAATGAGTTGCCAAACAGGAATGTCTGTTCTATAAAGTTATAGCCACATATGGGTCGTCGCCTAGTTTCTAGACTTGCAATTACAGTAATTGCAATTGCGATGTTAAATGCCGCCGAGATTCAAACTTGCTATACTTATGCTTACAGTGTAACTGAGTACGTGTTAATTGATTAACTAGATATGACAAGGGCGTTAAATTCAATGAAAACGGAGCGTGACATGAGAGCTGTTGCGATGATAGGTATGTAATTTGGTTTTGTCATTATATTGTTATGATGTTTATATATTTCAAAACATAATATATAAGTCAATGGTAATGCATTGATTTCAAGCCTTCACACAACTTACTTCAGATCGGAATCAATATAGTTTTGGCACTTAGGCAGAAATACCACAATCTCAAAAACTACACAGGGAGGTACTAGGTGCTTGCTAAAAAAGGAGAAAAAAGGGGGAACAAGGGGAAATACAGATCATTTTATATGAAATTTGCAGAGACTTAGTTTAGATCTCGGAGTTAAACAGGATAATATTTTTCTCATGAAACGGGGGACAGCTATTTATGAGTCAGATTCACTTTACAAAACAATTTGATTTTCTTCTGACACGTGAAGATTTTACGCAAACTTCACTACCATAAAAAAATGATTCGCACGATAACTAATTCATTTATTACATATCATAAACATGGATTTACTGTTATAGGCGTATCCATTAAATTTACACCTGTGTGAAATGTCTCGACGGCGCCGATTGCGGTGCGCCTGGGCACAGAATAATGACCACAGTAGGCAACTTGCTTAATGCGGACATGCCTTTATTCTGCATCGTGTATTATTCGTAATTTATACGAATTACTTGCAACTTGTTAGCACATTGTTGAATAGTGATGGTTGATTTGAAGGACGAGTGTATGAATAACAAAGAAATCAAACTTGTTCTTTCTAGATCACGTTATTGGTACAAAAGATGAATGATGAAGCATGGTGTGTTTTTGTGCAGCCCACGCCGGGGAATGGGGAAATTACAAATGAACCGGTAAATCACTACCGGTTTTTACCGATGAAAATTGTTTTGCTCTGAATATAGATTATTATTTAATTTGTGCATTCGAAATTAAATGTGAAGTTAAATTTTAGTTTAGATTCACACTTAACTGTTATTATAACAGAAATAATTATAAAGCTGTTTATATGATTGATCGCGGTTATCTCAGGACCGTTCAGTCTGATTTGAAATATTATTTAGCACAATATCACGCGGAAGTGAAAGAAAATAATTGGACTTATTTACAAAAAACTTAAACCGACTTCAAAGTACACTGATGTGATGACAATGGGACCAAACGGGAAGTGTACCCTTTCAAATAAAAAATAAATTTCCAAATCGGTTTATAAATGACGGAGTTATGAGGTAACAATCATTAAAAAAAATACAACCGAATTGATAACCTCCTCATTTTTTTGAAGTCGGTTAAAAAAGGGCTAGTATAAATAATATGTACCTGTAATTTTGGGAGCTTACTTTCGTGTTACTTTCCAAAATAGGCATTTTGTAACCGAAATTATAGTTTCTTTGTAGGTATAACTGAGGAGTTATGGATTTATCCATTGGATTTATTCTTTTTATGGTGCCTTTTGCCCATTTTGGTGAGGTGATAGACTCTTCAGACCACACAGAACAGCGAAGCGAACAATAAGTCGGCCTATAATATGATGCTGTAAAACCCGATGCATGTTTAATGTTTATGCATTAGTGATAATTATAAGGCGAGAGGCAAACACCTACGCTTAAAAGTGACTCTTCAATCCGGTAACTTCATACATTTATACAGGGTGTTGTTTTGGTCGGCGACAAGCGACCCAGGAGCGGTAGTACAAAATATATATTCCCCAAAAATGGACTTAATTCCATTAAATACTGTAAATATCTTGAGAAATACCTTATTCAATTTGAAATAAAATTACCGCAAAGTATGGTTACTAGGCACGTGCACAGACTAGAGCTAGGCGCAAGCCGCCATCGCCCCACCCCTTTACTCCCTCGTACTCCCGTTGAGTATTATGTCTACACTTGAGCTTAATACATGATTTTCAAAATTTTAATTCTTTTATTTTTATTATTAAAAAAATAAAGTATTTTTTTTATATTTTTTTTAGCACCAGTATCATTTATATTATCGACCCTGAGTCGCTCGTCGCTGACCAAAACAACGACCTGTATTAAGACGGGCGGTTGATGTGTGAGTGGGTTAAATATCCTGAATACCATGCCAAGGCTGTGCTTTTATTCCTTTTGTTACTATGGGTTGTGTGTGTGTGTGTGACCACAATCTCACCACTGTGAGTAATGAGCAAAATTAGGTATAACCTATTCGTTCAATATGTGGCATGAACATAGATGGGACATTTAAATGGTAGAGATCTCTAAAAAATACTAAACCATTGTGATCATAACCTCTGAAGGGGTCTCTCTTGAGGTTGGTACATAGTCAGGTATTACAAATTACCCCACCACTGTGTTATGGTTTCCTCAAATTGTTTTCCTTCACGGCTCATTGCATTCAACGTATCATACATTTCTTAATTCCCACGCAGTTCATACATTTATGAACCTAACTTGTCTGGGGATAATGTCTACCTTTAAAAGTAATTTATGTACGAGTAGTATATCAGCTGTACCTATAGTTCCCGTAGTACAAGCTTTGCTTTGTTTGGGATCAGATAGCCGTGTTAAAAATTAGTTTGATTTGTTGCTTGTATTATGTCGCAACTGATTTGTGTGCCACTCACGGACCAAGTAACACTACGATTGCTAATTAGTTGACTATGTTTATGTAGTGTGAAGATTAGACTATGTTATAAGGGTCAATACCATCTGTACATGCTTGTACTCGTACATACATACTGAATGTAGTAACATTGTCTAAAGTACCCTTCCTTCCACGGTTGTTCCCTCACGATGGTTTCTTCTTCAAAAGCACCTCTGTACTGCCAAATGACACTGCTTGCAAATGTTTTGTGCTTTCCACTACCGGTACAGCGATTCCTCCCAACCCTAATGGTAGGGTTGGCGACGCGCGAGTTATTTCCCTTGGTAACGGCTTACCAATAGGGCTTGTTTGCTTCCAATATATAAAAAATATACTCATTTTAGGACTCGAACCTACGACCACATCATTCGACATCACTTTATTCACTTGAACCTCATTAAATTAAACAGTTACAATAGTAATATGCCCTACGTAGTCATTTGCGAATGTAAATTAGTATGTGGGTGTCGGTAATAGTAGAGATTTAGCTGTGTCTGTCTTTGTTTAATTGGAAGGGTGTGAGAGAGATAAACGGAATCGAAAGTTCAGAATAAGAAGGCTTGAGGTGTGGGTGGTAGCGGTATAACTGCCTACAGAATCTTGTCTACCCGTTGCGACATCTGCTGCAACCAGTTTATGGAAGTAAAATATGATAAGTTATTAATATGAAATTCCACAATACTACATGCAACCGAGTTTAATAAGACCACAAACATTTAAATTTAATTAATGGACATAGTAGGTGATCGTAAAAGGGCATATTTCATATCTTTTGTGCAACGCAAAGTCTTATAAGGTTGTAGTAACTATCTTATATACCACAAAAACTTATCAAGTGTGTAATTAAACCATAGAATCGTCCTAATATTATAAAAAAACATACAAAAGTTTGTATGTATGTTTTTTTTTACTGTTTATAGGCCTGTGTTTGACCGAAATCTCACCATGGTAAGTGATGATGCGGCCGAAGGTGGTAAGCACACAAAGGCTAGAAGGAACTGGCTCTCAAGTGCAGCTGTCGGAACACACCGAAAGGTGCTTGGCGACAGATTTTCAACTTGAGGGTGGTAGCCAGCCAGGCGGGTACTACAAAGTACCCTACCACCGTGCTATGTTTTCCTCACGATGTTTTCCTTCACCGAAAGCTCAAGCTCATTGTAGAATTCGAACCCGAGACCTTCGTCACGTCACTACCACTGAGCTATCATCGCCTTAAAACGAATAATTTGTTACTTAATCACCTCATAAAGAATGGTTTTCAAAGTGGCACTCCTGCTTTTTATCATGGAAAATTATAAGGATCCCCGGGACCGTTAAAACCGCTTTACAGAAGGAATATTTACTGAAACAACATAACCTACTAAATAGGTTTCATGATCATGGCATTGAAAGATAATTATCAAAGTATATTCCCTATGTGGTTCGTCATAAAGTCATGTCATAACACTTTTCCTCAACTGCATCATGTGTAAAGTAATTTGTTTTTCCGCCTGCTTGATGAGTAGGTAGAAATTTTCCATGTGACACACCGGATGGAACCCTTTTTTTTTTTTTATACTACATAGGTAGCAAACAAGCAAACGGCCCGCCTGATGGTAAGCGGTTACCGTAGCCTATGGACGCTTGCAACACCAGGGGAGTCACTCGCGCATTGCCGACCCTGCAGAAATCTCTTAACACCCTTTTTGAAGAACCCCATGTTGTAGTCCATTGGGAAAACCACGGCAGGGAGCTCATTCCACAATCTGAGCGTCCGCGGAAGGAAGCTCCTAGTGTTATAGTTCCATTTTATTATTATATTGCAAAGTTATATGCACTGCAAAACTGTTTTTATAGTAACCTAACTAAACTTCAAATTCGTATCACTTCAAAATTTTACTTCCTTGTCTAAAGGTCTAAGCAATGTTTCATCAGCTCGGTAAAAAAATATTTGTATAAAAAAATAGGCAAATCTAACGTTCTGCAGAAGACATCCTTGGGCTGATTATGATGATGATGAAGCTGTTGGATTATTTATTAAGACAGAGATCGTTAGTTTTTACAATGGTTTTCTTAACCTTTTCAGTGCCGTCTTTGCATTCAGGAACATGTATGGTTAATAGAACAATAGGACCTCATTAGGGCATGTAATATCGGAAGGCTTTTCAATTCCGATATTGATTTCCGATATTGGATCTCAATATCGGAATTCCGATATTAATATCGGAATTAGAAATTTTTATTATAAATTGCACATATTCCTTATAAATTGCACATATTCCTATATAAACTGCACTAATTATCTATCTATACTAATATTATAAAGTGGAAGTTTTTTTGTTTGGTTAAACTGGCTAATCTTTGGAACTACCGGTCTGAATCGTTTTTTTTTTCACTTGTAGGAAGCTAAATTATCCCCGAGTATTATAGGCTACTTTTAATCCCGGGAACGCGGGTGAAACCTCGGGGGTCAACTAGTTCGTTATAAATTTGGATTGAAAACATCTTCTGCTCAGTCAAGCACTCTTGTTAGAGGGGTCGTGGTTGCAATAGATAGTGTATATGGTGGGTCTTCAACGCCAATGTTCTCCTTGACTAGGGTTACAGCTTTCGCAATGCTTTTCCATTTTTTGCGGATCGTAGCATTGCGAGTACACCCTCCCACTCTGGACAACAAGTCTTTTCATCGAGTGTTCGTTTCTGCATATGCAACCAAAGAACTTGAGAATTTGAAGCTGCACAGTCGACGAAAGCCTATCTGTAAATTCAAATCTCCTTCAGGATCGCGTTATTGGTACGAAAGGCTGTCAACGGCATTTTCGGGAAGCGTCTTCTGCAACACATCTCCAGTGCGTCAACTTTCCAGCTATCTTGTAGGCTTATGGACCAAGTTTCAGTTCTTTAGAGAAAGATCGGAAAGACCAGGCATCTCATAAGTCGAATCTTTGTTTTCCTAGTTATACTTCTGTCTTTCCAAATCATCCTACTGCTGATCTTCTGATTGCACATCGTCTTCTGTCTGATCTCATCTTCACAGTATCCTGTGTTGGAATTGCTAGAGCCGAGGTAGATGTAGATTTTTCTCAGTACGTCCAATCTATTAAGTTACGCCCGGTCTATTATTAAAATTTTCATCTTATCTCTGTTGATTGCAAGTCCCAATTGGAGACTTGTAGTTTCTTAATGAGCCGAGAGGTCCTCCATATCTTCTTTAGTTTGGTTAAGAAGAGAAGTGTCATCATCAAGAGTCAAGGTGAGGCATTGGCAGTGTGCCTAGATGTGGTGAAGGCATTCGATCGGGTCTCGCACAGGGGTCTTCTCACGAAGTTGCCAGCATACGGGCTTCCCGAGGGATTATGCAAATGGGTCGCCAGCTTTCTGTCCAGCAGATGCATAAAAGCCGTCGTCGACGGTAGCTGCTCCGATAACATGGGCGTTAATGCCGGCATCCCACAAGGCTCTGTGCTGTTCCCAACACTGTTCCTTCTGCATATCAATGATATGCTGTCTATTAACGGCATTCATTGCTATGCGGACGATAGTACAGGGGACGCTCATTACACGGGCCGTGCAAATATTCCTCGTTCCAAGGTGGAGGAAAGCCGCGAACGGCTGGTGTCTAAAATCGAGAGTACACTAACTTATGTCTCCGATTGGGCTCGACTAAACCTAGTCCATTTCAACCCCACCAAGAATCAAGCCTGCGCGTTCACTGCTAAGAATGGTCTGTGGCTCCACAATTCCAAAACACTTTCTTGAACATCAGTAAAAGCATCGGGATCCTTGGCGTCGACATTTCTAGCGACGTTTTGTTCCGAAGTCACTTGGAAGATAAGGTTAAGCTGGCATCCAAAAAGCTCGGAGTGCTCAACAGAGCGAGGCAGTACTTCACATCGGGCAAAGGCTGCAACTTTACAAGTCGCAAGTCCGGCCTCATATGGAGTACTGCTGTCACCTATGGGCGGGAGTACCTGGATACCAGCTTGGGACGTGCCATCAAAATTTTTGAAGATCCCGAGCTCACAAGCGACTTAGAACCCCTCAGTCTGAGGAGAGACTTTGCCTCCTTATGTGTGTTCTACCGCTTGTATAACGGAGAGTGTTCTAAAGAATTGTTCGACTTGATGCCCACGGCCACCTTCCACCATCGTAACTCGCGCTATCGACGGGGAGTCCATCCTCACACATTGAAACCAGAATTGTTTCAAACTGTGCGGGCTCAAAGGAGTTTTCTTCCGCGGACGCTCAGATTGTGGAATGAGCTCCCCGCCGTGGTTTTCCCAATGGACTACAGCATGGGGTACTTCAAAAAGGGTGTGAAGAGATTTCTTTAGGGTCGGCAACGCGCGAATGATACTCCTGGTATTGCAAGCGTATAGCATAGATAAAAATATCTGATTCCGATATTACGATATTGGATCACTCAATTCCGATATTGTAATATCGGAAAAAAAGGTCCGAGATTCCGATATTACGAGATTCCGAGATTCCGATATTCATGCCCTAGACCTCATCCTATATTATTTTTAAAGCGAAAATACTTTATTGTTTTCTGAAATAATGAGATCACCCGCATAAAGAGTTTACTTGGTAACACCACACCCTTTGACTCATTGATCCGTGGTAATTTCATTAAATACCATTATTTTTGTGTCTGAATACTTAGTGAAAGTTTCCTTTGAAATAGGGATCAAATTGGTAAATCACAGCTAAATGACCAATAGGGATAAATAAAAAATAAACACAGTCACCGACAGTTGAAAAACTTGGCGGGGCACTAAATGGCCTACATATTTAAGACTGTTTGAAGAAAAGTACCTATGAGTCTCGTTTCAAAGAACATTTCATTTATAATAGTGTGAAAGAAACTAATAACAAAGAAATTAGACTTCCTCATTGTAAAATCGATCATTGTGCGAGGTCACTGACCCTTCTGCGAGAAGACATCTTCACATGCGTCCCAGACATCGTAAACAAGTTGGCAGAAAAATCAATGTTGGCGCAAGTCCAGTTTAAAATTTAAAACATACCATTTTGCACTACCCTAATGTCGTGAACAAATAATACAAATAGAAACTTAATCCGTGAAATGTGAGGGCGTTAAGCCTTTGAGAAGTCTAATGGGATTTGAATATAGTAGACAAAGTGCAATGAACTTTTATGAGTATTGCAATTTATAAGTTTCTTTGGTAACTGGATAGCAGTATTTTTTTTTCAAAAAGCAATTATTTAATATATTTGACCATACAAACACAGTTAATAAAATTATTCCTTTATAAACGGTAGCAATCAGCAGATGCACTAATAACTGAGTCAAACTGATTATCATGTAGGTACAGGATGCTCACATTATCCCGTGCCATGTTGGGAAGTGCCCAGTTGTGATTATACGGACCGATTTGTAACCTGTGATTTCGTTAATGGCCGTCCGTCACAAAGGAAAAAAACAGCCGTTTTATTCTTTTATGTAGGTATTGTACTATGTTTTGCAATAATAATAAAATTATACTACTCATTTAATCGTATTATAAAATACAGAGCATTTTCTTGTTGTGGCGTGGAAAAAATGCACGGCTTGTACCTATAAATCGACACATATACTCGACACAGGTAGGTAAGTATGTAGGGTTCATTGTATTTACAATAACCACTTTACCTTAAACACTTGTTTGTTTAAGGCATCAGTTCGTAGCCATATACAGGTATAAATGACTCATCAGACCATACAATAAACAATTTTTTCCACACACATTCATGCAACCAATAAACTTAATTATGACTGCGTAAAAATTAAATGGGATTTAACGACAGACAGCTGTTGAGTTGAATAAAAAATATAAGTAACTTTTTACCCTACAAAGCTTTTTATCAATTGTGAACTTTCTGTAAATTAGCATAACAATTAGTTTGCAGCACATTATAAACATCCGAATTAACAAACATAAATGTTGTGATATAGCAGTAGATTTCTGGTAGTAGTATAAGTATGTGAAGACACGAAGACGTAAAGCCATTGATTGGCTATGAACTCGAGTAAGCGGTAATGAAATAACGTGCCCTTTGTAAGCCAATTTTTAAAGGTAAAGTTACGCAAACTGTACGAGTAAAAACTGAGATGCTTTACCATCTCGTATCGCGATAAATGTGTTTGTAGGTAAGTGGAGCGGCCTACAGTTAATTGCATTCATTGATCACTATGGAATCACTGACTTTACATTTACTACCATTTATGATATTTTATTTCGGCTATCTACGGTTGATCTTATCTCAAGTAATTAGTTTCTGTATATATTTATTTATTGCTACCCATTTACAGATGTCCATTGACACGAGAGCGGTATTGAGGTGAAATTATTTAATTATTACGCAAATAAACTACAGCCTGTAGTTTTATGTCACGGTCATTTTGTTATTTGCTCAGTTTAGTGCAAGATTGAGTGCAAAAAGCAAGTCAAATGCTTAGTTCTTTAGTTCAAGTAGCATATCCAATTACCTTGTGACTTTTAGCAAGTTTATTTACCTACTCTGCTATAGAAGCAAATCGATTAATCGGAGTCATCAACTTACAATAATAAGTACTAATATCACAGAAGCCTTTGAACAGTCAATTAACTACTAAATGGCTTTAGTCATTCATTAGAATTAGGAATTAGGTAGGATTTTGTTGGCTTCCACACTAGGAATATGGATTGAGCATATTGTTTAAGAGCTAGAGACATTATTGGATCAACAAGCCTTAAACGTTCTAAAAGATCAAGTTATTTTTGTTTTAATCGACTATTTGCCTGAATATCAGCAAAAATTACAGCTCACACGCCATGTAAATTATCTGAAAATACAACGGGGTCACAGTTCTGTACCATATGACAGAGGTGTCCAAATGTCAGCGGTCTTCGAGCCGATTCAAAATATCAACATTACGCAAATTAACCGTCTCCGTAACCCCATCGATCAATCATCACCAAAAGTAGGTTATGATTATCCACAATTATCTTCTTGAAAATATAAAAAAATGTGTGTAATCCAGAGACAATTGCGAAACACACTAAAGTTCACGCGCTTTTAAAAACATACTAATTTATGAAAAATAAGAGGTAATTGGTGAGTTGCGTATGCACACAAAATGAATTACTATGCTCATACTAAATGATTGATTGCAGTGGTAAGAGTTTCATCAAGTGAGTATGCTATAATGATCATATTCCCTTGATTACACTTGGTTGCATGTAAATTGTGTAACATTTTAATGTTTAAAACACGATCAGATATAGGTCAGCGGGTTGTACATATAATTTCTCGGAATGGTGTGATTGCTTGCACGGATGTTTGGCGGTTTGGTACACGGTGTATTCGCATTCAACAGTTAACTGGAAGTCGATTTACATTGTAAGCCTAGCCGATACGATTGTTTGTGTAATAAAGTGCCTACAATATGCCTTTATCGGTCTATGTTCTGGCAAAATGTTTCGCCTAAAATGTCATAATTAGCGCGAAATTAGTAAATAAGATTTGTAGAAAAAGTCTCTACGCCATTTTACATATGGCAGCAACAAGTTCAGAGACCTCTTCTCTTGTATCCAGTTATCATAATTATGCAAAATAAAAGACATGTTCATTTTGTCGGTTTGTTTATTATATAAAATGAACGTTCATGTTGATGTTTGCCGATTTGACGGTGTTTCAAACAATCCCATAACGAATAAACATTGACACTGACAGTTTTCTTGAATCAATGAGTCAAGAATGACAACGTGGCAAATATTGAAAAGCTGAATTTGTATCATGCGTCTTTCAGCTGGTTAGAAAAAATAGCCATAAAAGTTAGTCGATATTTTTACTGTTTTAAGAATCCATTTGCATGTCCTCAAGCTTTTTTAAAAGGTTTTAAGATAAAAATTGCTGCAGAACCTGAAATTCTGAATATTGCTAAAGGATTTATTTGGGGCTACCGGAAGCATTGAGCATACATTATTTTTTTATCATAAATACCTAGTGCTCACACAGTTAAAAGGATAAACAGTGGCGTAAAGCCAACCACCATGCAAACTATTGTAGAAATAGCGATGATTTAATATTTACTGTTATAACAATAACGTGATTCACGCGTTCTTAATGCCGTTTAAGACAATAGATTTTCCCTAATGTTATTTGCTATTAGTTTTATGTTAGAGGTAGCTTGTTTGACTAAAGAACGGAGAACGGATATTGGAAAATGGGGTTATACAGGAAATTTGTGTATCGATCGGTGCTCCCCAAGTCCCTACCACTTCAGCTGATTGTGTGAAGTCATCAGTTTAGAAATATTTGAAATACATGCTAAGGACCTGCAAAAATGAGAGTCGAATCACGTATGAAGAAAATGGAAGTTAATTAGGTAAGTACCTAGTCGAAAACTCGCAATCTATGCTTGCAACATTTGATAAAAAATATCACCGGAACGAGTTACTCAAAGTAGAGGCAGAAGTAAATATTGTGAATACAAATGACGTCAGAAGCGAACTGTAAATGCAGTTTCCTAATAATTTTATTAACTGAGGAACATCGATCTCGAAAACAAAGATGACGTATTTGCTCTGTTGAATTTCCAAGAAGACACATCCTTATTCAATTTAATTATTATTATGTATTCTGCCCATTTACGAGTGAGCGAAACGGTAGGGCCAATTAGTCAGCTGATCAGGTTCGTGCGTGGTCCCGACCTAAGTACTGACAGTTAGGAACGTCAAGGCTCCACGTTATCAAGGGTAAGCTTATCATAGCTCGGACGGGTCTGCTTTGAGATATCACGTAGTATAATACGATATTGCATCCTCGCCTTAATCTGTTTTTGGTGTTGATATAAGTAATGTATGTGTTTTTTTTTTTACTGTTTATAGGCCTGTGTTTGACCGCAATCTCACCATGGTAAGTGATGATGCGGCCGAAGGTGGTAAGCACACGAAGCCTAGAAGGAACTGGCTCTCAAGTGCAGTTGTCGGAACACACCGAAAGGTGCTTGGCGACAGATTTTCAACTTGAGGGTGGTAGCCAGCCAGGCGGGTACTACAAAGTACCCTTGCTATGGTTTCCTCACGATGTTTTCCTTCACCGAAAGCTCAAGCTCATTGTAGGATTCGAACCCGGGACCATCATCTCGGTATCCGACGTCACTACCACTGAGCAATCATCGCCTTATAATGTACTTATTTATTGACCGAGACCGAAATGCAAAAGGCTTAAAGTGGCTGTTTGACATCAGTTAGGTACGTGTGAGTCCCATTAAGCTAAAACTGACGTTCTGGAAAATCCACATCGCTTGATCAAGGACAGAAATTACAAGGAAAGATCACACCCCATTAGAGTTGTTTTACTTCAATACCTTCAGTCAACCGAAATATTTTACCGGTTTAAAACTCCACAAGCAAAGTGTTTGAGCCTACATAATCAGATGTAGCCAGGCCTAGATTTTTTCCTAGGTCAATAAAACTTAAAGAAGATTGAAAATTGTTACTGCGGTAAGTAAGATCGTCAGAGCTGCATGAGGAGGCACATTCCTGGCAGCGTGCGTGGGACCAGCGGTGATAATGATATTCCTTCCCAAAAATATTTTCAGTAAACATGTCCACAATCTGTGGTCTTTCAGGTACCTCAAGTGGCCTCTCTCCTGGTCTAGGTATACAGACATATTTAGTATATGGTATAACCACTTAGGCATATACACTTAGCACCTAAGTGACAGTGGATCAAAAATAGATGTTCGCAGACGAGTTGACCACGGTCGGGTCGCTTCGTTCATTGATTCAATTGTTTCCTTCCGTTCGTATAACTTCCAATGTCTTCGTTTTTTCCTGCCTTCAATTATTTATTGGTCTTTTCATTTTATCCACATAAGACTCATAACTCCATAGAAATAGTAGTTTTGCTTCTGCTAGTCATAGCAGAAGCAAAACTACTAAGAGAGAGCTGTGGAGAGATTTATCAAACTCCATAGAGGTCACTCTATGGAGTTTGATAAATCTCTCCACAGCTCTCTCTTTCTCGCTCTTAGACAATTAAATTAAATGGCAATAACAATTATGAACCAGTTTTATTGGGTAACATCGATATAAAATCAAGTCAACCGAGTCCAAAATTACCTTACATTATTTTTGTATCTAAGTACCCATGCAGTTAGGTACCTATCTAACGAAGATAGATTCCTAAAATAAAATATGGTGCGAATCAACTTGGATGTTATATGACAAAGATAGGTAGACCTTTACGATTTTTTGGCCAAAGAGCAGCTCGACTGGGGAAGTACCTCCACCTTACAGAAAAACGCAGTCAAATAACTTTATGTATTCCTGTGCGTGAGTAAGGTAGCTAGAGCTCATTGTGGAGGGGGAAGAATCGGTAACGCGTGAGTGATCTGGGGTGCCCCGGGTGTTACATGAGTCCATATGGCTACGGTAACCGCTTACCACCAGGTGGGCCGTATGCTTTTCTGCCGACTTCTTAGAATAAAAATACTGAAAAGTGGGTAGGGTAGATAGATAATTAATTCTTAATTATTTTATGAAAGAATAGGTACCTAGTAGTAGGTAGGTAGGTAATCTAAGTTAAAATGATTTATGATCGACACAGACATTACGGGAGGTCCTAATGTAATTAAATTAAATCATATTATTATTGATTGGTTATAAATTAATAAACGATATAAGTAATTAACTACCTAATTACCTAAATATCGTTAATTTCCAAAGATACAACAAAGAATAAGAATGGTAGTAAGTAAGTACTTAATTATGGAGTTTATAGAATATAATATGCATTACAATTCTCACTAGTTAAGTGAGTTATAAAAGTATTTGTTTAAATTAAATAACTAATATATTTTATTCACTTACTTAAGAAAATTAGGAAAATTTGATAAAAAATACATTACCATTGGTTCGCTGCACCAAAAGGAGCCAATTCTGATGCACTGGTCACACGTGGAGATAAGTCCGTCATCACCATCATCATCATCATATGCGAAAACTTGTTGACTAAAAACTAACACTATCACCGAAAACCACACACTAGCCATCGTTAATTTCATTTTTATAAATTTAATAGCACAATAATATTTAGAACACTATCGAAAATTATTTGAAAATTTGAATTGAGAGTTTGATCGAGCGTAAAACGCGTTCGATATCCAAAATGCGCGCGTACACGTTCACGGCTTGCCACAGACTGTATAGTGCACACTTGCACAGACAGTAGACGACCTATGTCGGTCGTTGTGTTCGGGCGACTCGAGATGAATCATCACAATGCGACATCACAGTGTCATGTCGCATTGAGGAAATTTCGCGGAAATAACTTTTTAGATGAACGTAACGTTATGTGGTAATGTTCAACCTAATAACATTGGTATCAATTATGTGATGACGTCAGTAAATTTAAATTCATCGTCAATAGCATAGCATAATCACAGTTTTACCATTAAGATGGTAATACTGTGGCATAATAGTATAGAAAAGGCATCGGGGAAAATCCCCTTTAGAGTAGTTATACCGAGCAATCCAATTCCGCAACTCGTCAGTGCTTTTGCACTGAATTTAAATAAATAAATAAATATCCTGGGACATTCCTCACATGCGGCTAACTGATCCCAAACTAGGCGGTAGGTGGAATCTAACCAACCGCGCCAACTGGCCCGTCGATTTTGAACAGTAAGGACCAATTACTGCATCATGTGTAACTTGACTTGGCTAATTACAGCGCATGTGTCCTTGAGTTAGCTAATGAGTGCGAGTTGTCGGTGGTGGGAAATTGGCGGAATAGATTTCAAACAAAAGGAACGTCATTGCGCAAAAAGAGCCCAAAGCATTTTCACTCTTAAAAATCGCATTATGATCCTTGTTTTTTAAACAATCTGCACTTATTCGGTTTATATCGTTCATTGTCACTTAATCAAGTTTACTTGGCAATTGGCATGCAAGCCACATACCAAAGCAAATCTAGTACCATATGAGTCATTTATTTGAGCGCTTAGTTCATTAGAGACAAATCAAAGTAAAAATTATTAAAAGAAACAAAAAACCCGACTGTGTAATTAATTAAATATTTTTTCTAATTACAATAATTTGTAATTAATTTTAAATTTTATGCACATGATATTTTTATTATTTGTTGTTATACTTATAGCGGCAAAAGATACAGATTCTGTGAAAATTTTAATCGTCTACTTATTACTTATGTATGTATAGCGGCAAAAGATACAAAGGTGCAAGGTTCATTTTTAGGACTGAGTGTACAATTTTATAATAAGATCCCTAATGAAATTTTAAATTTACCGTCGCTAAAGTTTAAGGAACGTATAAAGGCCGCTTTAGTATAGAAGGCTTACTCCAATATTTAAATGATAAGAATGCGTGGGTGTAGCGCTCGCTCTCGCAAGAAACATCTGCTTTGGTATTCTGAAACGTTTTTGACAGCAACCGACGACGACTCCGTTGTGACGGTTAGTCCGGGAGGTAGCGTTGCAAACACAAAAGTCATAGTAAGCCGGCTGACGTTGAAATGTATAGTTGATCTTATATGACTAATAAGTGAACCGACCGTCTGCTCAAGTAAGTGCTCAAGTCTTCTACATCCGTCATCAGCCACTCCCAGTAAAAAAAAGACATAGTACGCCGGCTCAAACTTGTTTCATAAGTATTTGACATAATACTGAGCTGAAAAAAATCGTCTGCTGCATGGTGGAGGGGGGAACACGCGTCAGCTGCTCGCATGAATTTGTAAAAAAAAAAGTTTACCCCTGCCGTAACCTTCCAATCCTAAACCCACCGCGGGTACATCGCTGATGCGTGGTTCACATATTAGTCATTCAAGATCTATTGAAAAAGATGGCCATCGATCGGCATATTAATACTACCTAAAATGCATCAGTACCTCCCGGACTATTGCATGTCGAAACAATTGAATACTTGAATAGGTCAAAAGAATTAAAATGGGCTGGAAGGTGTATTGTAAACATCAACTGCGCTCTGCTAGTGGATTTCATTTATTTTAATGATCTGAGTCGTAATCCCAAGCTAAGCAAACTTATGATATGGAAACTAGATAAAGGCTAATTTTATTTCATATTTTAGTAAAACTTTAATGTACTGAATATACTAATTTTAAAGGTTTAATATGAAGGCTATTCATTGGTTTAACTTTATCTTAATATTACGACTTAAACTTCACAAAAAGAAAGCTAGATATAGCGCCCATATTTTGAAAATATTGAAATAATTAACATTTTTTCACGAATAATGTTTAATAACATACTCGTATGTAAGTACATACTACTAAATTGACGAGGTATTTTTTTATAAGGAATAATAAAAATAAGCCAGATATCAAAGACTTCTATATAGAATTTGGAAGAATTTTAGCATTTCCAGTAAATAAAAATGCATTGACTTTGTAGTGCTGTGCACAATTTAATCAATGTTTATTTCAACAAGAATAGTTAAAGAATTACTCGCCAAAAGTCTCAACTGTTGAGCTTGACGACGTTTTTCCAAGATATCTTCATCATTGGCTGATTTAAGGATGCCCATAATATGACTTATCCGAGCTGCAGATATCTGAAATATGTATACCAACTCTGTAACCACTATAAAATTAGTATCATCATCATATTCTGTCACGAGATGTCCTCTGCTGAACTGGGCCTTTGTTTTTGACTGATTTCGACAAAGAACAGTCTTGGATTTATAATAAATAATTTGTAATAAAACATACTTACTTCAAATATCATAACATTACACAGAAACTATCATAAATGAAAGTGATCCACAAAGTGACAGGTTCTTTTTTATAATGGATACATAATACGACCTTAATAGGAGCTTCCTAAAATTAAACATTAATTAATTGACCAATTGAAAAATGTAGCACCGCACTACGAATGTATAGAGAATAGACCGCGACGACGGACGTCTTCGTCGTCAGCTGTCAAAAAAGAACAGAATTGCACTACTGATGTAATACATTTTAGTTTGTTTTTGAAAAGAGTAATAGCTGAGTTTATTGCCGTTTCTTCTCAGCAAAAGCAACCTTCCAAACCGTGCATTATTGCATTAGAGTATTAGAGTTTAACTATTCATAAGTGCATGTGAAGGCCTATTTGAATGAATAAATTATTTCATTTCATTATTTCATAAATATTGCCTTGAACTTGATGTCCTTGATTTAAATCCAACCCTTATTATCAAGTTTGGAAGTAAGTAATATATTCTTATCTTAATTATATTTATGCCTCACTAAGGAAGCAGCCTCATACAAATCGTCCTCAGAGAATATTGTGATCATTTATGAAAACGATACTTAAAAAAATGATACTAGGAATTTCACCCTTAATATAGTTCTACCAGTCCGTACTAGATGGTGTAACCGTCGCGACAACAGCTATTTATGTTATTGCTATCTTTGTTTGTCAACCACTGTACCACATATCGCTGTCTCCCAGGGATGATTTCTTACATTAATGAAACAACATTATTAATTCGTAATATATTACTTCTTCAGTACAATAACATGTTTATTCAGATTAATATTTTTTTAAGCAATCTAAAGTACTTTTGTTTGAGAATACGTAGCAAGGTCCTGAATCGCGGTATCGATGTTTTCTCTTCCCGTAGCATATATTAGACTGAAGTAGCAGGTAAACCGGGGGTCCGCCGTTTCTACACAGTAAAGTAGTTATTGGGGTGGAGCTACTCTAAATCCGCCCTATTGAAGCAATACGCTTGGGGGAGCTATTGTGGATATTCCCTGACGCTATGTCGTCGTCCTCGGGTCTCGCACCCAGTCAATCGCGTTGAGCACTAACGGTCAGTTTGTGTTAGTGTCGATGCGTCATCACTGCCTCGGACCCTCGCGGTCCAAAGTAAAACTGAGGAACTTTGTTCCTCACCCACACTGCTGTAGATCCATTGACTCCCTTTTTATATTCCCCGAATTCTCACCTTTATTGCCTTAGTGCAGGGTCGGCTGCAGCTCGCGAGCCACATGCGGTTCTTTCGATGTGAAGTTGTTTACAGCCACAAAAAATGTGGCTCTTTTAAAACTGTGAAATTTTGTAAATGTAAGTTTTGGCTCTTCAATCTCAAAAGGTTGCTGATGGTTGGTATAATTTTTCTAAAACATGACTCAATAAAATATCATTACTTTCGACTAAATTAACAATTTTCGTTGTATGATTTGTAACTACGATTTTATAGCATGGTTATTTAGGAATACGTTAAAAAAAGACATATTTTAAAAGAGTTGAAAATCGACAACCTGTATAGACCATAGACCATATCTTTGTACACTATGACCACAAATTTCCCAAATTTGCAGTTTTTTTTTAATTTAGTCAAAAGTAATGATATTTGATTGAGTCATGTTTTAGAAAAAATATACCAGCGAAATTTGACACGTCATAGTTTAAAAAAAAGTATTACACTTACCCCGGCAAGTAGTTTCAAAAGATGGCCTATTTATCTGGGTCAGTTCGTTACTCCCCCGTTCCGGTTCTCACCCGTTCGGTTTACACCCGATTCGATTAAATTGAATATCAATATTTTTTGTCAGTTTTGAGTTCATTGGCATTAAGTACTGTCGGCAAAAGAATTGTTTAAATAATTCGATAATTTAGTTATACGTGTTATGTATGAAACAACTTTAAGTGAATTTATAGATTGTTTAGTAACTTGTACTGGTATAATAATGAAAATACGTCACTATTTTGTTTAATAATATGTTGTTCAATACCGCGCGACAGCAGCCATGGGTTTGCGCGTCCTATTGTGTAGCATTTACCTGAACTAAAACAATAGTAAAGTCCGGAATGTCATTATATTTATCACTTTCGCACACAAGAATTTCTATATGCAAATATGAATGTGAATGTTTAGTATGTTATCTCAAAATGACGAGTGAAGGTCCTTCACAAGGGCTAGTCCAAAAAAAATATCAATATATTCGTAATAAACGTGGTGGAAACACATTATTTCACGCTGGATATTCATATACCATACACAGAAAAAAATTATTATCAAGTGTGTGGACGTGCATTTATAAGAAACCGAAAAAGTGTTGTGGTTCGATTAAATTAATGCAAGATACTGACAATGTGGAAATCCAAAGGAGCCATATTCCGGAGTGTCATCCAGATGTTTTTGGGGCCGAGGTAAAGATCGTAATGAACCAAATAAAGGAAGAAGTTTGAACTAATTTTAACTCCATTCAAAAACTTTTTGAATCAATGACTGAAGTATTAAGAGGCAGAAATGGGCAAAAGTCTCTACATTGCAGCCCAAATTATATGAAACCTGCTAACTCTACGACATTGAAATTTTAACATATGATACTTAAGGATATAACAAACACATCGCCCGAGCCGAAAACACGATTTCAATTAAAAGCCTCGATAAAAAAAAATGTTAAACATACCTCTGAAAATCAAGAAATTCCCAAATATATCCAACGCCTGAAGGTATTTTGATACGATTTTTTTCATCAATAGAGTACATATCATAAGCAAATAAACGCCCGATTTAGTTTTTTGAATTTGCGATTCAGTTTTTCATAATAATGATTTTAAAAAAAGTCGCTTACATCAAATTAATCTGAGCACCATGAACATCATACCGCACTCTATTGTCCTGCAACTCGCGTATTTTGCTTCGCGCTCACTCGCATTCCGCGGCGATCCGCGTTGCTAGACGGACCTGTGTCATTTTTTTTCAGAATTTTCACATACATAAAACCCTCTCAAATTAGTAAAAAATCATATCAAATTATCTTTAGAAGGCACTGGAAAATGCATGCTAGTCAAATTAAGGCAATTGAGCCTATTATTTGCTTGTTATAAATAAAAATATATAAAATAAAATCTGTTATGATTGATGCTTTTGATAATTGTCACCGAGGCATGTCGTGGTACTGACAGAGACTAATTCTTATTTTCGTCTATGAAAGGTATGGTTAGGGTAGCCTAGGGGCTAAGGCGCGGGGTATTTATGTACTTGAAGGAGGTGATGATTCATATCCCGGAAAATGTTTTTCTTTATTTTTTTTATCAAATAATGCGAAATGAAAAATCAGCAATATATATTATTTTTAATGAGCAATTGCCTATTTATCTAGTTACCTGATTAAATAATACCTCATTCAATATTGTTTATTTTGAGATCAAAGAAAAGGTATGAAAGGTAGGTTGACTGATACTGGTAACAGTAGGTGCCCCGAAGTCGGGGCGGGCATGACTGCCTCTACTGCGGTCATCGAGTCATCTGTAGTCATCGAGTCGAGCCGGTAAACTTTTATATTCATTGTATTATTGTGGTCCACTCGCGTAGTCGTCAAATGACAATGGCACAGTAAAATTAGAACAGTAAGGAAAATATTACACATCTTACGTTGACTAAGTTTCTAGTACTTACTGGACTGATTAGTTGGAATGTGAAGCCATCGTATATTTACAATTACTAGTAGTGAGCTCGGCTATCATAGTGCCGATTGTCGTAACGGCCAATGGCCTGATGGCCGAAAGCCTCTCGGCTCTCGGCAGTATTCCTCGATACAGCTCGCATTGTGAGGAGGTTCCTGTTTCTGCAACCCTAACCACCGGTAGCTTAGTTTTTTCAGCCAATCAGTGAGCCGGGCACAGTTTTATATCAATAAAAGTAATAAAATTGGAATAACTTTTTTTCCATAACATTATATAATACTTCCATAAGGTGGATGCTTAGCATGAGGCGGGAAATGTTATATTATATGGGTCAAAACAATGATATTATAATAAAAAGAGGTAGATATCGCATTAACGCACGCTAATTGTTGCAGACAAATTCAGACAATTGTCGTAATTTTACTTAGCGGCGACATATAGCTATCTCTTTCTGTACCATATGTTCCGTATTATCTATCGCATTCACCTAATGCAACAATAACTGAATGCCGATTAGTATGAGGGTAGCATATCTCTATTATAATACATTGGGTCAAAATAGCTTTTTGAGTTAGATGCCTGCAATAAGGATCATTCACATAACAAAATGATAACTTTTTTATTACTACATAGGATGCACATAACCTTTTTGAGCATAATGTTTTTTAAATTATTTATATCCATCAATAAATGACGAAATTATTAAAGTTTTAAAAACAGCTTAATTAATACGCTCGCTCCCGCTTGTAAATTAACGTTGACGTTATAATTCGGCCACCACGCAACTCTGGATATTTGTCAGTTTGTAACCTTTTCACGGCTTAACCACTGAACAGATTTAAATACAATTTGGCAGGGACATAGTTCAATTAGTGGAGAAGGACAAAGGATACTTTTGAACGTAAATGATCCTCATTGCTCAAAAATGCAATTATGTTACAATTACATACCTCGGTGATACCGCTCAATAAATTTGACAGCGATAGCTCAGAAGTATCACCTCACCTGCCAGCTTTATAAAAAGAAGTCCTTATGCACGGTGCCGAGATTCCAATATTGCGATATTCCGAGATTTATGCCCTAGGTACAATACCAGAAGTATGGAGAGGAAATAAATGGTGGTGCTCTTCTTCAAAAAAGGCGATAAGGCCCTATTGAAGAACTACCGCCCCATATCCTTCCTAAACCACGTTTATAAGTTTTCAGGGGTCATTACGAATTGTCTTGCACGTAGGTTTGAAGACTTCCAGCCTCCCGAAAAAGCTGGTTTCCGTAAAGGCTTTAGTACCATAGATCAAATACATATAGTTCGCCAAATTATACAGAAGACTGAGGAGTATATTCAACCGTTATGCCTTGTGTATGATGACTGTGAAAAAGCCTTCAATTCAGTTGAGACATGGGCGGTATTACAGAGTCTATAGCGGTGCTAAATCGACTATCGCTATATCGAATTGTTGAAGGTGATTGTACAGCAAAGTCTCACTATGTCAATCCGAGTACAGGACGAGAGTACGAGATCAATCCAGTTGCAGAAGGGTGAAAGACAGGGTGACGTAATTTCCCCGGAACCTTTACCACTGCAATGGAGGATGTGTTTAAGCTCTTGAACTGGAAGGGTTATGGCATTAACATCAACGGTGAACACATCTCTCACCTTCGACTTGCCGACGAAATAATCATAATGGCGGGAATCGCTGGAAGCTTTGAACATCATGCTCAATGATCTCAAGAGTTTCCTAACAGGTCAAGATGAAAATATACAAGACAAAAATTATGTCTAATATTCATATTCCGCCAATACCCGTGATTATTGGGAACACTGCTCTCGAAGTTGTAGACGAGTATGTTGTACCTAGGATAAATTGTCCAACAAGGTAGGTTCAACATCGACAAAGAGGTCAACGGAAGAATCCAACTCGGCTAGACAGCGTTCGGGAAGCTACGGCATATCTTCAAGTCCAGAATACCTCAGAGTCAGAGTCTTAAGACGAAAGGATTTCAATCAATGCGTGTTACCAGTGATGACATACGGAACATAGACGTGGTCTTTCACTGCTGGCCGCATAAATAAGCTCAGAGTCACTCAGCAAGCTATGGAATGAGCTATGCTCGGAATTTCTCTACGAAACAGGATTCGAAACGATGAGGACATTCGTAGGAGAACAAAAAATATGTATATAGCTCGTAGAGTTAGTAAGTTGATGTGACAATGGGCAGGCCACATCGCTTGAAGAACCGATAACCGATGGGGATGGAAGTTTCTAGAGTGGCGACCACTAAATGGAAGGGGACACCATGCAGGACGACCTCCCACCAGATGGACCGGCGACCTGGTCAGAGTCACTGGGCGCTGCTGGATTCAAGCGGCCCAAAACCGCTCGAAGTGGAAGTTAATGGGGGAGGCCTATGTTCAGCAGTGGATATCATTAGGCTGATATGATGATGACTAAAAATGGTAGCTAAAGAGGGCATTTTATTGAGAAATTCTACAATTATTGTAAAACGTGATGGAAACCTGTTTATTTGTCAAATAACATATAATATCTCGATTGAGGGCTGTATTTTTGCCTCAATTTTCATTTTATGAGGACGCCTTGTTTTTTTTAAATTATATTAAGTTTGTTGCATTGTGATATATCGCTAAGTTTAATAAGTAATTAAAGTTACATAGTTTTGTTAACGTGGTGATCACTGTAGTGAACAAGAATTTAAAAAAATAATAAAAAGTTATTTAAAAAATGGTCGATAAAATTCAACATAGTTTCCCTCCTTTTAATTTGTGCACATAATGAAAGCTCACAGCTGTATACGAGTAGGATACTCTCCTTTCTGTCCATTTGTCACAGCCTGTTTTCTCCGAATTTATAGAACACAAATTGTATTTAGATAAAACGCTTAGTTTCGTGACCCGACGACAATTACCTAAGTAGCGTATGTAAAAGAATTCTGGTTTTGGGAGACAATTACCTAACCTGAGAAATATTATCGTAAGTATCAACTTTTAAAAATAAATATCTTGAGACATTTTTCACACACGGCTACCTGATCCCAAACTAAGCAGAACTTGTAAATACATCTCTAAATAGTATAAAAAGAAGTCGTTTTTCGCGTCTGTTTGTCTCTCTGTTTATCAACTCTAAACCACGCAACGGGTTTTGCAGTTTTAACCATCAGATAGATCCTCATTATTACTAAGTAAAGAGAAGATGCCACACATCACAACTATGTTCCGTTCAAGTGAGGCTATCCGGCCACACTTGCTGTTGTAAAACGATGAACGAAATGCGTAAGCGCCGTGAAAATAACGGTGTTTGCGAGAAAAATACTCCTAAAAGCTTTCTAATAGCGCTACGTGTTTCTACTGTCTGCTTAGACGACTAATTATTGTTTCAGTGCTAAAGAAACCTTTAGTCGACTCTAAAGAAATGGGACTTAAGCTTTGCTTATGATAGCATCTCTATACGTGGTAATAATAGCTCAATGCTTTACAGCAAATAATTATCAATAATATTTTAAATGATATCACAGATTTAAAATTAGCAAGAAACAGTCGCGATACCGTGACCGGGTGGCGTGGGCGGTCGCGCAAATCGCTCCACTGACACCACATTATGACATTGTACCCGTGCGAAGCCGGGGCGGGTTGCTAGTACTTACTATACATATTTACACTCAGACTCGGGACATGCAAACATGTACATGCACACAGATGCATATCCTTGGTGGAGATCGAACATAAGATCGGCGGCGTGGAATCTTAACTAACTACGCCAACTGGCCCGTCAAAAGTTTTTTAAAGTATTTGAAAAATTATATTTGTAATGTTTGTCTGCAATTTGTCTACTGTTTACATATTTACTGTGTCTAATTCAAAAAGTGTCGTTCTCGCGGAAATATATAGATGGCGGTGTGTCATGTTGAATTGTTTGTTTGCAATGACGCACTTCTAAATAGAGGGAGCTAGTATTTTTTGTTTGCGTAGTTCCGGTAATTTCCGCTAATATTATGTGAAAATGTGGCGCAAGGGTGAAAACTGAAATCTGCTCGAGAGTATTCTGGGCCTTAAAGAATAAAGGTTTTGATGCAAATATGCCAGCCTATAACAATAAAAAATCAACATTATATAATAGTCGAAACATGGCCTTAAATGTAAAAAAACTCAATTTAATTATTTTTTGTTTATAATTTAGGTGGTAATTAGATGATTTTGCATGTTTACGATTGTTATAATTTTATTCATTGTTGATTATATTTTAATTATTATTTACATTCGTTGATTTTGTACATTTTTAATTCGATTATAGTAGTCCTAACATTTTATTTCAAGTTAATTATTTCCTATTTAAATCAGCAATAACTGCCATTAGTTCAAAATAAACGATTACAAAAAATGGACTTTAGTTATTTAAACAAGTAACTCGAACCAATTGTATTTCATCAAATTTATAAAATAACAACATTATTTTTATAACAATTCCAATATATAATTATTTCAGTAATAACATTTTTGTGACTGCCAGTACTTTTGATTAAAAATCGCTTTGGAATAAATTTATGATATCGAAATAAAATCGGGTGTAAACCGAACGGGTGAGAACCGGAACGGGGGAGTAACGAACTGACCCATTTATCTGCCAAGACGAGCCAAGCGAAGCGCAAGGGCACTACCAACTTTTTCACGAAGCGCTTCGTCGTTTTTTGAACCCTCATATATTGGGTTGGGAATATACCAGATAAACAAAATTCTCCGGATATGATGTCAATATTTAGTTACTAGTAAATAAGTGTTTAATTCCTCATATAAGTGAATTGTAAATTCTTAATGAGAGAAATAAAAGTCTTAAACCTTATATTGAAGTTATTAGTTTCAATAACATAGCTCTTATACTTTAGATATTATTGATATCTAAAAAAAACCCGATTTTGTCACTGACTTACTGATGATCATCAAAACTCTTAGGGTACTTCCTGAAGTCCTAGAAAGCTGAAATTTGGTATGTAAGCTTGTATTAGTACACAAACAACAGAAAAAATATAAAAATGGAAATTTTACAAAAAATACACAAATTAAAAAAAAAAAATCATAAGCAACTAACTAAAAGAAGTGAAATCCCACTAAGAACATTTTCATGTAAAATGTTGCCATTGTAGAGCCAATCTTATAACGCTACACGCCCTAACTCTACAAGCCTTGACTACACAAACTCTACACACCGTTTGCAAAATATGTGGCTTGTCCGTTTCGCTACTACAAGAACTATTGTACCTACTACAGAAAAGTAATTAACAGTGAATACATTTTTCACCTTACGCCCATGTGACGGTTGCGAAACGGTACTATACTCGTACTATATAATCTAGATAACATTTTTAAAGCTGAGTTCATAATAACTTTTAATTTTTTAATACCTAACGAAAGTTAAAGTATTCAATCTACGCTTGATTAGGTAACATTTCTCGGAAATCGGGCGTAAGGCAATAAAGGTGAGAATTCGGGGAATATAAAAAGGGAGTCAATGGATCTACAGCAGTGTGGGTGAGGGACAAAGTTCCTCAGTTTTACTTTGGACCGCGAGGGTCCGAGGCAGCGATGACGCATCGACACTAACACACATTGACCGTTAGTGCTCAACGCGATTGACTGGGTGCGAGACTCGAGGACGACGACATAGCGTCAGGGAATATCCACAATAGCTCCCCCAAGCGTATTGCTTCAATAGGGTGGATTTAGAGTAGCTCCACCCCAACAACTACTTTACTGTGTAGAAACGGCGGACCCCCGGTTTACCTGCTACTTCAATCTTATATATGCTACGGGAAGAGAAAACATCGATACCGCGATTCAGGACCTTGCTACGTATTCTCAAACAAAAGCACTTTAGATTGCTCAAAAAATATTAATCTGAAAAAACATGTTATTGTACTGAAGAAGTAATATATTACGAATTAATAATGTTGTTTCATTAATGTAAGAAATCATCCCTGGGAGACAGCGATATGCGGTACAGTGGTTGACAAACAAAGATAGCAAATGAATAGCTGTTGTCGCGACACGGTAACACCATCTAGTATGGACTGGTAGAACTATATTAAGGGTGAAATTCCTAGCGAGCTTTTTTTGTATTGTTTTCATAAAGTTAAGAAGGAAAGAATATAAACGTTAAGAATAATAAGAAAAAATAATTTTGAGCAAAAATATCTTTATCATGATACTATTTTATGTTTATGAAATATTTTTGAATAAATCTTTTCTTTGAAAATTTGACAATAAATTTTTTTTTCTTGCTTGTATTATGTACCAATACACCTAACTTGCGCTGCGCTTGAGCCTTCGGTGAAGGAAAACATCGTGAGGAAACCATAGCACGGTGGTAGGGTACTTTGTAGTACCCGCCTGGCTGGCTACCACCCTCAAGTTGAAAATCTGTCGCCAAGCAGCTATCGGTGTGTTCCGACAGCTGCACTTGAGAGCCAGTTCCTTCTAGGCTTTGTGTGCTTACCACCTTCGGCCTCATCATCACTTACCAAGGTGAGATTGCGGTCAAACACAGGCCTATAAAAAGTAAAAAAAAAAAAATGCGACAGAAAGCTAAGCGTTTACGGTATCCAGCTATGGGTAGCGCCTTAATGAATCTCCTAAAATAGAAAACACAAGTAATAATGAAAAATTGAAGTTCCTACTGACTAATATTCAATAAAGCATCCCAGTGTCCACACCGGTATCAGCACTAGAAACTAGAAAACTCTTACCAACTTAGACAATATATCCTACTTTCCAACATACGCGCGAGAGAGATAACAGTAGACTCGTAGCGCCTTCGTAGCACCACGTAGCACCCTTCAATATAAGTGCGAGTCGCAGCGTACGGGAAGGGTTCTGTATAATAATAATAAAACAGTGTGAGAGAGAGAGCAAGATATTGGTGTTACAGTAACAGGGTTTTGTTTATCATTCGAAATCTGTGTGGAAATGTGCTTAACTAGGGAAAGAAGTTTTAAAATTCGAACTATTCTATTCGACGAAACATAATTCATTCAGAAACTTATAGTCTTTTGATATAATGATCCCTTGGTACATTTTTTTGATAGGCCAGTTGGCGCAGTTGGGTAAGGTTCACCTTACGCGCCGCAGGTCGTGGGTTCGATTCCCACACAGGACATGCATTTGTGTGCATGAACATGTCTGTATGTCCTGAGTCTGGGTGTAATTATGTATATTAAGTATGTATTTACAAACAAAAAGTAGTATATGTATTATATCAGTTATCTGGTTTCCATAGTACAAGCTCTGCTTAGTTTGGGATCAGATAACCGTGTGTGAGGAATGTCCCAGGATATTTATTTATTTATTCTTTATATAACATTGAATTGGTTCCAACGGCACCCTATACTAAGGCTCCGCTGTTCGTCCGTTTATCTGTATGTCAATGGGCTGTATCCCATGAACCGTAATCGGTAGACAGTTATAATTTTCACAGAATTTGTATTATTTTGTCGCTATACAACAACAACAATTAAAAATGTAAGGGGCCCCATACAAGAAACGTCTTAACGGAACCCGGAATATCGGATTTCACTAAGCTAATCAAATACTGAATCAGCCTGTGAAGTCACATCGCAATAGGATTAGCTATTTCCGAGATTAGCCCAATATTGACAGGTGTCAGAAACGTATTCTCTCGGTGGCCGCACTTTACCTACGAGTATGACAAAAATTGGTTTGCGGCTGCGACTTCTTTTACCTCCTTAGGGGGGATATCAGGGACCTTTATGCTTTATACCTGCGCCTGTGGTTTGAGCTGTGCGTACATCTCTCAAATCGGTCAGTTTATCATTTTAGTACTTACCTAATATAACTACCGCAATTACATTATAGTGTGGCATTGCTTTCAATTTTTAACAGGAGATAGTACAATTTATTATGAGTTTAATGAATTTACAATACATTGGCATACCTACCCTTTTTTTTGTAATGTATAAATGAAGCCCTTTCATATGATACTCCACTCAAACTTTTAGCCATACTTTGAAATTGCGGTTCCCCATTACGGCCTATTCAGAAAATATAAATATTTTTTTAAAGTTTGTCTACAAGTGGTTTGCAATAAGTTTGGATGAGCAATAATTTAAACTATTCCAAATTTCAATCTATAGCACTAGTGGTTTACATGGTTTACCTTTTTGGTTTGGAACTCTAAAAATGTCGCTTTGTCACTCATGTCGATGCATGTGTCGATGCAATCATCCCGCGTTTCATTTCTACTCTGCTGTAAGCCTGTAACCGACTTTGGATAGGATGAATGCTAACAGATTAAAATCTTATCCCTTCATAGACATGGCAAACTCTGGCTTACAATTTTTTAATAACTTTTCAGATCTTGGATATTCCAAGCAGATTCCCTAACCCCACGATCCAGGGATAAATAGACTTATAACATCGGGGTCATCGGGGATAATGTAGCTTCCTATTAGTGAATTAATTTTTGGAATACGCGCGTTTAAACAAACAATCCAACAAAAAAACTTTTCAGCTTCAGATTTATACAACTTTTGGAGCCTTTTTATTTTTAAAACTTTTTCAATTTACATTCAGTACTATTTTCCTTAATTTTTGATTTTCTTAATAAATACTATTTCAAAATTTCTATTCTTACTTATCTTATATGGAGTTAAGAGATGATGACTTACTGAGCGATTTCTTCCGAAAAAGTATGTCGCTTTCCTGATTTCTTGGACTTATTTTTTAAAGTGAAGTTTTGTGAAATAAAAAACCTCTTTAGACTCCTAAATTTTGCTGTGCTGTTCACTAAAAACTACCAAAAATGGTGACCTGATTAGCTATCTTCAACCTTCAAGGGTGGTTTGCAATTAAGTGTTTAATTTGAATAAAGAAATAAAAGGCTATTTTCATTTATTTATTTAATTCCTAATAATTAAATTCATGTAAAAAATATATTTCTCCGAGCCAGAAATATAATAACTTAATTTTAATTAGTTAACTTTGGGGTCAAACAAATAAAATTATTATACTTCAATCATTATACTACTATTTAGTAATTTTTGTCAATGGTTTCAACACAATATTTTCAACGGAAAGATCTATTCCTAAATCCTGGATTCTTGAACAAGACGTTCGGGGCACAGTAAAGAGGGTTCTCAGATGCGTCCAATTCCGATATGTCTGCTTTGTTTTGGTTTATGAACTTCTTAAATTCGAGCTTGTCACGCTTGTATGTGACCACCTTCCAACCTATCAGGGTTGCTACTCCAATGAGTATTAACATTAACCCGACTACGCTGCCGTATACTAAAAAGAACGAAAAACATTATCAGTCTGCAATATTACTACATTCCTTCGTCACTACGACGAAGGAATGTAAGTTGTGCTGTTGGAATCATATTTTAATAATCCATGGAAAATTTGCGGTGGTAAACATTCGGTGATAGAAAACACCGTAGTAATGCACTAGTTGTAGGGTAAATGCTATATACACAGCCGCCGAGAGACAATTGTTAATATTGGCCATATCTCGGACACGGCTAATCTGTTTATGATGGAACTTTTACTAAACTATGGCTAAGAAAATACTGAATCTTCATATGAAAGTCCCATTGCAATAGGATTAGCTGTTTCCGAATATAACCCAATATTAACATGTGTCAGAAACTTATTCTCTAGGCGGCCGCACTGTTATTTTACCACATGAAAGAACATAAATTAAAAAAACATAACATAGCATTTATGAATGGACATAACTATTATAATAAATGCAAAAGTGAGTTAACTTGATGAAATTTGGCTTGCAGGTGGAATAACATATAGGAACTTTTTGTCCCGGGGAAACATTCCAAACCTTGGGAACGCGTGTGAAACCATAGGGAATAACTAATTAACTATATATTGGCTATCCAAAGAGGAAACGCTGCCAGCCTTCTGGGAACCTTGCCGTTAATCGAAAGCAGCGGCAGACTTGAGGAAATTTTCTATATATAGATTGTATTTTGTACATTTGTTGTAATAAATAACTATATCATCATCATATCAGCCCATGGATGTCCACTGCTGAACATAGGCCTCCCCCATTGATTTCCATTTCGAATGGTTCTGGGCCGCTTGCATCCAGCGGCGCCCAGCGACTCTGACCAGGTCGTCGGTCCATCTGGTGGGAGGTCGTCCCGCTCGGCGTTTTCCAGTACGTGGTCGCCACTCGAGAACCTTTCTTTACAAATAACTATATATTGATTCACAATAACTTACGCCAATAGTTCTGGGCACAATTTTTTTCTCTCTGCGCCTTGATCCTTACTCCATACGATACGTCGTCGTAACGATATAGAAAACGAGATTTACATCCGATGTCGACACTTAAATCTTCGCATTCATTCCATACAGATTTCTCATATTCGTTGAGTTTTTCACTTAAACTCTGAACAAATTCAATTTGTATAGCCTCCTCACACACTGGGCAACTCGTTTCATTGTTAAATTTGCAAACAACACAAGGCTCCAAAGCTTTACATTGCATGATGTGGAATTCTGGTAGTGGTGTTAACTTGCACAATTCATTTTGACTCCGCTTGTCCCATGGCGAAATTTCTATACAATCACATTTGTCGCAGGAGCAAATGCCGCGATTACTGCAAACCTGTTAAAGGATAAAATTGAATAATTTTTAGTATTGGCAGAAAAGTCATAGTACGGATTGACTGACTGATTAATCAACGCAGAGCCTAAACCGCTGGGACTGTAACTTGAAATTTTGCACACTGTACCCCGAGAGTAAAGAATTTACGTTAGTAAACGCCTACTAATGTGTTTGCGTTTACGACACTTCTCTATAGGAATTGGCACAGCGCCTCTAGCGGAATACTCATGGTACTAATTTCTCCCATACAAAATAGTTAACGCAAACGCATCTTTACACTCGGGGTCCAGGTTTATTTTATAACTAAGCAGCCATTAAGGCGGCCGGCGCAACTTCAACGCAAGCATAGTCTAAAAGCTTGTTGTTTCATCCTACGAAATGTTTGACTGCGAAAAAAGAGAGACAACATCAGAGCCGTCGGTTATCAGTCGGTAAATTCCGCTGATCACTCGCGGCCGCTTCGCTAGGTCGTCATTCATGATTTCGCATTCATAAAACTTGTTCCAGGAGTATACTTCTTGTGAAAAAATCTTACAAGTTTGTGAAAAAAAAGTTAGTTATTTAGAATCTCCAATACATTTGCAAGCCTGGTATCTTAATATTTTTTTTTTATTTTTACAATTTATAGATACATTAGATATGGCCAAAGTTCAGGCAAAAACGCTGTTTTTCGGAGTCTTTGACTGAATTTGTTTCAGATTTTTTTTAAATTTCGCCTAGATACACGGCTAGATATAGTGCACAAGATACTAATTTGTTCAAAACATCTAACGAAAAATGTTTAACAACGCCATAATAAGTACAGAGGTTTTGTATGAAAAGTATGATGAATTGAGTCCTCTTAAGAAGGGGTTATTGGAAATTCAACCTTTAAGGGGGTGCAAAGGGGGAATTTTCTTTGTATGAAATATCTTCCACTAAATAAATAATAAAGAATCTCATTATTAGTTATTCATAACTACTCCCTAAAAGTGGGTTTAGGTAGTGTTACAGTTTGTATCGATGAATCCTAAAAATATTTTTCATTTAACCAAACACTTACAACATTATCATTGTCCTCTTCTGCTATACATTTCATAGTATGACATTGACAAATATCTCCGCTATAATGTTTGTCACATTTACAAACGCCGCATTCGCAAGTTCCGTGGTCGGAACATTTTGCGCATTTAGCATCGTAGCATTGGCAAAATGTACCGGTATACCTGAAATAATAAAATGGTATCTTAGTCTCGAGAAGGTTGTTCTTTCCTTCTGTCTGGAGCCGGAAATATCAAAACAGTGTTATTGAAATCCAGTTTCCTTCGTGATGATCGATGGGACAAAAAAATAAGCAATTAAAAGATTTAAAACCACATGGAAACTGAAAAGATTTCATCATCATCATCACAGCCTATAATGTCCCACTGCTAAGCACAGGCCTCCTTTCACAAATCAGGGTGAAAGGGAATGGGTAGATACTTCACCACGCGTGCCCACTGCGGATCGGTGGAGGTAGGCTAGTGGTCAACCTACTGTTGGAGTTTTTAAGCCGCCTAGAAGGCCTCCAACTAGCTTAACGACTATCACAATTAAGTGATAACCGGGACCAACGGCTTTACGTGCCTTCCGAAGCACGGACGCTCGATTTAAAATACCACTAGACGGTCACCCATCCAGGTATCGACTACGACGGTGGTAGCTTAACTTGCCGATCGATTAAGAACGGCTTAACATGCACCCTACCATAGACCACGAGCGCTTCTTTTCTGAAAAGAAATACGTGGAAGATATTTCCACTGAATTACCAAATCGCCTATAGGCAAAACTGTTTAAAACCGGTTCATTTAACGAAACCCGTTTTACGATAGTTGCCAAAAACCTGTTAAGTGTGGTCAAAAATTAACCGAAAAGACAAGCTCCTGAATTAACCCGGTTAACGCCTTAGGGTCCGTTCACACAGACCAGCTCGGACAGCAGAGCATATTCTTATATCTATCTATCTTTCTTCCTACTTTCATATTTTGATACGCGTTTAAAAATAGACTTTAGACTGATAGAAATAAGGTT
This sequence comes from Polyploca ridens, assembly GCA_951394255.1. NCBI lineage: Eukaryota > Metazoa > Arthropoda > Insecta > Lepidoptera > Drepanidae > Polyploca > Polyploca ridens. The sequence goes on along the minus strand of OX596246.1, from coordinate 4,517,871 downwards.
TATTTTTGCTTTGCAAAAGAAGTGAAATGTAAAAACATGTAAAGACCTTAGTTCACCGGTTTGTAAGCTCTGCCGCCCCACGGTTACATATCCTATACTATGATAAAACCAACGTGTTACCGCCTCTATGGTCATTATGTTTCACGTCACTTGCTCATTTTTATATATAGGGTGTTGTTTTGGTCGGCGACAAGCGACCCAGGAGTGGTAGTACAAAATATATATTCCCCAAAAATGGACTTAATTCCATTAAATACTGTAAATATGTTGAGAAATACCTTATTCAATTTGAAATAATAATTCAATTTTAAGAGAGGCAGAGCGTAGCGGTTATACGCTCAAAGAGCAGCTCGACTGGGGAAGTACCTCCACCTTACAGAATACCGCAGCCAAATAACTTTATGTTGTATAAAGTTGTGTTCCTGCGCGTGAGTAAGGTCGCCAGAGCTCATTGGGGAGGGGGGAAGGTCGGTAACGCGTCAGCGATGCTTCGTGTGTTGCAAGCGTCCATATGGCTACGGTAACCGCTGACCATCAGGCGGGCCGTATGCTTGTTTACCGACTAAGTAGTATAAAAAAAAAAAAAAAAAATTACTGCAAAGTATGGTTACTAGGCACGTGCACAGACTAGAGTTAGGCGCTAGCTGCCATCGCCCTACCCCTTTACTCCCTCGTACTCCCGTTGAGTATTATGTCTACACTTTAGCTTAATACATGATTTTCAAAAAATTTATTTTTTTATTTTTATTATTTAAAAAAAATAATGTAATTTTTTTATATTTTTTTTAGTACCGATTTGTATTATCGACCCTGAGTCGCTCGTCACTGACCAAAACAACGACCTGTATAAAATTCTTCTGCACGTGTGTATGTCACTGAACTCCTCCTAAACGGCTGGACCGATTTGAATGAATTTTTTGTATGCGTTTGGGTGGCGCCCTGGATGGTTTAGATTCACAAATTAGCCCGGCAGATGGCGCTGCAGTCAATGTAGGGTAGGGTAGGGTAGCACCACACGAACGAAGTTGCGCCGCGCAGCTAGTATTCTTATAAAAAGTGCACTTTCGCGATCAGCTGCAGCATAAGCATGACTAACCGAGCATGTTTCGAAAATATGCCATCTCGAAATCTCCACCCAGTAAAGTAAACTCCACGAGTCGTGAGCACAGATTGACAGCTGTGCAGTAGTTAATTTTTCGGTCTGTTTGGCGGAATGAAGCAGGGGGGAGCGCCGAGCTGCACACGATTGGTTCGTCAGTCGATACTCGTCGTCTATTGGATTCTCGCATGTCATTTGGCTACTCTGAACTTGCCCCCACTACTGCCTATCTGTGCTCATCATTCGTGGAGTTTAGTAGGAAAAAAAAAAAAGACTTGCTGAGTTTCTTGCCGGAGTCTTCTCAGTTCAAGTTGTATTTGGAACCGGTGTAGAGCCATTTGTTAACGTTCACAAGTGCCCTATCAGGGCCTAAATTGAATAAATGCTTTTTGAATTTGAATTTGAATTTGAATTTACTGTACATACTTCTGTTTTGAGGTCTCGAAAACGGCTCTAACGATTTCTATGAAATTTGCTATATTAAAATTGATCTTGCTAGGCCTCATCTCTGGGAAAACGCGTTTTTCCATCCGAGCAAAGCTGCGGTCACCCAGGTACTTGTAAATAAACTGAATACCCATTCTAGTGAAGCATCGTATGTGTAACAAGAACAACGGATGAAAGGAGGAATGCTCTTACCCTGTATTGCATGTACAAGCACCACAATTGCATTTTCCATGATCGCTGCATGGAACATCTGAACCTTCAGCCAAGCAAGTGGAATCATCATTCAATGGATTGTTTTCATTCTTTTGACAGGCACATTTGTTGCCGTATCTGAAAACAAAAATTTTATCACAAAAATGTAGAGAATTAGTAACATTCAGTAATTTTTTTTTAATGTCTATATCATAATATCTTGACATTGACACGCCGTGGGATAACTCTTGAATATATAAAATTTTTGCTCTTATCATTCGATTATTGTAATAAAGTTCTCCTAGATAACACACGAGTAACAAGAGTTACAAACACAGGGGAAGAATTTAAGAAATGCTTTATGTTTGGGATGCGAGATGGATCTGTAAATACCTGTTTTCACTGCATATGCACTGACCACATTGCAGTGTATCATTGTGACATTCAACAGAATGAACAACAGTGTCGATGTCGCAGTCACACTTATGGATAACGTTAATATCTAACGTCAATTTCTCGCTTATTCCTTCAATTCCAATGGATATTTTAGCATTATCCTCTCCACTGTATTTCGTTAGGCGTATTGTTCCATTGAAGTCTTGCTTCTGACCAGGTTTTGTTTTGCAATCGATGTTGTTGATATTATTTTTCAAGCAATCTGGACTGAATTTCAATTCAAAATTTTGACCAGGCTTCTGATCTACTTGAAATACTATATTACTCGTTATACTCTGGAAAAATTGTTTTTAAATTATGTATATGCTTTTACATTAACTACATCGAAAATCGAGAATCCATCAAGTTCACTTACCTCATAAATGTTTTTAATGATGGTCACTAATCCGTCACTCTCCGTGGTCTCCTTGTCAATATCAAACGTTTCAAATTTCGATCCCCTAATAGCCCTTTGTACGGGTGTATAAATAAACTCAACATCTCTATGTGTAAGAAAAATAATAATTATATTTTTTTCCGTTGTCAATTTGTTGATCATTCCAAGTGTGGGATAGTCCATTTCTGTCTCTTTCGTATAAATACCATTTTCGAGGTGGCATCCACCATCGTAGGGCTTAAATATTCCTCCTGCTTTCCCGTCGCCGGCCACATGGTATGGGCCGTCAGTGAGAAACACTATGATCTTCCTCGACTCCTTCCTCCAACCAATTTTCGCACCACAAGCCATCACTTGCGCAAGAGCATCAAGACCACCCTCTTGTGCATCGCGATTCTCTCCATTAGGTGTGTCAACCAGTTTTTGTCGGAATTCTGGGTAATTGCCCGTTAGATTAAGTTGGTGATGGAAAGAGTAAGTCCGTGTACTATTGATTCGACTGAAAAAAATATTAGAATTTTATTTTATAAAGGACTCCAACAAGAGTTAAACCTAGCTATCAGAAATAGCGTTATTTAAAAAGTTATTTAAATAATATTGAACATTATTTCTCTACTTCATAGAGAATAGAAAATTATGCTGCTTTTAAAAAATATTATATAAAACTTACTCTGTGAATGGGAGAACATTTTTATCAATGAATGTACCTAATCCCAGATATACATCTTTGGTTTTAGTTCTTAATGTTTCATAAATGTTTTCGCTCTGGCGTGTCGTATTCTCTTTAATAGTGTCCATAGAAGAGGATGCGTCCATTAGAAAATACAAATCAACCGGGTAATCCTTACTGCCGAAGTAAGAGAAATTAAAATCGACGGAATCACCAACTCTAAGTTTAATTTCATACTTTTGAGGTTTAATCTGAACCACATTGCCTTCGGAGTCACTGAATTTTTTATTACTACTATTTGGTATGTTTAAACTGGTATTCGAATATTGAAATAGTTCTGGGCACCATCCATCTGGTATTGCCTTTGCAGGCTTACACCTCATAGTTTCATTAAATTCTTTCTGAAAAAAAAAAAGCTCAAATACTAATAATAATCATAACGGTATAAGTAGAACATATTAAATAATAATGGACTACCAAATAAACAAGACACTTTTATTCGGAGGTATCATACTCCTTCGTGCCATCGCTATATTAGATACGTAATAATATACATTATTGTAAGTACTGAAAAATATATTTACCATAGCACACCAAGCACAGTCATTCGGATCTGTAATACACTCATGACACGTCGATTGATCACATACCGACGTAAAAACTAAATTGAATTGTAATAAAAACGCTAAACACCAATAAAAATAATACATATTTGAAAACGCCCGCCTGATCTGAACTAAATATAAATTATGATCACACGTTACGGTATTCAAGTCATACAGGATAATGTACCTGTGTAAGGGTGGGGTCACATAGTTTGACTGCATTATAACAGGACTGAATCAAACTCGTATATATTTACCTAATATGTGATTTTAATTAACATCTGCCATAAACATAATAATACACCTAGTATAATGATAGTTTTAATTTGGTCATTAAAGTTTTTGAAAAAAAACAACACATACAGTATTACCCAACTGATATGGCGCGTCGTGAATCTTCGTTCGCACTGAAAAGAAAGTATGGCCCCGAAGATTAACGAAAGAATGCTTAAATTTTACAATCAACCTTAGATCACTGCTATAAGGTTCATAATACACTGCAGCTGTTAGTTCTGTCTCACTCGCAAGTCACGCCCCTCTGCACGGCGCGCGCTGTCATGGCGGCAGCTGACGGTCAATAGCGTTTCCCGCGCTTTGAAAATGTATCTTCTGCGCAGGTACATCGGTAAGCCATATTAGTTGGGTACTACTGTACATCCCTATTCCCTACTCGATATCAAGATTGTAGTAATCCATACCTGGTGTATGCCTGTATGGGTCGTTACAATAGTGAATAAAGTCTATGAAAATTAAGGCTTTTCACCCGACTGACTTGGAATGAAGGTTATGTTTTTTGTACAATGTAAAGGCATGTATTTGACCACCTAAGTGATGATGTGGCGAAGGTGGTGTTATGATATGTTTGTTGGTAATAGTCCTTTTTATAACAGTTAGATCTTATTGATTAAATATGCTTACAATTTTTATAAGTAGATACTTATGCTTTAATATTTTCATAAGTTTAGTAAACGACTGCGGTTTGAATTTCGTCAGGCAATTGCAATAAGTGTGTACATAGCTTTATCACTGGTACTGTAATGTCGTAGTTTTCCTTTAAAACTTCCTCTAGCTAATTTTTAGAGGATGTACGTATAGAAAATGACTAAGTATGATGTACCTAACTATTGTATGTATTATCCTGCAATGATACAGTATTAATTTCAGTGTTAGAAGAACATTTTAATTATTGTTCCGTCAGCCATGAAGCTGTTAATACTATTTTTGGTTGTGTTACAATTAAGTTTAATTCTGTGCGATTCTTCTTGCAATACTATAAAAAAATGTGGTGAATGTATTGGGAATCCATACGATCAATGCGTCTGGTGTTCACAGGTATTTTCTTAAATATGTTGTTCTACTCAAATGTGCTCAAAGCTAATCCGATATATTTTAGTCTAATCTCTAACGGCCTTACTCATAAACGCTATTTAACTAAATCTACTGAATAAATGGTCAAATAAATAACGTCACCTTGCTGTCATTGTCAAACAATTTGACGTTATTTAAGTGACCACTTAATCAGCTTATTAGTTAATTAACGTTTTATGAGTAAGGGGGTTAATAGTGTAAAATAAAGCTTAGTACCTACTTACTACGTAATATATTTTTCAACACACTCGCTCGTAAAGTGACATTTATTGCACCGTTAGTAGGTATTATTATTTATTTTAGTAGGTATATTACGCACTTGTGCTTTTTACTTTACCGCACAGTTTTATGATAGGTATAATCCCGATTATGATAAGTTTGTACCTAACTGCAAGTGATATGTGTGTAGACCAAGCATTCTTAATTTAAACGGGTAAAATAGTTCGACAGCTCACCGCTGTCAAAAAAAAAATAACTTGCGCGCCATATTTCTTAACGTTCTCATTGTGTGGTTGATTATTACCTCGTCTGTATTTATGAACTTTGCACACATGTATCATGTATTATTTCAACACACTTGCTCGTGAAGTGACATTTATTGTGGAGCTTATTTTATTACGCACTAGTGCTTTTTACTTTACATTACCGCTCACGCGCTTAATATCGCCTCGTCTACAATCCTCACGAAGTTAGCACCCGCCCTAATAGTAAATATCAATATTATGTGGCTATTCTGAATACTAGGTTGAGAAGTATTTCATGTTAGTGTTTCTAAAGTCCGGAGACTCCATACACAAATTCTAACAATTGATATATTTTGTTTTAGGAAGACTTGAAGGAGGAAGTTCATCGATGTGAATCGAGTAGCAATCTCAGGTCAAGTGTTCCGTGGTGCAAAAAAGAATTTATTGTTAATCCGAAGAAAACAGTTAGTACAACTCACGATGCTGATAATGACTGGAATGTGGGTAGTGATAAAGTACAATTCAGACCACTAGAAATGAAAATCAAAGCCCGACCAGGTGTACCCGTAACATTTACAGTGTCTTATAAACCTGTAAAGCATTATCCACTAGATGTCTACTTCCTCATTGATAATTCGTACACAATGAAAGATCATAAAGAGCAATTAAAAAAACAAGCTAATGCTATACACAGGCAACTGATAACATATACGAATAACGTACAGTTCGGTGTTGGTACCTTTATAGAAAAACCAGCTTTCCCATATTTCGATAAAAGGTAATTTTGTTTACGTTATTTGTGTATTTTTTTCTTATTCTGAAACGACCAAGTTTGAATTTGATATTCCTAAAAGAACCAAATTTTATTTTTATTTGCAGCTTCCAAGATAATTCTTATTCATTTGAGCATAACCTAGCGTTTACGTCGAACATAACTTTATTTAGCGATATATTGGACAACACAACACCAGGAGCTAACTACGATGATCCAGAAGCTGGACTCGATGGTTTAATGCAAGTAATGGTTTGTGAAGAGCTGCAATGGAGAAACAACTCTAGGCGCTTCATTGTGCTGTTCACTGATTCTACGTACCACAGCGCAGGGGATGGCAAAATGATTGGTATTACAAAGCCAAACGATATGAAATGCCATCTCAAGGACAACAAGTACACGTGGTCTTTAGAACAAGATTATCCATCGGTTAGTCAAATTAAAAAAGCGGCCTACGACGGTTCATTTAAAATTATATTTGCTGCACCTGACAACGTTCGATCTGTATATGAAGCTTTAGCACGTACCATTGGATCTGCAAGTTATACAGAACTGCAGTCAGATATTGTAAATCTTATAGTTGATCAATATAATGTGAGTATAGTTTTGCAAATTATGAAAATTTAATATAATAATTCGAATCTAATTAGTTATCTTTTAGTTATTCTTCTCAGCAAAATCAACCTTCCGAACCGTGCATTAGTGCATTAGAGTATTAGAGTTTGACTATTCATAAGTGCCTGTGAAGGCCTATTTGAATGAATAAATTATTTCATTTCATTATTTCATTTATCTATGCATGTTTTTATTTTAGACTGCTGTAGCAACAGTAGAACTTGAAGCTGATCACCCTCCTTATATCGCAGTAAAAATTGACCAAGACTGTAAAGCGACACCAAAGGTCAATTGTGGAAGTACATATGATAAACCTCAAGTAGACATAAATGTAACTCTCACAGTTAAATCCTGTCAGAATAACGTGAACCCTGAAGTAGTGATAGGTCCAAGTGCATTGAGTGATAAATTGAAAATAAAAGTAGAAATAGATTGTGAATGCGAATGTGAAAAAGTAGTGTCATTAGAAACTTCAAGTCTATGCAATGGCGGAGGCGTACTGCAATGTGGTATTTGCAAATGTTATAAGGACAGGTAAGTTCTGTTTACTTAATGAAAATTACATCTTTGTTCTTTCTCATAAACGCTATTTAGCGATCACGCAACTATGGATTAACACAGAGGGACAAGAGAACAGCATGGGGGCTCTTCAGGAAAAGTGTGATGAGGATGTTTTTAATGATAATTACATCTTTGTTCTTACTTATTAAACCTATTTAGCGATCACGCAACTATTGACTAACACATAGGGAGAAGAGAACAGCATGGGGCTCTTTAGGAAAGTTATGATGTGGATATTTTTGATGGGTTGGAAACGCGCGAGTGATACTATAGAAGTAGAAATTCAGTGTATTTTAAGATTTGAAGTTTTGCACACAAGTACCCGCATAAAAAAGGGAGGGGGTTTTAAAAAAAAACCTGTTTTCAGATATGGCAGTAACTGTAAGTGCACTGGTAATTCGACAGTTACACAAGATATTGAGAAATGTAAACAAAATGAGGATGACACCAAATACTGTAAAGGAAATGGAGAATGTCAGTAAGTGTCGAAGTATACTCATTTATAATTGTTTACACATTTAATCGAGATTATTGAGGTTTATATCATCACGCATGTAAAATCCAAAAATACCATAAGACGATGATGTAACTGATGATTGAGCACGCTTACCTAGAAGAAGCCTATTCACTCTGAAGTTTTGCCTGAAAAATAGATTATTATAGGGTTTGAAAAGCCTTTACAGGGTTGGCAACGCACGAGTTATACCCCCTTACTACATGAGATGGTTTAAAGCAAGTCTAGAAAAATCCAGGTTTTAAATATAGCCGTCACTTTCTAACGTCATATAACAAAAAGAACTGTGACTATCATAAAACCTGGGGTTTACTAGACTTTCTTTAAACCATCTCATGTAATAAGACAGCTTTGTTCTAGCCATTAGCATAAGCTACGGTAGCCGATGACAATCAGGCGGGCCATATGCTTATTTGATACCTTAGAAGTATTAAAATAGATGTTGCTTATGTTTAGAAGTGCTTTAATAACTGATATAATGTTTTCTTAACAGATGTGGCACGTGCAAATGTGACAACGACAAAATTAATGGTAAATACTACGGTGACTTCTGCCAATTCAATGATAAATATTGTCCAGGATCTTCGGGTCTCAAGTGTTCCGGGAACGGAAAATGTCAATACAATGAATGTCATTGCAATCCCGGTTTCATAAATACAGTAGATAGAAAAGATTGCAGTTGCGCGGTTCGTGATGACCTATGTCGGGCTCCTTACTCTGAAGAGGTATGATTTTTTTACAAGCTTTTATTTAACTTGCAATATATGTATGTATGTTTGTTCGGGTGGAATCTTGCAGGTCGAATTTCACCCACTTTTAGTGGTTGGATTGACTTGATATTTGGTACACATTAGTATATTGGATAACAATGCAAGTATAGTCAACAAAAAGTACAGTCACTCAAAAAAAGCTTGTATAAAAAATGAAATTTTCAACAAAGAACTTTTTATATTCAAGCAATTTTTAATAGATGGCGTAAATTTTCTTTATAATGTTTCTCCCTTTGTCCCTTTGCACATTATAAGAAAAATGTCTTGTGTCTTATAAGACGTTCAGTCGCTCTGGTGGTTATATGAGACCGTGCATATTACAAGAAATGTCTGATCAGACACGCCTATACATTTTATGTCTTGTGTCTGATAAGACACAAGAAATTTTCTTATAATATGCAAAGGCGCTTTCGCTTCGTTCTTGAGCCTGACCCGCTATAAAGTTATCCCACGCCTTGTAATATAATTTTCTTTAAATTCATGACAAATACATCGCCAAACAACACCTACACACAGGTTAACACACAGTAACTCAATTTCACATCATACATATTAACAACGGTGTAAGTGCAGTGCAAACATCTCCGCATCATGGGTAAGTGGTAGAACGCAAATCAACGAGATCAGCGCAAATCAACGGCCACAGGGTGAATCCTGTGCCCGGCGTGATTATCCGCCACTGTCTAACGTTAGACTATCTGACGTTAGACTCTAACGTCAGATAACAAAAATGCTGGGGCTATCTTAAACCTAGGTTTTACAAGACTTATTCTAAACCATTTCATGCAATGATGGGTATGTCCGCGAAGTAAAAAGTAAAATAATTGCTCAAGAAGGCGAGCAAAATGCAGGCAAAACTAAAATTAATAGCTCTGTCTATCTTTTATTTCAGGTTTGTTCTGGTTACGGCAAGTGCGATTGCGGCAAATGCGTTTGTGACAAAATAAGTCCAGATAAAAATGATACATACTTGGGAATATATTGCGATTCTAGTGACGAATATGTTGAAAAGAGATGCAAAGAACTCGGCGATTACGCCTTATGTAACCACAGGGAGAGCCAAAAAATTTGCGATGGCAAAACAAATATGACCTACAATGCCGAAGTTATTTTGGTTAATAAAACCGATTTTAATATGCCTTTTGCTTCTGGAAATATACCAACTTCATGCAAAAAGACGCTCGAAGATGGAAGCTTTATATTATTTAAGTATTATTATGAGCCGAATGAAGACTATAAATTGAAAATGAGAATTCAAAAGGAACTGGAGATTCCACCAAAAGCGAACATTTATAGTAAGTTTTAACTATCGAATATTTTTCCTTGACCGATCGTAGTCAAGGTTGGCTTTATGTGCTTCACCATTGCCGGCTACATTATCATCTACCATAGTGAGATTGTGGTCAACAGTTTCCCCTTGTGAACTTTGTGATAATTAGAATAGTTATTTTTCAGTCGCAGCCGGCAGTGCCATAGGTGCGGTCATTTTGATCGGATTGGCAACGTTAATTGGATGGAAAATATTAGTAGATTTACATGATAGACGTGAGTTCCAGAAGTTTGCGGATGAAGCATCCGCTGCGGGCTATAATGTTGTGAATCCACTGTACGAAGAACCTACTCATAGTTTCACAAATCCAACTTGGAACTCAACTGAACGTATTTAAACAATCATTTGTTCACTCTACAAGGAAAAGCTTCCGTTATTTATACATATCCACTGATAATATTTAATAATAAATTTAAAATGATAATCAAATTGGGATTTTATTTGTTGTATGAAAAAGCAAGTAGCAAGTTAATGTATTTAATTACTGAAAAATTTGTTAATATAAATACAGGTATAAATAAAAAATAAATAAATGAAATCAAAAATCTTAAGTACTTACATAAATTTTGTAGCAAAATATTCACAGAAGCAAACCGACACCGTGTTTAAAAAAGTGTTTTTATTATATTGAGGATTCGAATTTCTGGATTTTTCTAGAAGAATTACCGCATCGTTTTGTTTGTTGCAACATCCGTTCCGGTGTCATAATTCCAGTTGAAAGTTAGAAAGTAACTCCAGTTTCTTGTCAAGTCCTGGATTGTTAAGAATTCCACATTCAATACTTCCGATTGACTGAAGTAGAGAATGTCAAATTCTCTGTGTCGTGTATTGGTTATTTTTTTTGAGAGCGTGTTAATTGTCGATCGTAGGACCTGCGCAGGCGCGTCGGTGGCTCGTCACTGTAGGGCTTCGGTTCACGACGTACATCGGTGTCCAATTTAGGCAGGGCCACCTAATTACAGAAGACATTTCAGTACCCGGCGTAAATTTGTCACTATGACGTCAAAATTACCAAATATACCTAATGTTATTTAACCTTTCACCACCCATCACATATCTCCACCCTTTTACAAACCTGCAATGAATGTTTATTAAGAACAATTCATACCCTCTCCGGCCGGAGGCGTTTATGTCGAATGCTGGCGATTGCTATCGCTGACATTAGGTCACCTGCCGATCGTCTCTCGCTCACGTCGAAGGTACCAGCTTGAGGATTGCAGTTGCAGCTACAACAAATGTCAAATGGAGGTCAAACTAAAAAACTACATGCAATTGCAGGCCTCTTGACAGAATTTCTCCCGATCATATTCTTAATGGCGGATTTTCACGGCATGGTTTTGCAGACACACAGCTAAGCTCAAAATAGTAGGAAGGTGGGTCTTTAAACTTATCATAAATAGAACAGTGTTATAAGAAAAATATTTAAATATCATTTATGTATTCTGTTATTGACATGCTCCACCATGGAGTTCCAGTGCCGACCCTCCTACTCCATCATCAGACCATGAAAACCATACAAGACCATGTCGCTCTTAAAATGTCGCACAAAGTATGTTTTATATGACCACCATGTTCATATAGTGTTGATTGCCGTAAATATGGCGAAAATGAAAAACCACGGCTGAAAACGGATAGAGCGGTTTAGACGAAAGTTCTTACCCAAACATATCATCGGTGGTTGAGGAGGGATCCGCGTGCGTGCGCCGAGATTCCGACTCGGGGCTCACCGTTCGAGAGCCGGAGGGGCTCCGCCGACATACGGCCTCCCGCACTTCTTGCAAAATACGCCGCTCCTCTGCCACTCTGCGGTCTAATTCAGCTACTGAATATTGGAATAAAACAAAGGTTTATTCCATATGTGTGGGTAGCGCTGCTCGTGTTAGATATTGGACAGCAGGTATTTGACTTTATTATTTGTTAAATCACCATTGAACTGTTAAAAGTTTTTAATTTACATTCCAAGAGTTTATTATCAAAATATTGAAATTAAAATAATCATCGGAATGTTGTTATGACAAAGAATTGTCTGATTTTGTGAAACTAATTTTCAAGACTGTTTGACTGTTGACTGACAAACGCATGTTCAAGGACGCAAAAGATTCAGAGTCAGTCTCGAACCCACGAACTCCGGTATGGCAGTATCTAAACTCCACATCAAATGATGATGATTTCGCGGTCATATACACTTTTAATACCACATGATTTCCTAAACTATCTTCCTCCTAATATAAACCCACCAAAAACATGTTCATGTATAATGTTCCCAAGACAAGATCATATAGCTCGCACTCTCAAAAAGTTATCAGGTCTCATGTAGAGCCAAGCTTATAACTCTACACGCCCTAACTCTACAAGCCCTAACTTCACAAATTCTACACCTTAGTCAAAATATGTGGTTTGGCCGTTTCGATCATACAGTTTCAGATAATACATTAAATTCACATACTATGCTGCTGAGCGTGGCGTTGCTTATTCATCAACTCATTCTCCAACGAGCCTATTTTCTTTTGAAGAGCCTCCTCTTTGCTGAGTTTTAATTTCCACGTACGGCACACTTTTAGATGAAGAAATGATAGTTCTTGTGCATCCAGTGTCTAAAAAAAGAACCCATAACGAATTTATTGAACAATTTCAGATGAATGTGGACTACATTAATCCCATATAATCTTGTCATGCAAAAACATTTTTACCTCAACGTTACTATTCAGTATTTTGTTAGCGATATACTTCAAGTACGTATGCTCGGCCATTTTCCTCTGTTCGACGTCAACTTGCTCAAATATGTTGCGTATTGTGTCGGATATATTCACATCGAGGGAGCATGTACATGGACCATGCGTTCGAGTTTTTGGTTTCACATTAAATGCTTCGACATTAGTTTTCGTAAGCATTTTCGTATCAGTACGGATCTTCTTGCGTCTTTTTACTTCAGGGGTAGACATTTTCACGGGCTCCTATAAAACATTTTAAAATTAGCTGTGTTAACTATGCAAATAAAGTGTGTATTACTTATTCAAAGCATAAGTATCCAAGCAATATAATATGCTAAAACGCCCTTGTGTTATGGTTTGCATATTCTCTATTTTTTTCAAAGAATTAAGACTGCGACAAAGGGTACATTCCGAAATGGATAATATCGATCACAGCGATCACAGCAATAATTTGCGTACCGAATTAGATATCACGCTTATGACAGCTGAGAACTATCAACAATTCGGAACGCCCGTTATCGCGCTCACAGTATTCAAAACAGAACATTTGTGAATTTAATTAAAATCTGAATTATCAATGCGCTAGGACTCCTTATATCTTTTATAAGTTGACTCGCAAAAAGGAATATCTGCTTTTTTATTATTTTTCTCTCATAAAATCATAAAAAGTATCTTTGCCAAATAGAAAACCAAGAATCTTATTAGATTTTTGCCGTCACTTTTGACAGCGCTCACGATGATATCAGTTTAGGGCATGGTCGGTGTGAGCGCAAGATGGCGCATGTCATGACGTCATGTATGACGTTTCACGGGACATCGTGAGGGCGCTCACGGTAATATGGAACGGGTTTAAGCACGCTCAAATCGATTACAGCGATTATAGCATCAATTCGGAATGCAGCCTAAATTAGTGGTATAACTAAAATGGCCGAAAGTGGTGTAAGCACATAAAGCCAAAAATGCTTTCAAGTGAGCCTGCTAGAATACACTAGTTCCCTGCTAGAATACCTACTGTTCAAAATTCCACGCAAGCCTCAAGTTATTGTAGGATTCAAACCCATGACCGCCACGGTATTCGATTTCAACTAAGTTGCTTGTTAATTACCTCATCCAACCCTGTAGTAATACAATTTGTTATCTTTGTTTTAAGTGTTTTGTTTTCTTTCTCCAGTTTATCTGCTTTTCGCATAGCTTCAATACTCATGCTTCTTAAATTTTCAACCTCATTCTCATGAATTTTTATAATATCTTGCAAAGTTTCTTCATGAAGACTTTGTATGCTTTTGACACCTTGATTATGTTCATTTATAATGCTTTTAATGTTACTGTCATATTGTACTTTGATAGCTTCTATTTTCTTTTTGTAATCGTTCTCAATATTTTCTAAAGTATTTGTAAGATGATATATTTTATTTTCGTTAGCATCCATTTTAACTAACACACTCTGTTCTTTGTAGGATTTATTTGAGTTTATACCAGTTGTCTTACTGTGACTATTTATTGATTCTATTTTATATTCATCTGATGGTATTTTTGAAGGACTCAACCTTAATGGACTAGAATCTGTTCTAACTTGAAGATTTATTTGGTTAAACCTTTCATCACTCCTCACCTTACGCAGTTTTTTAAAGACATTAAGTGTTTTAGCGTGGTTGGGATCAACTTCTCTCTGTACAGACTCCAAGATATATTGTAATGCAAAATCTGACGGTTCCCTTAATTTCGTTTCAGATGTTTCATTATTTATTTCAGTTTTTATGAGACCTAATTCTGCGCCAACTCTGGAAAGTTTGTGATGGGATTCACATTCAGGCTTATTTGTAATATTTTTTTTATAATTGGTCTGATGGCGTTTTTGTTTTGATACAAATGAATCTTGTGGTTGTCTTGAAGTTAATACCTTTTTTATTCCCTCTAACTTATTCATTTTTAAGTCTTCGTTATTGTTATCTAAATATTCTAAATGATCTAAATCTGTGTAATTATAATTTTTCACATATTTATGTTTTTCATTTGAAAAAGCAGCAATATCTTGATTGTCATCGATAGAAATTGCTTGTTTTGGTGATGAATACATGTCTAATGTAAAGGAATCTAATGACTTTTTGTCACATTCGGATGTTTGAGATGGACTTCCACTTTCAACTCTCGGTAGTTGTATATTAAGCTTATGTTTCACGTTATCATTTTCATTAATTTCTTCCTCTTCTGGATAGAATAATGAATCATTTTCTATTCGATGTTTCTTTACCTGTTTTCTTTCATTCCATTCTCTTTTCGGATCTCTTCCTTGAATGTTTGGATATAGAGTTACTGCCTCTACGGTTATTTCAGTACCATTACTTTGCTTAGATCTTTTATTATCCTGAGTTTGAGCTTTGTAAGTGTTATTTTTTTCGCTATCCTTATAAATCACAAATAAATCATTGTCTGTTGATTTTTCAGATGAATCCATTAAAATATTACTATTTTTTAAACGATTTATATTATTTTGAGATTCAAAGCTTTCATTTGTTAACTCAAGCTCAGTGAAAGCACTTGATTTCATAGGACTCTGTGAATCCGTTTGATGTGACGTGGTAGCGTTGTTGCTATCTTCGTGTCTTGAGATTGTATGCAATGATAACCGATTGTAAATATCAATCAAATTTGACTTTTGAGCTATTCCTGATTCAACGTAAGTTTTGTCAGTTTGTTTATTAATTATATCTGGTGTTTGGGTAAGTTTATCACTTAAATCCTTTTCTATTGTAGAAGACTGACAATGATTTATATCTGAAGCATCATTAAGATTTGAGATCGAATATTGTTCTAGTCGGCCCGTACCAAGACGTTGTAGTTTGTAATTTAAATAACTATTTTTGACATAATCAAATGGTGGCTCTATAGTTGCTGTTAGTATTTGTACCTCATTAACGGAATGTACATTCTTTTTGGATTGTAATTCTTTCATTTGTTGTTCAGCAATTAGATTTTTTGTTCGTATCATATTAATATCTGTTATTTTTTCCATATCTTTTTCATTTGTGAATTTTAAAGTGGAATCTATTGGCGCTTCATATTTGTCATAAAATAACTCATCGTCTGTTTGTGAGCTCATATATCTGTTGTTATCAATTGCTATTTGTGCACCAAAACTCCGTTGCGGCTTTTTCTTTAATTGTTCAAGATGATTTTGTAATAAAGCAATTTCTTTAGATTTCTCTTCTAGAGCCAAATTAGATTTTTCAATAATATCATGGTTTTTATTTTTTTCATCAGATAAGTTTTCAATTTTTTCTTGAAGTTCAGATAGCTCTTTAATGGAATTTTGATACATATTTTGAAGGGTGTTCATTTCTTCTTCTAATTTGGAAATATAACTATGTGTTGATTTATTTATTTGATCAATTATAAGTTTCTGATTTTGAAAATCTGCCTCCAGATCTTTGATAATATCTTTATCCAGAGCTATTTGTTTTTCTAACTTTTCTTTAAGGTCTATTAATTGTTTTTCCATTTTAAGTCTATCTTTTATAGCTTCTTCTTTTTCACTTATTATTTTTTGTTTCTCCTTCTCAACAATCCTTTTAGCTTCATCGGCTTTGCTCACTAGAAGTTGAGATGATGTTTGCATTTTAAGTAACGTTTGTTCTAGTAAACTACTTTTTGAACTTCGAGAATCGCAATATTTTCTAATTCTATCTAGTGATGTAAGGACTTCTTCAACGCTACATTTATCTGGCGATAAAGCACTATCACCAACACTATTTAGTTCTAATTGTTTTACATCAGTCACGATAATCTCTCTTTCATTTTGAAGATGACTTATAAGAGATAAATATTTATTTTTATCTCTAAAACTTTCTTCACTCTTTAGTTTAGTGAATGAAAGTTGTTCTTCAAGATTTGCATTTTCATTTTGAAGTTGTGCTAACTCTATTTTCATATTATGAGTGGCTCTAGAATCTGTAAAATAAAATAGCATTTCTAATTATTGTATACTGGGTGGAGACTGAAGAGTGGAGATTGCTTCGGAAGGCATGTAAAGCTGTTGGTCACGGTTATCACTTAGTTTTGATAGTCGTTAAGCTAGTTGGAGGCCTACTAGGCAGCTTGAAAACTACAACAGTAGGTTGACCACTACCTCCACTGATCCGCAGAGGACACACGTAGTGGATTCCATTCCCTTTCACCCTAAAATGAGGCCTTTGCTCAGTAGTGGGAGTGGAACATTATAGGGTGGAAATATCGAGATGGCATTTTTTCGAAACATACGTTGGGTTAGTCGTGCTGAACAACTTTTACTATGGGAAGGAAATTAAAAAATTTATAAGACATGTAGGTTCCAGCCAAGTGAGGATATCAGTCATGTTTCAAATGCTGTCATTACGTTCACGTTGGTAATATTTATATATGCACAAGATTAATAGAAATGATAAAACAACTGTAATCCCCTATCTTATAACTATACATACGATGCGCTTCCATTTTCTTCAGAGACTGATCGATCTTCTGATAGCTAAAATCTTTTATTTGTTCACCAGTGCCTACGACTTCAATTAAATTTTTGTGTAGATTTCTGACTTCATCTTCTAATTCATTAATATGATTCTGCATGATCGATATTTTATCATCTCGAGCTGAAACGTTTTCACCGAGGTTCGAGATTTCATTCTCCTGCATATGAAATAATAAGTATTTATTATTTTAATAGAAAGTTATATAAATATTATATTTTATCTAACCGGGACCTATTCGTTATTTTCGAAAAATCTTAATATAACGGGACTTTTTTAATAATTCGTCTGTCAAAGTAACACATGTTTAAACCATATACTGGAATTTGCAGGCAACATGTGTATATTATTTTTTATAAATTATTGTTTATTGGTTATAATTTATAATATTTCAATACCGATTCGTCTAATTTATCTAATAAATTTCGTATTTTAATTTGATTCTGTAGCTTTTCTTTCTTCAACTCGTCTATTTCTTTTATAATATCAGCATAAGATTCTTGAGGAGACTCAGATTTCAACGTAAGCTGGAAAAATATTTACTAGTTAATAATTATTATACATTCGGCCACATCATCACTTACCATGGTAAAATTGTGGTCAAACACAGGCTTATACACAGTAAAAAAAAAAATTATCGTTGTCATACAACTGCCAACAATAAGTAAATAAGAGTAATTAAAAATAATGTATAGGCACAAATCCTATCTGGTAGGTGCTTGCCGACAGATTTTTAACATAAGGGTCAAATAACCCTGATACCGTGCTATGGTTTCCTTAGAATGATGTCGTTCACCAAAAGCTCAGCTCATTACAGGATTCACTCCCATCACCATTGTTACGGCAGTCAACGTCACAACACCGAGATATCATTGCAAATAGGAATTACATTGTGTGGCTGCTATTTGTGTAATCTCGGCTATATCCAAAATTCGATATAGCCATAAACTAAAAGTATTATGCAATGAGCACAAATTGCTCGAGCAGTTGCTTGCTCGGGCGCAGTCGGCGCGACCTCTCCTTGCACCCTTTAGTGCTGTTCGTCCATTTTTCCTTCGATTGTTTTCTACGTTTGAGCAAAAGAAGCAGATCTTCCTTTAAAGTCGGTATAGAATATAGGTGCGATATCCGTTGTGATGGCTACCCGAGCAGTTTACAACCAACTGCTGGAGCAGTTCGTGCGTTCGATATCCCGATGGCAGTAAGCAATTTATACATTCATAGCCATATGATTATGACTGCTCAGCTCACCTCTGCTCTTGCAGTAATTAAAGCTTTTTCCAAACATTCACTATGATCCAATAAGTTGCGACTTTGACTATTTAATACATTATTTTCTTGTTCCATCTTTTTCAAATCTACTAACTGTGCTGCTAATTCATTCTGTAACCTTTGTTTTTCTGTCAACATTTGACAATGGGTTGTTTTTAGTTTATCGTATTCAATTTCTAAGTTTTCATATTCTTTAACTCGATCCAATAATAATGCACTCTCTTTTTTAATGGTATTTAAAGTTGTCTGAGTAGTTAAATTCTCATTTTGTAGGGATACAATATTGTTATTGGCCGATAATTGGTGAAATTCCAATGATTTTATTTGTTCACATAGTTCCCTATTTTCTTCTATTTTATTTTCTAAAGTATTATGTAAGATATTAATTTGTTCCGTTCTACCGTCAAAATCATTTTGAAGTTCCCTCTTGTCTGAAAGTAATTCATCGTAAGATTTCTTCAAACGTAATAGTTCTTGTTCCATAGTAGTAACAAGTTGAGCTTTTTGTAATAATTCTCCATTTCGCAGTTTCAATTTATCTATTGTCAATAAAAGATCATCTATATCTTTTGACTTGTCAATTAAATTTTTCTTTAGAATTTTATTGTTATTTAATTCTTTATGATAAGCTTCAGTTAATTTATTAAAATCATCATTAATATTTCTTGATTTTTGTAATTTTTCCATTAATTCTGCACTTTCTTTCTTCGTTAGCTGAATTGAATGGGATGTACTCTCTAATTCATTTTGTTTATCACGTAGCTCATTTTCTAACCTATTATTCTCTAAAATAAGTTGTTTGTTTGATTCCTTAAATATTTCACTTTCTTTTTTAGTTAAACTAAAAGACATTTTGTATTGATCTTTCTGATCTTGTAAACTATTCATGTTATTTATCACGTAGTTATTTATTTCACGTAGCCTCTGTATTTCTTTTTCGCGGTTGGCTAAATCTATTTGCAGATTTTGATTCGCTTCAATTGAATTTGAAAGTACTTGTTGAAGTTCTTTGTAATCCTGTACTTGTTCTTCTAGTGTTTTTTTCATATCATCCTGCTTATGAATCATTTGATCATAGTCTTTACACTTTACAAGTAGTTCTTGACTTTCTTTTCGAGCTAGATCTAGTGAGTGTAAAGCACATTTTTTTTCATTTTCTAATAAATTCAAGCTATTATTATACATTTCTTGAAGATTCTGTAGTCGATCAGAGAGACCTGAATTTTCATAATTTTTCTGGTCTATTTGTTCCATAAGATTATGTACTTCTTGAGATTTGTTGTTGATAACATTGATTAAATTTTCAATGGCAGTATTTTTTTCTACTATGTCTTGTGATAGTGTTCTATTTTCTTCCATAAGCCTCTGTACCTCATCACGGAAATTTTCCGTATATTTTTCTAAATATTCACTCCGTTGTAGTGTTTTCTCGTAAGTACCTGAAAATAAGCAGAATTAAGAAAAACAATAGTTAGTTATTAAGTAGATTCTATTGTATGTCGGTGTAGTAGTACCTGGTATCGCACTAGGCCCTTACATTACATTTTTAATATTTTGAAGATACGCTAATTCCAACAAATATTAATTGTTATTTATTATGCTGTTAAAAAAATTGTAACCTCTAGTTCAAGCTGTTGGATTCCAGAACTAGGGGATTTCTACTAAAAGGTGCTTTTCTTTTGGTAAAAATTTCGTTGCTCTGCACCGCTCCAATCAGATAGCGAATTCTCGCGATTGACGCGCGTCCTATTATAAAAATTGATGTCATTGTTATTTTTTTAACCGCGAGCCAAGGTGTGTCATGTCACTTTGCTTAATATCTTTAGCTTCGGTTCCTAACTATTCTCGCCATATTTGCAATGATAGGTTGAATCGATGAGCTATCGCATTTATTCTTAATATTTTAAACATGACAAGTTATTTGTACCGAACGTGAACCTCTGGAAATATGGCAAAAATAAAGACCACAGGAAAATATTACGAACTAGCGGTCCGGCGCTGTTTCACTCGCATTACCGAGGGATAGTATGTTTTCCCGAGATAAAAAGTATCCTATGTGTTAATCCAGAACCGTTCAGTAGGTTTTGCGTGAAAGAGTAACAAACATACATTCATACTCACAAACTTTCGTATTTATAATATTATATATATAATAAGTAGGATAGGATAGTAGGATTCTAAGTGTACTTTTCCAGTCTTCAATTTCCATCCTGAGGTCATTAATGAGCTTAAGTTTTTCTTCGAATCCTTCCTGTAAGTTTTGTTTTTCTTCTTCATTGCAGAATACAGCTTCCTTGAGGTTCTTTATTTGTTCTTTAAGTGACTCTATTTCAATGTAAGCAGATTGCGATATATCTTCACTCGGCTGTACATAAGAAACGTATAAATAAAAAGTAAATCATGCAAATAGTTTCGAAAACTATAACTTACCAAATTTTAAATATGATAACTTATTTAAAATTTGGTAAGTTATAGTTTTCGAATACGTGAATTTCAATTATTATCTTGAATTTATGAATACCAATTGTATATTAGGAGATGAGAGACATAGGCTACATTTTATCCGAGGAACACCGATGTACTTTAATTGACTTCGTGAAATGGTCATGGTAAAAGCTAAAGTGTTTTCAGGATTAGAAGATATCGGTGACAGTTCACATTTTCCGGTTCACTCATACTACTTGCGAGTAACTAATATAATATTTTAAAAAAAATATTTTAATTTCCATTTTATATCATTGCAAAAATACAATATATATCGCTATATATAACTAAGAAACAATTTCAGCACATTAATACTATAGCTTGATAATTTTAAAAATTAAGAAATAGGATGTACTTAAAATACTTGCTGCATGAAACGGAACATTGACCTATAGTGATTGACAATGCTTGATCGACAGGGAAATTCAAAAAAGTATCTATATATGTTATATCGATTATTTTTGAATTGGTTAATCAATATCGAAATATTTTTAATTACCAAAAAATTTCGATATATCGGTACGATATCAAAGAGAGAGAGAATATTCTTACTATATTAGGTAAAAATCAATTAACACACATAATTTCTCATAAATCCTGTAATAATTATCTGAAATTAAGAACAACGATAATAGTACAGTATGATATATATGTGCAAAGTTGGTAATTACACACGAGGCGGTATTAAACAGTAAGACAGTGATAAGGAAATATAATTTGGAAAATAAAAGCACTAAAATGAAAATCGATTAGACTTTCTTTATTAACTTTCTCGATATGACAAAAATATCGATTGGATATCGTTAAGGCGCATGACTATAATTGTCAAAAGTGATCTGTCACCGATATCTTCTAATCCTGAAAACACTTTAGTTTCGAGAAGTTATCCATAACATTATGATAAATTGTTAAGTAGTCCTGATTTTTCAATGGCCAGATTAGCGGTCTCTCACTTAATTTGAAACTAGAACAGCTTTTGTATGACTTAAGTGGATTATCCGAAGTTTATACAGCGTTCGGTTCTACATCGTTAAATAAGCTACAAGGTTAACTAACCTTTTCACGATCAAGTTCCAAAAGTCTATTAATTTGCAAGGATAAACTTCTTATTTGCTGTTCTTGGCACATAACTTTACATTCAGTTTCCTGTAATTTACACTGCAAAACATTTTTATCTTTTTCAAAAGCAATGTTGGCCTCATTAATTTTCTTCTCTAATGATATATTTTCATTTCTCAAATCTTCAATTGAGATAGATTTTATATTGTTAATTTCAGATTCAGCTTTCAGTTGAATTTCCAAATTTGTTGATTCATCAGTTAGAATTAAGTAGTTTTCTTTCAATGTATCAAGATCAACTGAACGTTTGCGGTAATACTCTTTTTCATTCCATAATGAGCTGTATTCTTTGTATTGACTCTTCAGAGATTCAAATTCTTTCTGTAACTCTTCATACTTGTAACATCTAGATTGCAAGTAATCTCTTTCGTGTTTCAAACTTTCAAAGCAAGTCATTAAATCATCATAGTTTTCTTGCAATGTTTTGAGACGCGACAAATTTTCTGTATCTATACAATAATTGTCGACACTAAAACAATCACTACTTTTACCATCATCTACCTTATCCGTCTCAGATTTTTTACTGAGGATTTCCTTCATTTCATCACATTCCATGATGTCGGCTACAAGTTGGGCTCTTTTGTTATCAAGATATGGCTTTTTAGATTCTCCTAATGTAAGTGCGAAAGCATTTTCTGAGTGGGCTATTTCAGCACGCATGCATGTGGCCTCTTGTCCTGATGAAGCGAAATCTGACGAACATGGTGCGATCAGAGCAAGAGAAAATTTTTCAATCACCTTTAGTTTAAAAAGTATTTTCCCTTTTATATCAATACAACGAGTATCTCTTCCGGCAGTCTAGAAACAATATTTTTTTAAATTCAGAATTTTGTATGTCTATACTCTATACTATACGAAAAACAGAAATGCTCCAACTTACTAGAAGATCCAAATATTGCTTGTATTTTTCGTTTTGGCAGAGAATACCAAATATTTTTTCCAAAGCCGTGTATATGTGAGCATAAATGCAGTAAGGTTCGCAAACATCATTTTCCATCACCTGTAATAAATTAATATTTATTATTGATTCCACTAATTAATACTTATCTATCATCTAATGTAACAATAACATCAGAGATCGATTCAATAATAGTATACATTATTTGTATGTTTTGAAAGGTGATTAATTTTATGCCAAGCTAAAAAAAAAATTGATAATAATTGATACATAAATAAATAATATGTGGAAGCTAGGTATTCATTATAATACACAATATGTCAACAATTATACATACAGCTATAGTATTTTGCATAGCGTTAAGTTTGGCATCCTTAACAATAATGACATCTTGCATCTCATCAATTCTTGGATCTTTAGCGTCTGTAAGTATCAATATATTTATATTTGGGGGCCTAGCACAACCTTATTATACCCACTTTAAGGTCCGGAATCCACCAAAGCAGAGATAGGGTCAATGTTTTTATACAAATGACAACCTGAGCGAGCTGGAACGGACTTTGCTCCGCTTTAGTAGATTCCCCACAGACCCAAGACCTTACTTGTACTAGCGTCGCACTTGCATTCTGATTTGATCTCGCTCGTTTGATTGCTTTTTGTGTCCATCTTTGGAGTTGCTTCCATGTCCGAAGATAACTGTGATTTGAGAAAAAAATATACAATATTTTATATTTATTTTTATGTAAACCAAATTTCTAGGTATTAATAAATAAACCAGTGCTTTTCCTTCATCCTTTGAGTCAGGAAAAAATATTATGGAACATATAGTATGTTATCTTTAGGAATTTCCTGTTTGGCTCTGTAATGGTCATATTATAGATCTCATATACAAAAATATAAATTATTGAATAACTCTATACAGCGGGGAAAATCAACAACGTCAACACAAGCAACGTCTTGACCGTATGTTCGGTATGTCGACGACACGGTTAGGAATTTTCCTGCTCAGGGAAAAACGATTAAAATCTCTTTCTTGTACTCTATTGTTTAACGAGCAGGGCTCAGTATGCGAGCACCTTCTACAACATGGTATATTTAATAAACATATTGAAAGAAAAGGCTCCTTGAAATTACAGTAGTACCCAACTGATATGGCTTACCGATGTACCTGCGTAGAAGATACTTTTTGAACATTTTCAAAGCGCGGGTCACCGCTATTGTACGGCAGCTGCCGCCATGTTAGCGCGCGTCGTGCGGAGGGGCGTGACTTGCGAGTGAGACGGAACTAACAGCTGCAGTGTATTATGAACCTTATAGTAGTGATCTAAGGGTGATTGTACGTTTTAAGCATTATTTCGTTATTCTTCGAGGCCATAATTTCTTTTCTGTGCGAACGAAGATTCACGACGCGCCTTATCAGTTGGGTAATACCGTATTATGTTAGATGTAGGACTATACTTACGTCGATGACAGCTGTCGGCATAATAATAAATCTTATCAATATAGTACATTTACTACATATTCTTCGAAGCCTGCCTATACATTAATATAATTGACATTACGTACCTCATCGCCCCTGAATTTCGCTACCTGAAAATGCAGTAATAATCTGTTTAGTTGATACTCATATCCCGTTACATAACAGATATATTTTATTTTCTACTATTAGGTAATATTAGTTCGTTTTTACCTCATCGCCTCTCGATTGCCCTGTCTGGAACAAAAACATTGGTTTTATACGCTTAACAGTATGAAACGAGTTTATTTATATTTGATAACACTTTGTTACTTTAAACAAGAAATATAATATTGTAATAATGTACCTCAAAAGCCTCTGAATCGATTCCCTGCAAGAAAAATAATAAAGAATTAAGAAGTTTGCTTTATCGCTAAAGTTACATAATAATATTCATACGAACCTCTGTAAACCCCGAAAGATCTAAATCCAAGCACTGAAATAATATCAACATATGTAGTATATTGTTGAATTTTAATGGCAATCCTTTGCAACAGTTATATGGCGTTATAATAAAGCCATTTATTATATTCAGGCCCTAGGTAAGGCTGAAAATGGGTCGAAACTTCTGAAGTTATGCCACAACTTTATAATGTCATATAACTGCGGTGTGGGAGCACCATTGCAAAAAATATTTGTAGGTGTTTTTCAGTCTAACCATTTCATCGAGTTCTTTATTGGCGGCTTTGATAGCAGCGTGCTGAAAGAAATATAAGTTTGTACACTGATGCTTTGAAAACGTACTAGACTGAATGCTTCTATACGTTGTGCTATATCAAAGAAAATGTAGTCTTATTTCAATTTATTGATAAGAAACTATTAGCATGTCTGGTCAATCACATACATTTTATAATTAGTGTAGAATTTACACGTATAGATGTCACTACAAACATCGTTTGGACTGATTGAGAATTAATTCTTAGTCAAAACGGTACTAAATCACTTTTGATGAAGCTTTGTTGCAAGGGAATATAATTTGAGGTTTAATAATTTATTAAATTCATATGTAAAACTCGTATCTTAAATATTTGCAATTTATGTAATTTTACTTAAATCTTACGACCTTACATAGATGGCCTACGCGTCGCGCGTCAATTTACGATTTTTTTTAAAGGATAATGGGCGGTGTCGTACTTTGTGTTGTAAACCTTATCATATCAAATGAAATCTATGTCATATGAAAGGTCTCCATGAGTATTACATTTGTTAGTATGGGCATATTTAAGTATGTATCGCGTGCAAGGAAAAAGTTATAGTGGTTTAATTTATTCAACAAAATAGCTTAGATTACAATTACAGCTATTAAGGTACTTTTCAGTAAATAGATAGCTTTTACTCAGCGAATTTGCTCTAATATAGTAATGTCGAGTAGCAGCTATATAGTAGCTTCTTAAACATGAAACTTGGGAATCGACAACTCTATTACTGCACTCATGTGTGGTATAAACGAGAATTGGTAGCTACTATACGACTATTGAATAAATGTACTATAAGAATATCGAGTAAACGTTTCCACAACACGGTTAAAGCACTTCAAGTAAAAAATGCTAAAAAGTCGTAATAAAAGCTTTTACACTATATTGTGGGTACTACGTAGCAACTACTCAACATTTATTCCATCTGTAGCCGAATAACTCATTCATTATTCGACTGTTTGCTAGTTGGGGAGCTTACCCAGCAATTACATTGACGACAAGGATGTATTGAAGTAGCCTGTCTGCACTTGCTTCCCTTGGCAGTTAATTCAAGGCTCAATTCTACTTAATAATTATGCCTATAACAGGTGGAGATTTCGAGATGGCATATTAATTTATTACGAAAATTAGGTTTCTCATGGCATACAGAGTCAATCAGGATGTGATAGAATAGTAGATTGTTATTTAAGGAGCTAAAATTACCCATCATACACGAGGTAGTACTACTTCCGAGCTTTAGAGAGGAGTAAATAGAAACAGAGTAATAATGGGATTTTAGCGCCGTGTGTAACATTCTATTTTTCACTACGATTGCGAGAAAATAAAATCAACCAATACAATTTTTTTTTTCTCTTTCTCTTTCATCTGTACATTATGTTCCTTCTCACTATATGATGACAATGTTCACTATTGTAAAATAAATTACGGTCACCAACTCAATTTGCACTTATTCTAAAGATTTCACACCAATGCCTGTGGCAAGTCCCTTAGGGGGACGCCAACAGATAGGTAGGTAGGGTTCGATTAAATGAAACAATGGAAATTAGTCCAATGAAACATTTAATTGCCTAAAATTCTGTGGCCGCCTCACGTCCAGATTTCACAGGGGGTACAGTTTTTAACAGGGGGAACACTGGCCTGAACTAAGGTAGAAGTAGCAGCTTCAGTTTTCGCTTCGGTCTGGTCCAGCTCCCAGGATGTCAGCGGGAGTAGGTAGTCCAGGCAGGCAGTACAGGAGGTAGGTCCCTCAGCGTTCCACAGCTAGTTATCAAGCTGCATAGGTAGATGCAAGGTAGGCGTAAATGTAGACGTAAATCCTGGAAGGCCAGAAACAAAAGGCTAAAGCGTTTGCTGCGCAACTGTGTAGGTAGGTTTGAATCTAGGTTACAGTGTCCCTGACAAACAATAAAAAGGAAGCAGCGCTAGCATGGATAGGAAAGATAGAAAGCTAGAACACCTTACAATGGAGAATCAGATAGATAATACATGGGAACTTACCCTAGCGGGATTCCACGTGATATTAAACTAGATACAAAATTCGAAGCAAGTGACGCAGCCGTCACCTGTGAAGTCTCAAAGCGCACTGGCCGTGGAGAATTCTCGAACTGAACGACTGGGCGTTGGCCGCCGCGCCGGCGCAGCTCGCAAACCCGTTAGATTTGTTAGGGATGCGTAGGTGCGGGAACCATCATCATTAATACGTACTTGTAGATTCCGTACAATAATATTTATTAAGTATTTAGATTTTTAGGTTTTATTAGTTTAATAGGTTATATTTAATTATGTTTTAGAATAAGTTGTAAATATTATTTTAATTTAAGTGTAATTAAGTTTTATTAAAGGTTTTCTAACTATACTTATATTTATTTATGTAACTTGCAAGTGCAACGTTACAGTACCCCGCCAAAAAACGAAGGATTTTGCATACTAGACTGCAAAATCCGACTACTACCTATTATTTCATACTAAACTTATCATTACTCACAGACTACATTCTATACTTCACGCATCATACCATCTTCTTTCATAACATCATCAAATCTTACTATTAATGACTTGAGATCCTTACAAACAGAGTATAATTAGTAAATTTTAAGTTATACTCAAACAATAAGTTAGGTGTACTAAAATACTTATGTTTCTTTAGTACACTACAGTTTAGGTCATAGTTTTAATCTAATTTTAAGGCTAGTATATAGGTTTTATTTTATTCTTTATAGTTAATAAGTTTCATATCTTTGATATGCCAGGAACCTAGTAGTTTTCCAGACATATCTGCTAATTCATAGACCAGAGGAGACTTTTTATCAATGATTTTACATTTTATGAATTTAGGAGCTAATTTTTTATTAAAATACTTGTCTTTATCACTTTGATAAAAAGTCCTTTTCCAGATAACGTCACCAATATTAAATTCAGCAGGTCTTCTGCGTAAATTATATTGTTGACAATTCCTACTATGAGCCTGTAGTAGTAGTGATTGTACTTTATTAAAGATACTAGAAAGCACACCAATATTCTCAGCGTAGGAATCTCGAGGTTGAAAGATGACGTCGTTATCGTTCTCAGTATCGATATAATGTGAACCACAAGTAACTAATTCACGCCCGTACACTAGAAAGGAAGGAGTGTAGCCTGTTACCTCGTTTACAGAACTATTCACAGCGAATTGGATTTTTGGTACAAGTTGATCCCAAATACGTTGATCGTTAGAAATAAATGTGGAGATAGCAGTCATAACAGTCTTATTGTAGCGTTCAACTGTATTAACATGAGGTGAATACTTAGGAGTGAAGTGTAATTTAGGTACTTTATATTTTTCGAACATCTGTTTTAACGTAGCACTTATAAATTGTTTACCGTTATCAAGTATTACAGTAGAAGGAATGCCATGTATTAGAAATACTTGTTCTTCTAAGATCTTAGTAACAATTTCTGCAGTCGCGCGCTTGATTGGAAATAATAAGCAATACTTACTAAAACAACAAGTCACGACTAAGATGTAGCAGTTTAGTTTTCTAGTAGGCGGTAGAGGTCCTACTAAATCTATGCTTATAGTTTGAAAAGGTCTCGAACAGTGTTTGGGCCGACCCATTTCACCTAAGGCAGCGTGGTTTTGGTGTTTATGTGATATACAGGTATCACAGGATGTTACAGCTGTTACTACGTTAGCGTGCATACCAGGCCAGTAGTACCTAAGACTGATGCGCTTATAAGTTTTAAAAATACCAAAATGACCAGCGGTTGGTTCAGAATGGTTTTCAGATATAATTTTTGTTCTATATTCTGCAGGAACAACTTCTTTCCACTCGAACTCTTTATTTAGAGGATGATGAGTTTTCATGAAGCGAAATAAACGATTATTCTTGACTAAGTAGTTTGGAAAAGAGGTAGGAGAATTTTGAGAACCATTGTATATGTTTAGATACCATTGATCATTTGTAGTTAATGTAGTGTTTAGATTATTATCAATGGCTGAAATTTGGCAAACGCGAGACAAAGCATCCGGTATAATATTATCAACACCTCGACGGTGTTTCATTTCAAAGTTAAATGCAGATAGACGAACACCCCATCTAGCTAAGCGTCCAGTAGGGTTATTTAGATTAAGAAACCACTTGAGTGCTGAATGGTCTGTATAGACAGTAAACTTAGTACCATTATCGAGATAGCATCTCCAGTGTTCCAAAGCCACCAAGACAGCAAGAGCCTCTCTCTCAGTGATGCTATAGTTTTTCTCTGGACCTGTCAAGGTTCTACTAGTGTAGGCGATAGGATGTTCAACTCCGTCAATAGTCTGCGTTAGTAATCCTCCAACACCATAGTCACTAGCGTCAGTGTGTACTTCGAACGGTAGGTCAAAGTTAGGGCATGATAGGATTGGGGCAGATACAAGAAGTTCTTTGAGTTTAGTGAAAGACTCCTCAGCTTCAGTAGTCCAAAGAAAAGGATTAGATTTTTTATTAGTAGAAGTTAGCTTATTCAAAGGACCAGCAATAGAGCTAAATTTAGGGACAAATTTACGGTACCAAGAAGCAATTCCTAGAAATCTTTTTACTTCTTTTTTATTTGTAGGAGTAGGGTAATTTAAAATGGTGTCAATTTTATTAGGATCGACGTGAAGACCTTTAGAATCAACAACATAGCCTAGATATTTAAGTTCCGTACGGAAAAATACGGATTTTTCGTAGTTAATAGTCAGATTAGCCATTGTTAGTTTCTTAATTACTTTTAAAAGCAGGGAAATGTGATTTTCGAATTGAGCCGAGCATATGACGATATCATCGATGTATACAAAGACTGAGTTTTCAAATTCAGGCCCATAGAAAAGAGTATCAACAAGTCTTTGTTGAGTAGCGGGAGAATTTGTCAATCCGAAGGGCATAGTCACAAATCTAAAGGTGCCACGATGAGGAATATAGAATGCAGTTTTATTCCGATCATTCTCAGAAATAGGCACTTGCCAGTAGGCCTTAGATAGGTCTATGCTACTTAGGTATTTAGCATTTTTTAGGTTATCTAGAATTTCTGAAATATAAGGTAATTTATATGCGTCTTTTTTCGTAACAGAATTTAGCTTACGACTGTCTAGACAGAATCTGAGCTTGCCATCCTTCTTAGGAGTTAATAATACAGGTGAAGACCATGGACTCTCACATTCCTCAACGACACCCAGCGACAGCATCTCGTCTAGTTGTTCAGATAAGATACGTTGTTTTTCAGGCGAAACGCGATAGTATCTTTGCCGAATAGGTAAGGCATCGCCAGTATCAATAGTATGTGATACTAAGTTAGTTCTACCTAAACCACGTTTTTCAGTTGAGATATTTTTAAACTGTTCTATAATGTTATCAGCAGTAACTCGCTGACATTCAGTTAGTTCATTATAGGACTGTAGTATACTTTTAGCATCAGTTACAGTAGTCACATCACCATCATAACTAGTAGCATCGTGCAGAGATATAGAATTTGAAAATTTAGGAAATAGATTAAATTTTGTCCAAAAATCAATGCCTAGAATTAAATTTGATTTAACAGTCGGAACAACGTATGCTTTTAGTAAGTGAAATTGGTTTTCAAAAGTAACTGGAAGATTAATGTATCCTATAGAAACCATACTTTGTCCACCAGCAGCAGTAAAAGTTCTCACAACATCGTTATTAATGACTGTATGACCTAGTGAAATTAAATTTAGATGAGCATTATTACCTAGAATAGTTACTGTAGAACCAGAATCGAGTAAACCGCAGAGGTTTTTGTCGCCTACTTGGATAGCCGCGTAAGGACGAACATCATCAATAGGTTTTTTATCGAAGATTGTTGTAATGAAATAACTAGAAAAGAAAATTTTAATAGTTGAAAGCCAGGCTTTCCAATCCTTTTCATCAAAATTTTTAGTTTTAGTAGAATCAGTAGTTTTAGTTAAGTTTTTTACCTCATTTATATTACAGCAATCTTCAGTAGCTAGTTTTTTTGAATTAGATTGAGATTTACATTTAGGACATTCAGGGTAAGTGACATTCATTGTTCCACATTTAAAGCAAATGGGGAACCTATCAGCTTTACATTGCTTCAAAGAGTGTTCAGAGTTACGGCAGCGAGGGCAGAAAACATTTTTAGTATTAGAATTAGAAGAAGCAATAGCAGCTACACCTGAATAATTAGTATTATTTGTTGGTTGATTTTTATAGTTATATTTCTTGTTGTAAAAATTACTATTAGATTTATTAGAATTGTAACTATTGTATCTATTTTGATTATATGTATTAGATCTGCTAGTACTAGGTTCAGACGTTTTTGAAAATGCTAGATCAGGAGCTAACGTATCAGTAGACACTCTAGGAGGTTCTTTAAATTGAGAAGTCAAAGACTGAATTTTTTCAAAGTTCTTACAAATGGTTCTTAAATTATCGATAGAATTGATAGTTGAAGAATTAGAAGCTAGTACGCTAGAGTAACACGGTCTAATATTGTGCATTAAGATGTCTAATTTCTCTTGTTCAGAAATCTTTTTAGTTAGCCTGGAAAATAATTCAGACATTTTAGCAAAATATATAGTAATATTTTCAGAATCACCCTGTGTTCTGTTTCGTATCTCAGACAATAGCCGGTAGTCGAAATCAAAATGACTAAAATCCTCAATCAGTAAAGAAATTAACTCATCCCAAGTAGTAACACTGTCTTTAATACTACGAAACCAATGTAACGCATCGTCCGTGAATATTTCCGTAGCATAGTTCATTAATTTAGAAGGCGATATGTTTCTAGCAGTACTACACTCGTTCACTCTCTGGACAAATGCATGTACACACGTTTTGCCGTTAAATTTTATTTTTTGTATATCATTTAAATGCGAGCGGTCACAATGTATCGTTACGTTTTGTACAGAGTCTAGCGACGACGATGTCTGTTCAACGTCTACAACAGGCTCACAGCTAGGAATCGGATTAGCCGATTTATTAATAGTAAAAATTTTATTAATCAAGTTCGTAACATTTTTCGACAAAGCCCTCACTCTTTCTAAATGTTTAGAGTCCGTGCAATCTATTCTTTTTAGACGGTGATATAGATGATTACCCAACGCTCTAGTGCGTTCAAAGAGATTTGAATCGTACTTCTCCTCTAACGATTTAACTCGCGATGTAAATTCACTTAAGGAAGTGCTAACGCCAGAAATATCAATATCCGGATCGATTCCAGATTCACAAATATCAGAAGTAGGTATAAGCGGTGTTAATTTATTTATTTGTTTACGTAATCCAAGTACGGTTGATGCAGGTTCCTCGCCTCTAATGAGTACTTCGTAGGTTAATTCGTTTTTGTTTAGCAAAAAGAATTTAATAGTATGAGTTCCCATGATTAACTAGACGATTTACTTAAGTAGTTAATGAATATAATGAGAAATGAATGATTGGTGTTCTTTACAAGATGAGAAAATAAGCTTATCTACGATTAGGTGATGGTCAAAGCAAATATAATTAAAATTGAAATTTTTTTTTTTTTTTTTTTTTTTGAATGAATGAAAATGAATTGAAAACGAAAAGATGAAAGAAACGAAAAGGTATGAAATGAATGAATTTAGGTATGCGAACTGTTACGTATAACAAACAATAGATTTAATTTTACAATTTAGTTTTAGCATATATTAATTATTATCAGTAGGTAGGTACTAATAATAACGGTTTAGAATATTCAAATAGTTACTATATAACAAAATTACTCAATCATTAACACAATTAGTAGGAAGATACTAATACGTAGCAGTTAACAATGATAGGTAATGAAAAATGAGAAAAGAAAAAATCAGGGTAAGCGGTCACATAAAAAAATAAAATAAGATAGTACGTACCAGTTCGCTATTCTGCAATGTCACCTTCACGTTCACAGTACAATATGTAGGTAGATAGATGATTGTACTAGCTGCTGACTTCTGGAATAATCTAGACGTGAATAGGCCACTAGAAACACACGTAAAGAGCGCCACTGTGGCAAGTCCCTTAGGGGGACGCCAACAGATAGGTAGGTAGGGTTCGATTAAATGAAACAATGGAAATTAGTCCAATGAAACATTTAATTGCCTAAAATTCTGTGGCCGCCTCACGTCCAGATTTCACAGGGGGTACAGTTTTTAACAGGGGGAACACTGGCCTGAACTAAGGTAGAAGTAGCAGCTTCAGTTTTCGCTTCGGTCTGGTCCAGCTCCCAGGATGTCAGCGGGAGTAGGTAGTCCAGGCAGGCAGTACAGGAGGTAGGTCCCTCAGCGTTCCACAGCTAGTTATCAAGCTGCATAGGTAGATGCAAGGTAGGCGTAAATGTAGACGTAAATCCTGGAAGGCCAGAAACAAAAGGCTAAAGCGTTTGCTGCGCAACTGTGTAGGTAGGTTTGAATCTAGGTTACAGTGTCCCTGACAAACAATAAAAAGGAAGCAGCGCTAGCATGGATAGGAAAGATAGAAAGCTAGAACACCTTACAATGGAGAATCAGATAGATAATACATGGGAACTTACCCTAGCGGGATTCCACGTGATATTAAACTAGATACAAAATTCGAAGCAAGTGACGCAGCCGTCACCTGTGAAGTCTCAAAGCGCACTGGCCGTGGAGAATTCTCGAACTGAACGACTGGGCGTTGGCCGCCGCGCCGGCGCAGCTCGCAAACCCGTTAGATTTGTTAGGGATGCGTAGGTGCGGGAACCATCATCATTAATACGTACTTGTAGATTCCGTACAATAATATTTATTAAGTATTTAGATTTTTAGGTTTTATTAGTTTAATAGGTTATATTTAATTATGTTTTAGAATAAGTTGTAAATATTATTTTAATTTAAGTGTAATTAAGTTTTATTAAAGGTTTTCTAACTATACTTATATTTATTTATGTAACTTGCAAGTGCAACGTTACATACGTTATTTAATTTCTTCTATAGCCGTAACGCAATGCATTAGGTCTCTTTTCCGTAGTCATTTGTTGAATGGATATAAATAAAAGAAACTGAAAAGAAAGCGGATAAATTTATTTTGGATGACGAGGATTATTTTTCAGTGGGTCCAATGGAAGAAACAACTTTTATTGGACTTGCTGAACGATAAGTAATAGTGCTAAGTTTCAAATTTATAAACCCAAGGAATGAGATTTTTCAAGAGAAAAGAGCACGACGGACTGAGCGAGCGTTGGAACATGACGTCACACGCATCGAGTACCGAGCGGTTGAATCGCGCGTCGCGCGCTCATTTAAAAATTCTATATCTCGGAATGTAATTGTCGTATTTAAATAATTCTTTCACGTATATTTTTTATTTTCTACAGAAAATACAATGAGCTAACATTCAGAATTAGTGAAAATTCTTCATTGTTGATGAACAATAGCTAGAGTATTTTGCGAATTGGCTCAATTAACCGTGGGGTAATATGCAACTTAAAATCAGTATTTTTAGAATTGAATAACATAGTAATAATTCTTTGGATTAGTGAGACAAGGGGGCCGTTCACGGGTAGTAGTGAATGGAAATACTGAAGATACTTTAGATCACATGTTTAATCCATAGTTAATTAATATCTAATGACAATAAGGATCAGCTTATATACTAAGATATACTAAACAATACGTGCAGTCTAGAAGGCCAATAACATCAGAATAGCAAACGTACTAGAACGTGATCATGTATCGATAGTAATCGATATGCATAATTTGCACTATATTACATTAGTTTAGGACTTAATGTATGGAATTCTTATCTTTTTTGAACAAAAGTATATAGTAAATGCTACGCTCTACCTCTCTTACACAAAAACAAAAAAAAATACTAATGTGCTCATTGTTCTTTAAAATTAAATTCTTTCAACAGTGTCATCTGTTGTCATTTACTGAAAAACAAACATTGCTGTAGTCACTTAGAAACCCAGAATAGGAATTAGTACCCCAATCTCGCCACCGTCGCTGTACTTGCGCGAGTTACGGTGGTAACTTTTGAAGTATGGGCGCTGTCTCTCTGTTGTACGTAGTATTTATATACTCTGAGCTATTAGTGTCAACTATTAAATCATTTATTATTGAGAAAATGAAACTAGAAAGATGTCATGACACCCGATCCCCAAGTGTAAAATTTGCAAAGAATTAAAATTATTGCATTAGAACAAGGATGTTAAAAAAAGTCGGATATATTCTCGGATTCTCGCTAACAATAAACTGTGTCACTCAAGTCGGCCAACACGCTGTACGTACAAGCCGGCACGCACACATTCACACATTAGTTGAGCGCGGGTAGTCGGATCTGTGTAAACGGCGACAGAGTCTAGTTTCCCGCGGATTAGCCAACTAATGTGTGCGTGAGAGGTGGCCGACTCCATAGACACAGTTTTTTGTTAGCGAGAATATGTCCGACGTAGTCTGTGCATTAGAAATTTTAATAAGCACTTGTACAAAAAAATGCAAACACGATAGATACGTTAATTCTTTGCTAACTTTGCACTTAAGCATTCGTTCGCACGGGCGTTTAAAAATACTTTAAACTCGAATGTTTTTTACTAGAATGTATGAAAACTCCCGACGTAAAAAACCGTCAGTGTGCGAACACTTATAGGAAAAGTCATACGTTCTATTCATAACGTTGAAAATAACGCGCGTAAAAATCGTTCGTGTGAACGTGGGCTTAGGAGATCCCAACCAAAAACTAGCGAAAGGTTGCTATGAAAAGCTGAAAGGGGTACCAAGGTTTCAACTGATATCTTTTTTTGAATGAGTTAAGTATAAAATGTGCCTTTTAAAATTTGGAGGTGTAGGATATTGATTAAAATACAGTGATTAAACTTACAGCATTTGCAATCTCACATTTCTGATCGCAGGTGAGATCAAGTTGGTCATAAGCCGTCAACATTTGCTCAAACTCCTCAATCTTCTGTTTGAGCCGTGTTATCTCTGCGTTCTTCGCGACCATCAACGTCTCCACAATCACACTCGTCGGTACATATTTAGTTCGGTTCATGTCATTGTTTCTTTTTATTATTTCCACCAAATGTTCGGTCTTGTCCGAACAGAAGTGGGACCAGGCTCTGGCGTCGGTGCATGACGCGTAGGCCTTAAGTTTCCCCTCATTCCTCGCCGGCAAGTCGAACAGGTCATATTCATTGAACACATGTTCCCTTTTCGTTATAAAAGACATCACCTACTGTTTCGTCAACTTACGATAAATAAAATATAATAAAAATAAATACTACTTTTCATCGCCATCCATTTTACGCATCACGAAACGATTTTTAATATTTGACTCACAACAATATTTTAACTTACGGCTTAAAATGTAAATAACGAAAATCTATCAAATATTTTTAAATGTCATCAGAAATCTAGACGGAATGGCAGCTTGATTTTTGGGGTCTAAAAACAAATGTCGTTTCCTTTTTGAAAATGTTTTCTTTGTTATCAACTCAATTTACAACCAGTAGGTATTTAAATATTTGTGTCAATATAAAACAACATTTTTAAGAAGCCAAGAATCTATATATTTTATGTCAATAACCAAGTAGGTACTACCTGTGGGCGATAAGTTGAGACCTCGCGCCAATGATATTATAATAAAAAGAGGATCATTGCCTCGCGCGGTGACGTTCAGTTGCGTGCTTACGTCTTGAGCATGTCTCCTGTATTGTAAGTATAGCAGGATTATTGTACTTATAGCTTCATGCTATAAGTACAATACGGACGCCATCAGGGTAGTGCGAGGGAGTCGCATTCCAGTCGGGACTAAACTTATCGCGTACGGGTAGTATGTGCCTACCTAGTTATGCCCGGTTTCAATAAACAAAAACGAATCGTTTTGCTTACCAATGGTACCTAGGTATTTTTATTGCCAAACTGGGCATATAGATCATTTCGTAAGCTAATTTTACCTGTGATAGCTACTTCCATATGGAAGGGTCTGCTATGTAAAGCTTTGAGGTCTTTACTTCATTATTAGTATCTAAAGATATAAGAGTCTTCATTTTAATCAATCTTAACCGATACCGGTCCGTAAATTATTGAAACCGGGCCCTAGTCGGTCTCATTCCGTTGTAATTGACAATTATATTATTGCTTACGATATCTTATTATATTATACCTACAGCAGTTAAGCAGTCTTATTCAATATTTTAACTACCTTTCTTTCACATGTTCGTACTCGTACACATGTTACACAAAATTTATATTTATTGCATCCACAAGCATCGCGCGAATAAAAATACGCGCGTATTTTAATTAGTCAGATAGATAATATACAGGTTGTTGTTTTGGTCAGCGACGAGCGACTCAGGGTCGATAATACATGTGATACTGGTGCAAAAAATATATATATTTTTTTTTTTTTTTTTTTTTTTTTTTTTTTTTTTTTATACTACTTAGGTAGCAAACAAGCATACGGCCCGCCTGATGGTAAGCGGTTACCGTAGCCTATGGACGCTTGCAACACCAGGGGTATCACTCGCGCGTTGCCGACCCTGCAGAAATCTCTTCACACCCTTCTTGAAGAACCCCATGCTGTACTCCATTGGGAAAACCTCGGCAGGGAGCTCATTCCACAATCTGAGCGTCCGCGGAAGAAAGCTCCTTTGAGACCGCACAGTTCGAAACAATTCTGGTTTCAATGTGTGAGGATGGACTCCCTGTCGATGGCGAGAGTTGCGATGGTGGAAGGTAGCTGTGGGCATCATCTTAAACAATTCTTCAGAACACTGTCCGTTGTACAAGCGGTAGAACACACATAAAGAGGCAAAGTCTCTCCTCAGGCTGAGCGGCTCTAAGCCGCTTGTGAGCTCGGGATCGTCAACTATTCTAGCGGCACGACGCTGAACCGAGTCTAGAGGCCCAAGCTGGTATCCAGGTGCCCCCGCCCACAGATGACAACAGTACTCCATATGAGGCCGGACTTGCGACTTATAAAGTTGCAGTCTTTGCCCCGGTGTGAAGTACTGCTTCGCTTTATTGAGCACTCCGAGCTTTTTGGATGCCAGCTTAACCTATTAAATATAAAAAAATACTTTATTTTTTATAATAATAAAAATAAAAATAATATTAATTGGAAAATCATGTAATAAGCTAAAGTGTAGACGTAATACTCAACGGGAGTGCGAGGGAGTAAAGGGGTGGGGCGATGGCGGTTTGCGCCTAGCTCTAGTCTGTGCACGTGCCGAGTGACCATACTTTGCGGTAATTTTATTTCAAATTGAATAAGGTATTTCTCAACGCATTTTCAGTATTTAATGGAGTTAAGTCCATTTTTGGGAAATATATTTTTTGTACTACCACTCCTGGGTCGCTTGTCGCCGACCAAAACAACACCCTGTATAATAAAACTATGCGCCTTATCCTTATTCCAACCCGTTAATAAAAAGTTATGTCCATATTATGACAATGCTGTTTATGGCAGAATTTTGACAGATAATGAAATGACAGATTGCATCAAACCTTCAAACTATATATTTATTCTTCAAACTTGAGCTCCAAACAGACTCATTTTTTATATTTCAAAATTTCATGTCAACAAAATATGGATGAACGACCGTTAGATTACTTAACGTCTTTTCAAATTCAATGAGTTTTTTAAGTAATAACAATCTAAGACTTTTTTCACGTAACGAGGGTAAAATTAAGAGATACGACTCGTGTAGTGACATAAGGGCATGGAGTCATGACTTACAGGTACGGGATAAGTACCTCAGAGAATGGATAAAGTGTGACATGCCTATTTGTATTATACCAATCAGCACTTTGACTAGTCTTTTGAGGACTATGACATGCAAAAGCCGAGGACGGGTAAGAATCATATTTCCATAAGCCATAGATTTGTTTTTAGCTCTTGTATCATCAGTTAATCTTAGCCTATGTTCCCAGCCTCCCCAATCCCACATATAATTACACAACGTAGAACTGCTTGCATCCCGCGAAGACCATCTACCGACCGATCAGGAACTTTGGTTTATCCTAATAATTTTAGTGTTTTTACGCGTGCTTTATATCTAACTAGCTTCTGCCCTGCGGTTTCACCCGCGTTCCCGAGGATCTTGTGTTTTCCCGGGATAAAAAGTAGCCTATAGCCTCCCTCGATAAATGGGCTATCCAACACTGAAAGAATTTTCAAATTGAACCAGTAGTTCCTGAGATTAGCGCGTTCCATCAAACAAACTCTTCAGCTTTATAATGTTAATATTAGTATAGATGATTATTAATTAGTATAGAAAAGAACGTGAATAAATATTAAAATTATAAACAGTAAATGGTGGCTTATTTTTAAGGCAACGCCCCGTTGTCATCCTGATTGCAAGTCAAAAATATTGCTTGAAAGTATTTGTGCTTCATGCCATACAATGAAGGAATGTTTAAAACATAATGAAAATATGGGCAAGTATTTTGAAGAGGTAAGGAAGTACATTACATAGATTCTATAGTATGAACATAGATGCTATAGTATGAATATAGATACTATAGTATGAACATAGATGCTATAGTGTGAACATAGATACTATACTATGAACATAGATGCTATAGTATGAATATAGATACTATAGTATGAACATAGATGCTATAGTGTGAACATAGATACTATAGTATGAACATAGATGCTATTGTATGAATATAGATACTATAGTATGAACATAGATGCTATAGTGTGAACATAGATACTATAGTATGAACATAGATGCTATAGTATGAATATAGATACTATAGTATGAACATAGATGCTATAGTGTGAACATAGATACTATAGTATGAACATAGATGCTATAGTATGAATATAGATACTATAGTATGAACATAGATGCTATAGTGTGAACATAGATACTATAGTATGAGCATAGCAGCAATAGTATGAATTTAGATGATATATATTTAATATGATACATAAATTACAAATCACAAATAATATATAGGAGGAACTTGAAACCAGTCACTGGCCTTGCGAAAGATGCTTAGAAGCATTGAAGAGCATCAAAATGTTTTGGAAAATTTTAATTGACAAAATATTCAATATTAATATTTCTAAGGAAGCTGCGTTTGACAACTGCAATAATTATCGCCGTGTTGACAGTGTTAAGACATTGGCAAAAAATTGGCAGAATGAAATAATTGACCAAGCAATTATCATAAACAAAGTATCACCTTTATTTAGTAGAAAAAGTTGCATCAAACAAACTAGGCATCCCATAGACAAATCAATGAATACTGATTGTATATCAAAATCAAGTATAACTAAAACTAAGAACTTAGTCAGAAAAATAAGTAGAAGTACATCTATAAGAATACAAATGGCAGATGTAATGTGCGATTCTTGTTCTTTGGAAAAGGTAAACGAAGAAATCAAAGCATATAAAGCTAATGTAAAATACTTACAGGATAATTACATTAGACAAAGAAACGAAATGGAGAGATTGAGACAAGAAAATACTACATTGAAAACTGATTTACAAAACACATTTAATTATGGTCAATGGAAACCGGCGTATTGTATACCAGCTGTTATACCAGCTGATATGAGTTCTGATGATGGTAAAGTAGCTCTTGTACCTAAACCCTTTGACACTTGTGTTGAAGAAAACGTTCACGTTAATTCTACAAAAGAAACTGAATCTGAGGTGATAATCACAATGAAAAACTGCAAAAATGAGGTAAGGCTTTCTTTGGGGTTGCATTAGAATCGGATCGCACGAGGTAGAAGTTGGGAGGGTGAGGGGTCGGGGGCGGGGCTATCATATATACAAATATACATTACTTTCAGAATTTCAAGCACGTGTCTATATTGCAAGTGCTCCATAAAACGAATGCATCAGTTCCAAATCAATATAATACGGATGAGCCAAGCTGTAATAATCAAAACCCCATCGATTTATTGACCAGAGGTAACAATAATAGTAATGTTATTTTTCTCCTCTCCGGGCGGAAAGCGTCAAATTTTGTCCTGCTGCGCTAAACGAAAATGCCGCTTTTCGCCTTCGTCGAGGAGAAAAATAGTATACACACCTTGGCACAGATTAAAGTTGTAACTTGGGCAGGAAATAAGAAAGCCTCAGATCACATGTTTGTCGACCTCGGCTTCGCCTCGGCCAACAAAAACACGTGTTCTAAGACATTTCTTACTTTCCTGCCCTAAGTGAGTAATATACTATTTCATCACTAATGATCTGAAAATTTGATGTATTAGCCTTAAAATCGATCTTTTCGAGGTAAGGTATAGGTTAATCAATTAAAAAATCGAACGAGGTTAGCTAAATAGCAATCATCGAGGAACAATCCCTTTAGATTAGTAATACCGAGCAATCCGATTCCGAAACTAGTCAGTGATTTATCGCTGATTTTGAACAGTCAAGACCAATCACTGCATCTTGTGTTCTTGACTTGGCCAATCAGAGCGCATGTGTCCTTTAATTAGCCAATCAGAGCATATTGTCGATGGTGGGAAATTGGCGGAATAGATTGCAAGCAATATTAACGTCATTGCGTTTCTTTGGGTTAGTTGTTCGATGATAGCAACAGAAAATATCTCTTCTGTCTCATCTCTTTGTATTTTATTTCTAAGAACAATATGAAAAAAAAAAAATACGATGTAGGTACTAGTTCTGTATACATATAGGTGACTTCTAACTCTACCTATACTGTTTTTCTAATAAATTAAAATAAAAGACGTCTAAAACATGCAGCGTAGGTAAATTGGTTTTATTTATAAAATAATCGCGTTGTAGAAAATATA
The DNA here is from genome assembly GCA_951394255.1 of Polyploca ridens. Lineage (NCBI taxonomy): Eukaryota > Metazoa > Arthropoda > Insecta > Lepidoptera > Drepanidae > Polyploca > Polyploca ridens. The sequence goes on along the minus strand of OX596246.1, from coordinate 4,475,720 downwards.
GGTTTTCTTATCCAACCGCTGAACACTACTTCTGAAAGGTACCTTTCAGACCCTAAGCTTTTGCTATCGCTAAGGTTGCTTATGCGCCTAAATATTTCTAGTTTACTTGATCACTTACATCCCTTGCTTAACAATCTACTAATTATATTTAATGTATTAGTAGTATCATTACTTATTTAAATACTGCATCTTTTGTTTTTCTATATAACTGTTTCAGTGCACAAAACTTTTGGAGAAATTGTAAGAAGAGAACTATCCATTGCCGGTGATAGGAGGCATCGCAATAAGAATATTGATATTGAAGCAACATTTCATAGAGTTGGCGTTAGCCAATCAATGCCCTCTTGTTCAACGGAATCAAATATTTCCATCAATTCACTATCTGTAAGTAAATCTGGTATTACTTTTATATGAGGCTTTCAATAATGGGGTGTGTGATTGTAAAAAGCTTCATCATTTTCAGGTATCTGCGAAAGATGTCTTTAGTGTGTGAAATAAACTGTGTCTGTGTTATTATAATTAGCATAAATAAAGGTATGATTCTTGTGTGTATATATTTATTTGAATTGCGACATAATATTCAGTAAGCGGTCGTAAATAAGTTCCTTTGCGTTTATAGCAAAGACGAAATCCAGATGATTGAACTTTTTTAATGGTACTCTATATTTTCCAATCACAGATTTTGTTTCTTTAGTCAATTTATCAACATCTTGTTGAGTTGATAGCCAATCATTTTCTGCATAGTGAAGAAAAATGGGAGTTCGTATGGCACTTAAATTGTAGGTCGGTGGTTTAAAAGTTCCATATAGGCGTTTATTTTTAAGCAAACCATGGTCAAAATTTACGTATCGGTCAGATTTGTATAATTGTCCGAAATGTATGAGCTGTCTTGTTGATGATCCAGCTGGGGTATGTCCAAGTACCACTGGTAGCATAGTCTGTAAAGAGGAAGATTAATAATAATTGGACTGTTTTACAAAAAACTTAAACCGACTTCAAAGTGCACTAAGAAGTAATCAAATCCTGATCTGGAAGTGTACCCTTTCAAATAAAAAAAGAATTTTCCAAATCGGTTAATAAATGACGGAGTTATGAGGTAACAAACATAAAAAAAAAACATTCGAATTGAGAACCTCCTCCTTTTCTTGAAGTCGGTTAAAAATACTAAAATAGAACTAATGTAAACGGTATTAGATTCATTGTTACCGTATTCAATTGATCTGCATTATATCCACATATAAGGAACAGAAGGTTAGTGCAAAGACCTTGAGTCAAGGCCTCATCTAGACACAGCTTCTGTCCAGCAAGTTCGTTTATCTTTCCATTGGGTAGAATCTCGTTAGTTCCCAGTAATTTCAATATTGTCTGGAAAAAGGTATGTGAGCATCACGCATAATATTTAAATTGTTTTGTCTATGCCTGAATTAATGTGACATTTATTTAGTTAGGCCTAAAGACGCCACATAATGAAGGCCAAAGCTACTGAAATTACCACTGGGTGGGATTTCAGTCAGCCGAGTAAGTCCCGGAAAAAAACTTTACTTACTATCTTTTTGCGAAGAACTTTTTACCTATTTTTACTCTGGATGGGATTGTGCATGAACTCACCATTACGGGCTTGGCAATCGAAAAACACACTTCACACTTCAAGGGGTTGGTATTTATGCTTATAGCATAAATACCAACCCCTTAAAGTGTGTAATTTAACAATAATAATAAATCATCGAATGATTATGTCACTGCATTCAGGGATAAATTGTTATCTTACAGTTAGTAAACAGAAGCAAATAGGTGATAATATACAACAATACGAGTGTCCTTGTTACACTGCTATCAGATTTCCTGTAGATTTTGTATATAAATCAACATGTCCTCAATTTTCATTGATATACTGATAAAGATAATAAGTTCATACAATTAATACTTACTTCTAGTGAATCAGTGAAGGGAGCAATGGCTTTTATAAGTGGACTTTTTATATTACCAACGTAAGCGACAGGTGCTAAAGCTTGCATTGCACTTATTTTGTCATTATATTCGGGTCTTGTTGAAGTCATCACCCAGAAAGCAGTGGTACCCTGGGAGAAACCGACGTACTGAATCTTTGGGACACCAGTCTCTTTGATGACGTAGTCAATCATCGCAGGGAGGTCGTAGTAGCCGATTTCATGCCAGCTGAACTTCCAGAAAGAGGACGAAGTGGGTCTCAAAGAGACGTGATTTCGTGAATAAGTATTTCCTCTAGCGTTGCCCATCCATACGTCATAACCGGCGTCTGCTAGGATGTAGGCTAAAGAAATGCAATGTAACATATTACATTAAATATAGGTATTATCAATTTTCCTGTTAGCCTGAACCTACAGTAAGCATATATAGACAATATACTTAATGATACTGTAAATAAATCACTAGTAATTGAGAGCATAAAAGAGCTCAAACCTAAATGGATTTTCAAATATACGAAATCAAGGAGCTTTTAAGGCGGCCCTCTGCGGCCGGCGCAACTTCAACGCAAGCATAGTCTAAAAGCTTGTTGTTTCATCCAACTTAATGTTCGACTGCGAAAAAACAGAGACAGCATCAGAGCCGTCGGTTATCAGTCGGTAAATTCCACTGATCACTCGCGGCCGCTTCGCTAGGTCGTCATTCATGATTTCGCATTCATAAAACTTGTTCCAGGAGTATACTTCTTGTGAAAAAATCTTACAAGTTTGTGAAAAAAAAGTTAGTTATTTAGAATCTCCAATACATTTGCAAGCCTGGTATCTAAATGTTTTCTTTACTTTTGCAATTTATAGGTACATTAGATATGGCCAAAGTTCAAGCAAAAACGCTGTTTTTCGGAGGCTTTGACTGAATTTGTTTCACACTTTTTTTAAATTACGCCTAGATACACGGCTAGATATAGTGCACAAGATACTAATTTGTTCAAAACATCTAACGAAAAATGTTTAACAACGCCATAATAAGTACAGAGGTTTTGTATGAAAAGTATGACGAATTGAGTCCTCTTAAACAAATGTTTCTATCTCTTACCAAAGCCCTTCCCGGGTGCCATTAAAACCCACTCAGCTGATGAAGATAATAGTCCATGCTGCAGGAACACCACTGGTCTTAATCCATCCGGCACACTGCTCCTGCCATGCGGCACTCTGTGCATTTCTAACACGTATTTGTCTTCCGTGTAAACTCGATGTATTTCGCATTTGTAGCCATATTTTCTTATCAGGGAGAACTGTTGAAGACATTATATTCTTGTGAGATATATCGATGATATGTATTTCTGATAAGTCACTGGGAACCTTTGGATGCAAGATCTTTCGTTTTGGACATTTATGGGGGAGGCATTTGGCAGTGGACATCTCGGGGCTGAATGAGATGATGGTGAGAGAAGAATCATGATAAAATCGCTTCCTTTCACCTTTCAACTTGGTTGAACTAGGACTATTAGTAAATAAGAGTAATTTAGGTAGTGGAATACTTAAAGATCAGCAAAAATGCGATAATTATTTATCATCATCATCATGAAGCATCGTGTCATATTTCAACCCTTAAGAGAGTAAAATAGGGGATCCCGGGTGAAATCGTGGGGCAGAAAGCTAGTATATCTTTGAATATTTTTATTGAAGTAGAAACTGACATAATGAAGCACAGCTCAAACCGCAGAATCAAAAACTTTATATTTTGTTTGCAAATACAGCCCGAAAGGGTTTTTCAAAATTCAATCCCTGAGGGGGGGGGAATATATTTGGTTCAAATTGATACACAAAATATCTTCTGGATAGATATTTATCTATCCAGAAGATATTTTGTGATTGATTTGATGAATTATGATTCTTTCGGGAATAGGTATTCTAGATTCCTCGGGTAGGTAAGCAAGGCGGAAGTTAATATTTTAATAGGTAATAAGTTTAACTTTATGTAGATAGGTACTTACAGTATCCAGACGAGCATCTTCCAGTATATTAGGATCAGTTCTTTTTAACAAGTTTTCATCGATAGCCTTTATACTTTTAGGGAATAAAATAAACATAGAAAATATTAAAATTGGAAAAATCATGACGATTTATCCAACTGTCCGGTTGAACTAACTCCTTAGATAAATGGTTAGTTGAGTAAAACTAATCGTTTCACAAGAGCTGAATTATTTGATTATGATAAGCCTTGTTCAGGGCAATGTTCTGATGATTGTTTGGTGACCTACTTTGGTGTTCTCACAAATATACAGAATGTAAGTAGCTCTGACAAATTAATTGTAATTAGTGATAAGATAGACACAATGATAGTATCTAATCACGTTAAAGATTGATGATTGATGTGATGACCAAGAAGAGCCGATGACCTCTAAAATGAACAGCTGATTGGGCGAGTTTGTCTAGACTCTAGAGGGACGAAGCGATGGATATGAACAAGAAAATTTGTTCTAAGCGCTGATATGATGAACTTAGCTTTGGATGATCATAATTATATTTACGGTTTGTAATACTTAGGTAAATATTATGGTAACTAGACCCAAGAGATGCGATTTGGAGTGACGAATGTTACACCGTTGCTGATAGGCACAGAGGTAGTGGAACGCGTCACAAATTTACTTACCTTGGTAGTGTCGTGTGAGAATCTGGAGGAACTGAAGATGACATCTCTTCTCAGATTGCCAAGGCCCGAGCAACATTCGCGCAGCTGCGCCCCGAAGAGTTAAGCTAAAGTTAAGGTCCAACGTGAAGTCTGTACTTCTGTACGGGTGCGAAACGAGGAAGGTAACCAAGACCATCTCGCACCAGCTCCAGGTTTTTGTCAACCGACGCCTTCGCCAAATTCTCGTTATCCACTGGCCCGAGAAAATCTCGAACGTAGAGCTCCGAGAACAGTGCCACGAAACACCGATCGACCAACAGATCAAGCGTCGCAAATGGAACTGGATTGGCCACACTCTCCAAAGGGACCCTGACCATATACCCAAGCAGGCAATGGACTGCAATCCGCAGGGGAAACGAAAGCGTGGCCGTCCCAAAAAAACCTGGCGACGCACTGTGCTTGACGAAGCGAAGAAGATCAAGACCGATCGGGATGGAGAGTTTCTGTGGACGCCCTCTGTCCCATCTAGGGGACACAGGATCATAAGTCAAGTAAGTCATGGTAAAGTTGAGGACACACTATATGTTTTGAAAACACTGCTTGAATATTGCTTGTTTTCTCGATAGAAAAAACACAATGCTTACATAGGTAGGTAGTAGGTGCTCGTAGGCTTGATAGACATTTTGATGGTTAATTTTTATAAATAATCTAGTCAATAACCTATTTAGAACAGAGTGGGTAACAGAGGAAGAGCATAGACTTTGCATGACGCAGTATTTAGGTATCGTAAATGACTCTATTAGGACATTGTTTAGCAATGTCAATACGGTTAGTAATGGGACCGCAGTTTTAACACAATGCATCACTGGATTATCACAACATATAGGTAGGTACATATATGGACGAATTATTTTAATGAGTCGTCGAGTGACCTACGTAATTTGATTTTCCTGTTTGCTAATTTTGCGAATCTAAACAGTGATTGCTTCATATTTTCAATGTAATCTTTTTAACTCCTATGCAACAGAGATACACTGACCAAATGGCCGCACTTTGCTGACATTAAATTAGGTGCTTTTATTTGTTTCAGATTGGTGTTTTAATGCGTTATTATTATTAAATACATTTGAATGTTGCTTTTTTCTTCAAGAAGCTATCTATGCTATGCGTGGTTTTATAAATATTTCATGATAAGCTAGCTGGCTTTATATTGCTCGTCAAAATATCGCTTCATAGGAGCTAATAAGAGTAGAATCTATGTTGGGTTAAGGTCATCACCCACTATGTCAGCACCGCTCCATCGCAGCAACGCCTCGGCGTCTACCTTGCCATGCAAGTGAGGCCTTTAAATCGTATGCGTTAAAGTAAATTTCACAATGACTAGACAAAATAGTGGACGACTCGCGGCAAGCGTGCTTGCCGCTACAAGCCACTAGTCCTGCTGACCACTCGCTTCCAGCGAGCGGTCCGCTCCTTTGCTGCGTGACGCCATCAAGCGGTATCTTGCCATAGCCGCGCTACCAATTTCGAGCTGCCATCTCGCAGGCGGCACACTGGCAGCTAGTGGTTGGATTGAGTTGAGGCGGTGCCGGGTCGCTGCTGCGATGGAGCGGTGCTGATAAAGTGAGCGATGAGCTTAAGTCATGCTGAACACAAGATTTCTTTTTTTTTACTTTTAATATTACATGTCAACCTTCCTCGTTTTTTTGTCATATTAAAGGTTGTTCGGTCTGCATGACTAACCCAGCTAGGTTTCGAAAATATGTCTCTCTCCATCCGTTATAGTAGATTTCAAATAACATGAGTTCGGTGACACATGGTATTTTATTAGATTTCTCAATGGTTCATATTCATTTCGATATAATAAAGGAATACTATGATAGATCTTGGTTTCATGAAATATTGTGAGTACTATTTCAGAGTAATCAAATGGAATTTCACTAGATATTGGTAAAAAACCCTTGACCTTGACGACTCATCCTATGTGAAATAGAGTATAGTATGGAACCTACTCCTATTCAAATGTTAGTTCAACTTTTGGGTACAAAAAGTTCATAAATTTTAGGGCTCAGTGTTCAACTATAGGGGTAAAACCTAAATTTTCTTACATTAACAATTTTTAAAAAAATATATGAACATTTAGGATATAATTACTTTAATCCTTCAATTAATAAGTAAGGTATTAAACAAAAAACAACAAGCGCCTATGTCATGAAATGACTGAGTTTGAGAAGTTTTCTTCTAGGTTTCTCTGTCTACGTTCTAGGTATATAAGGAGTTGCTGAAAAATAACTAGGTGGCGCTGTTCACTACAAATTAAAGTGTCAAATTAAAATATGCTGTCACATAACATTAGTGTTGCCACATAGGCCAAAAATGGAAGGTTTCCATCCTTTTTAATTTCAAATCGACAAAATAAAAATATATTTCATTTATGAAGTATTGATTGATATTAATGTCAACCATGAACATGATTAAATGAAACCAAATTTCAGAGGAGCAAAACTTAATTTTCGTTGCTTTTTGGTAACTGTCTATTTTTTTTCGTCTGAAATTAGTAATTAGAGCCGGCATCACTGGCATGAGTGGATGTTTGTTTCCCGATGCGTTGTTTGTTTTGTTGTGGAAGTCACGTTTGAGGATAAGTTGTTTATATCATCGTTTTTTTACAGATATCCAGTATAACATAGCTATATCTACAAAAAATCCTTTGTCTTTAATATCAACAATGTATAAAACTGTTCTAAAGTGCCAGTAAAGAAGTTGATTGCATGTTTACAACGTTAATATTTTTGTATACTAAAAGGAGCATTTAGACCACATTTAGGGTATGGATCAGTTTTCATATATTGATTAATTTTTAGGTTTATATTTTCACTTTGTTCATCCTGATTTTCCTCTATAAGACTGCTCGTGAACATTCAAATGAGACAAACGTGGTGAAGAAGTGAGCAAATTTTCCTCATTATCAAAACTTATTTCTGATATAGAAATCCTTCTAGCATATGCAATGGGTGGCTCTGCAAATTATTTTGCATTGAGCTATTATTACTACGTAAATAGCTCAATGTTATTTAGGTACTTAGTAGTTCACTAGTAGATAGGCAAAGAGGTAAAGAGGATAGTAGATAACTATCTTCTTTACCTGAAAAGTTGTTCACTGAACAACTTTTCAGGTATTATATGATAGATTATAAGATATGTCAAATGTTTGAACTGAACAAGTCTTTAGGTACAAATTTGTTGTATAAGATAGTATGAGTTTCTTGTTGGAAGTCTTCTCAGTTCGTGTATTATTATGAACCGTTGGTAGAATCAATTTGTAACGTTTGTGAGTGCCTTATTAGGACCTGACTTGAATTAACTTGAATTTTAACAACTGTATTTATGGAACTGATTTTCCATATTTTTTCTGAGCACCTGCAGGATCAAAATATACATCATCCTCTAGATGAGATTCTACAGCCACATTTAAAGACGAACTTGTGGTTGGTTGGAGTATTATAGAAGGCGTAGACCATGGCAAAATCGACGGTACTACATTTTTCTTCAAGCTGTATTTTTGACCTAATAGAATTAATTTATTACTTAATATGTAAGGTAAGTACCTAGTAGAAACGATAAGTTATTTTATTGTTTCAAAAATAATAAGAATTCACATTCTACCTGCATAAATTGAAAATCGCTAGCCTTAAAATGATTAGGACATAAGCATGAATATTGTCCCAAATACCATCCAATTTTGCGTTGGACATCCCTGTATCACCTATAGTGGTCTGTGTCTTAATGATTCATCAGTTGGAAATGTAAGGCTTCCCATATTGGTACAAGTCACAACTGCACAAACACGCATTGTCAATAGTTCACAAATCATTTCAAAATCTAAGCTAAATTCACAAAAGTTTTGAACAAAACAAACACATGATAGTGACATAATACTAGTAACAGACGTTCCGACGGTCGGACGTCTGATGGTCAGGGCGTGTGTAGCGCGGCAGGAGGTCGGAAGCTTCCAACCGGTATTAATAATAATTATGTCAGTCCTGCCGCGCTACACACGTTCCAGCGGCAGGACTGACCACCTCTCCTGCGTAACAATAAAAATAGGAGGCCGACGATTGGAATGTCTGTTACCAGTATAAAGCCAAATAGTTATGGAAGTTAGCTACGGAAGTTAGGTACATTGTTTTCTTTTATTGAACTGTCAGCAAGACAGTTATTTTCACTGTTAATAACGCCATCTATTGAGACGTAAAGAAAAGAATATTAAATACCTAGAAGAAAACTTCTCAATCTTTCCAATCCAACAAACGTGCATAAAAGTACCATGCGAACGATTGGACAAGATTGTTCTGGCAACATTCAAACAAACTGTCATGTAAACAGTTTCATGCGTAGGATAATTAATTCGCATCATTTTGTGTTTTTTTTAGTAGTTTGTTTATTTTATTGTCGTATTTTCTTAGGAATAACAGGCTTCACGCATGTATACATAACGTCTCGCTATGGCAAATCAAGAAATAAGTTTAAAATGGAACGGATATCAGAGTAATATATTATCGAACTTGAAAGAGCTGTTTAGTGATGAAGGCCTATCGGATGTCACGCTGGTATCAGAAGGGCATAGCTTCAAGGCACATAAGGTGATTTTATCAGCCAACAGTTCTGTATTTAGGACTATATTCCAGGTAAGACAGTTTATTATTACGCAGTAAGTCAATTAAATTGAAGGTTTTTCGTCTGACGCCCACACGATTTTTTCGTAGCAAAACCCCCACAAGGATCCAATTATAGTACTTCATGACATCAACACGGCCTCCCTGCGGACGCTACTGACGTTCATGTACAATGGGGAAGTCAATGTGACTGAAGAATTCCTGCCAGTGCTTCTAAAGACTGCTGAAACTTTAAGGATCTGCGGCTTGTCTACTGGAAGTGATGTTAATAAGGATGAAGAAGTATGTATTTGTTAAGAAAATTATCAATTTTTATTCTAAGTTGTATATTGTACAACTTGCCATTTGCATATTTATTGCTTTTTTTGCTATGACTATAGATTTGTGCCTCTGCATTATTTACTGAAACCAGAATTGTTTCGAACTGTGCGTCTGTGTGTCCGTGCGAACCACGGCGGGGAGCTCATTCCACTGAGCTCCCCGCCATGGTTTTCCCAATGGAGTTCTTCAAAAAGGGTGTGAAAGGATTTTTGCAGGGTCGGCAATGCTTGTTTGCCACTTAGTGGTATAAAAAAAAAAAAAAAACAAAATGAATATGAGGCTAGTTGGCATGGTTGGTTAAGATTCCACCTATCACACTGCAGGTTGTAGGTCAATTCAAATGTAGATACATTTGTGTGCATGAACATTACTGAGTCTGGCTGTATATCTTTATATCCTTAGATAATAGCTTAACCTCAATAAATGTTTCTCTATTGGCTTAACCAGGCCAAAGATAGGAAGGAGTTGGAGAAGGCCTATACCAGTCAGGTGTCTTTAACATAAATACTAGATATTAAGATTTTTATTAATATTCAAGTTAGAAATAAGTTGTTTGTTAACCCTACGCGCGCCTTATACAGACCGTCTGTGTTTAAGGGGAACCGCGGCCATTATGCGCGAAATGCCACTGTGACGTATAAGACACAAGGTTTAATATTAACTGTCATTTAGTTACTGTTCCATATAAATTTTAACTCTAGCAGGTCTTTCTTGTCTGGTTTTGCGCGCGACCAGTTAAGAAACAATAATGGCTTTATATATTTAATGTTTCTCAGAAAACTGCAACCGCTCAACCAAAGAAGCGTAAAAAAAGTGAGCATGAAGATAACAATAATAAAAGTAAGAAACCATCACCATCTCTCAAACCAGACATAGCAACCAAACTTACAACAAGCTCAGATTCTTTGAAGAATTCTGTAAGTATTTTAATAACTTTAATATAAATGGCCTAAGGGTCAGTTCACACCAAGATGAGATGATGCAACACTATGTGACAATGCAATTGTTTCACTCTACATAATGGGGCACCGTGATGCTATGCAGGAAGTGCTTGTGGTATAGCATGATTAGCCATTCTTAATAGATCAGCAAAGCTAAGCTACCACCAGTGTGGCCTGTACTTGGATGGGTGACCTATTGGTATTTCAAATCAAAAGTTTCTGTATTTCGGAAGCTATGTAAAGCCGTTGGTCCCAGTTATCACTTAATTGTGATAGTCATTAAGCTTTTTGGATAGTCATTAAACTCCAACAGTAGGTTGGCCACTAGCCTACCTCCATGGGCGTAGCAAGGTACTGGCAGGGAGTGGCAGCTGCCCCCCCTTAGACGAGCGGTTGTTCGCTGGTAAACTGTAATTTTGACGAGCTTCATAGCTTGTGACGCTTCTTATAATACTTAAGAATCTAACAGGCTTGAAGGCTGGTTTGTGAAATCCAACAATACTGGATGTGATCTCTAATATAAGGATAGTAATCTAGGAGTTTCTTTGTCTGCCCCCTCCCCCCATATATATTTCTGGCTACGCTCTTGCCTACTTCCACCAATCCGCAATGGGTATGTGTGGTAGAGTATTGCCCATTCTCTTTCACCTTCATTTGTGAAAGGAGGCCTGTGTTCAGCAGTGGGACATTATAGGCTGATGATGATGACATGCTATTAATCTTAGTGTTCTCAAAATAAACAATACTTTCTATTACTTCCAGAACATAATTCCCAAAATAGAGCCTATTGATTCACCGTTAACAGATTATTCCGGAGAGAACACTAATGATACTGATATTGCTTTGCTGGATGACAATTTGGAAAAGAAATATACCGTAAGCCCAGAAAACTGCACTCAAAAGTCTGTTTGTACTGCATTAAATGACCGTAATGTTAAGAAGTGGATTAGTGAAGTGAGCAGCACACAGCCTTGTTTGAACATTGGGAACGAAAAGAGCAATGGTATAGATGTTGATGATGATAAAGAGAGCATTGAGATTGATAAGGAAGTTGAAACAGTTCTACAAAGTGGGACAATAGTTGAATCATTGAGTATAACAACGGAGAATCTTAACTCTGTATCTAGTGAAGCGCAGAATTATAAAGGTGGGTTTTCTTTTGCTTCCTTACTAAGTTAGTAATAAAATAAGTTGAGGATGGAATAAATATTTGTTTTATGTTGGATTTTTGGTTTATTTTACAGCTATACCAAGCTAGTAAATTATTTGATTAACATGAACATAATTATTGAAGTTTCTTTATCTGAAGTGCTAAAATAATAGTTGTATAAACTTTGATTCAAGCACATTATGATATCAATCTTATCATCATTGTAATTGGAGAGCTACATCTTTTGTAAATAGGCTTTTGTTTGTACACAATCACACCATAATAAGTGACGATGTCACCATATTATTATTATTAATAAACATACAAAATACAAATGGAGTATTAGTAGGTGCTTGGCAAATTTTATTTATTCCTAACTTTAAATCACCTTTATATGTTGGCTGAGCCCCAACCAAGGCAAACATTGGCTAATTGATAGGCTATCTATCATCTACATTTGGTGCATTGCAACATGCGACCAATGCCTGTGTATTTTATTTTGTAAAATTAAAAAAAGGGTATATGTATGTATAATGTTTTGGTAAAAATAGCAGTCAGACTGTCAAAAAAAAAATATTTAAAAAATTTAACCTTCCTGAGTTTCTTGCCTGTTCTTCTCAGTTGAAGGCCGACTTACAAACTTGTGGTAGCTTCAGTAGGTTTGACCTTCATAAGTGCCCTACGAGGGCCTAAATTGAATAAATGACTTTTACTTTGACTTTGATTATGGACAAATGTGTGGACATGTTTGCCGAGTGCAGACGAGTGCTCTTCAACCAACACTGCTCTAAAGTGAGACGAGATATGATGACAAGCCATGACATATGAACTGTATTTGCGTACATTAGGCAGCTTTAAAACTTTATTTTGTGCTTATTGAGTTGAAGACTGTTAGAATTGATTATATGATTTAATTTTTTCAGATAAAACCAACACATGCTATGCAAATCCATCTTTTCCATGTCCATTTTGTCCTCGAGTGTACAATAGTTGGGGGTATAGAAGGAGGCATGTCAAATCCAGACATGTAACAAACAGGTAATTTGTTTTACATTTATAGATAAAAAATACTTAAATTGTTGTTGAATGTCCTTCTATGAAAATTAATGTATCTACATATGTTCGTAATATGCGTTCCACTTTTTATACCATTCATCTAGTAGGTGCAATTTACTAACATGCCGCGTTTATACTTTAGCCGTCTTCTTAATAAATAAGGTGTAAGTCAAGTATAGTTAAACCTAGGATTAAAATATATCTGTCACTTTCTAATGTCATATAAACAAAAAAGGATGAGGCTATCTTAATACCTGGTTATTACAAGACTGACTTACACCTTATTTATTAATAAGGGGGTCAATGTTTAAAATCGTTGATAGGAAGAAAATGGCACGCGGTTTCATACTATTTTATTAAATTGTGGTATGTTATGCTCAATTATCAGTAATCTTCTGTATCCCTTTGCAATAGAGTTGACCCCTGAAGTATGGTGCTATTTTCTTATGGATAAATTAATCCAGATATTTGTATCCTACTTCCAGATTATCGTGCAAATGGTGCGTGTCCGTTCTCCCTTCAACTGGTGCATGGTATTCCCACGCCACTCGAGCTCACGGTGTTCCCCACGAGGAAGCCAGGAATTCCCTCGTAGTGATGGTGGAAGCCCATGCAGTACTAACACTCAATGAACCGAGTGTCACTCAGCTACTCGGCCAAGTCGGTATGTCTGATACAAACGGTACCAGTATAAGCGAGAAGATCAATTAGGGTATGTTTTATTTTTATTATGTGTGCCTGAGAAAATGTGTGTTATGATTTTCATATGTAAGTGTATTGAATGTGAAAAACTAAATCTATGTGGGATCTTTACTCAGAGGTGTCAAAAAGCAAGAGAATTGTATTAAACACTTGACCGTTATTTGAAACTTTACATTTGAGATAGGCCCCTCCTTGTTTTCTGCTTTATTGTACCTTCTTTGTCTACCTTATATCGCCATCTCACTCGCACATCCCCCTACCATCCACGCCAGGCAGAGCGGCGGGCATGAGCCGCGCGATCTCGTCATTGGCGTCTTGTTTTCTGCAGCGCACGGTTGTGCCTAGCGCTAGCGTAGCCTAGGCACACATGTAAGTTATTGTATTTATATACCTTCTTATTTTAATAATATTAAATAATTTATAATTTTAACGGTTTTACCGTTCGATAATTCAAATTATTGTTGATATTTTATGTTTAAAGCTTTGAACAAACTAATTCTTAAATACTTTAGTCTACCCACTTTTTAAAGATATTTTTGTGTGTACTATAACATTTTTATCCTAGGTTTTTCCTAGGTTGGTTCCAGTTTAGTTCAGATACAGTTGAACAATAATTTAATACATCATGTGCTGACCGTAATAAATCACAACGTTGGAAAAGTGATAACGGGTATCGCTCTGATGTCCAAATTCTCTGAACTAAAATAAATCATGACCACAAGGGAGTGTTAAGGTATCAACTGCCATCTAAATAATTTGTGTAGCAATTTATTAATGTAAAAAAATTTCAATAATTAAAATACAAATTCAATCCGGCTTTTTAGATTTGAGAAACGGTCTTGTGTGCTAAAATTACTCGAAGTAATAAAGACAGTGATTTAACCTACATGAAGTTTACGAAACATTACGAGTTATATTTGAAGGTAGATATTTTGTTATTGAGTTAACGTAATTATAACTTATTTGTGGTCTGAAATTATTGAAGTGAGGAATGAGGGTTCGTAATCCACTTACCAAAAGATTCCGTTTGCTATTAATACCAGACGAGTTAACTACAGTGCTTAAAACGGTAAAACAATTTTGCCTTTATAGTAAAATGATCAAATGCTCCCGCTTTGCGAGCTAGTCTGAGCTGACATACACCAACCCACGCAGGTGCCGTAACTTGAAATGTAACCTCGCAGGGGCAGTGACTTGAAATTTACCCTCGCAGGGTATTCTTATGGATGTTGTGCCCGTACTCCGTACGCACATTCCCCATAATAATCAACCCCTCGCAGGGGCTGGTGAGTTTTATAATACCCTCGCGGGGTATTCTTTTGGATGTTGTGCCCGTACTCCGTACGCACATTTCCCATAATAATCAACCCCTTGTAGGGACAGGTGAGTTGAAATATACCCTCGCGGGGTATTCTTTTGGATGTTGTGCCCGTACTCCGTACGCACATTCCCCATAATAATCAACCCCTCGCAGGGGCTGGTGAGTTTTATAATACCCTCGCGGGGTATTCTCTTGGATGTTGTGCCCGTACACACATTCCCCATAATAACCAACCCCAGGCAGGCAGGTGAGTTGAAATCGCGGGGTATTATTTTGTTGTGCCTCAACGCACATTAAAAAGGCAGGTGGTGTTCGAAAAACGAAGAAGCAGATTTTTAGTAGGTAAAGAAAAAACCCAAATATCTATCCTCTTCGCAGGGTACTTCACTTAGATAAATGTTCTTCGCACATTCGCCATCATAATCAACCATTGCATCGGCAGATAATTTAAAATGCTCCCTCGTAGGGTTTTTTACTTGAATATTGGACTTTCGCGCACATGCTTTAACATAACCTACCCTCATGGGGACAGATGGTTTTAAATGTAATGTATATTCGCATAGTCCTACACTGGGATACCTTTACACATATTTCCCACCATTATCAACTCTCACGGAGGCTGGTAACAAAATTTACCCTTACAGTGTATTTATTTTTGAGTACCTCTCTAGGATATTGGTGCTTCTACGCACTTTCCTTAACATATTCAATCCTCGCGGGGTTCTTAGTAATCTAGTCCTTGTGAGGTACTCTGAAGACTTGATACTGACATTTTAAAAGCGGGGCAATAATTTAATATCCACCAATAGTGGTAACATCTACGAATCTCCGATTTACATACTGAAAATAATACACGGTTGTTGCATATAGTTTTTACCAAAAGCTGCCGTTGGTAAAGTCAAGTCAATCGGTTCAGTACCAAGAGTATATTATTAGATACCGAGTCGGGTACACCATTAAAAAAGGTTTGCTGATCCAAAAAAGTGGCGGGTCTCACTGACCTATTATAACTTGTGATAACGGAAAAATATTTTTTACCGTGTCTCCGATTTATTTCAACCCTGGTTGTGTAAGGTAGAAACAGGCATATTTTCACTAGCGAATGTGTGCGACGCACCGCACATAGATGTCTATCGACCAGTAACGGCTACATATTATACATATACTTGCCATCCTTACCTTACTTTCGGTCTCAGCCGAAACTTTGCTTAATTAGACAATTGGGTAACAAACATATAGGGGATTAATAAATATGTATTATCGGTTATTTGAACGACTTTCTCCTGTCTAAAATGTTGTCATGTTTCATTCTAAAACAAGAATGAATAAAATTATACAGAGGCTACTTATCTCTGTTAGCAAATAACCTCGACAAGCTAATACCAATGCCCCAAGTAACGTGTGTTTTATTATACGGAAATAATAATTATTTTCCTTAACAATCATCTTGGAGCCTAATCGGTTTAAACTTACCAAGCTATGTCATACATAACCCAAATGAGTCTGCACTATCGTGATTCAGCATACTGGTCGTTGGTTCACCTGCAAATGCGTTCTTATTTTCTAGTGAAATATGTAATCAAATCATGCCAATTAAACGGACGAGTTTTTAAAAGTGGTATATCCTGGAACAAGAGTTGCATTGCAATCACAAAGAAATTGAAAGAACTACAGGACCCAAATGAGATGTCGATTCGGAACGAGGGTGACCAAATCATCTAATGAATCGTATCGTTATCATATGAATGTATCGTTTGTTTCATTTATTAGTTCTTCATCTATCGTTACTAATTATTATCGACTACCGCCGGAGTAGCACTTACGTAGCGGATCCGCCTACACAGATTAATATTTATAATTAATACTTGTAGTAGATTTATTTGTTTATGGGATTCCCATATACGTAGTTACAAATTTTGAGTGTTTAGACCAAACCGACCATCAATACATAATTCACGAAGGCCCAAGCACCTCGCATAACCATTTTTACCTTCTCCAAACTGCTACCTCAGCAAGATCGGCTTGAGGCATAAACTAGCTAGTAATTCCTCGATGGAAAAAGAGTGGATTTTGGAGGGCAGACCTCAAGTCAATCTTTGGCAGCTTTTCTACTTCCAAAGATTGGTCCACATACTCTTTTGTTGTAACCATGTCGTCTTTGTAGCAAAACCCGCTTTCTAACCATAGCTTGCTTGAAATAAAATGCTCAAACTTAATCCATTTGTCCGACTATGGCAAAATATCATTGGACTATGGGATATATTATAATATACAATTAGTTAATATCATAACTATACGTAGGCAGTTTCGTGCACTCATGTGCTCGTTGGACATATTTTGAGATATATTTTATAGCTTACGATGGATTCGTGTAAATTTTTACAAACAAAATTATAGTCTACGAATTGTGCATAACTATACAGATCAAATACACTGTTGTCTTACTTTTGTAATTGGATTCAGGTTGAAGAGTACATGACCTCACTTTTCCAAATTTAAATTACAACATGTAAAAGTAATAATTATGTTTTCCCTTGACTGAACGCTAGGACTTATAATTCGGGTAAATATTTGAGTGATATCGTCGCTGGTTATTATAATAAAATACAACATGAGTAAAATAAAATGGACTAAGTATACACAAGAATTAACGTTTTGATATAATATATTAGGTACCTATGATTTACTTTGTGGAGGTAGGGTGGTGAATAATAATGTCGGCACACAAACTATAGTAACGTAATACATATAGCCATGTATGACATTGTGTGTAATGTCTCGTACTTTACACAACAGACGTAAAACACCGAAATGTCTTACCGAAATGAAAATCAACTTATTATTCGATTGAGATGACAAGTCAAATCTGCATCTGGAACAGTAGGTACTGCAAGATGAAATAAATCATCGCTGGAGTGGGCATAATGCATTCCCGGGCAACATACGCTCAGCTAAAAAGCCAGCCCAGCAGCTCAAAATTGGTCTTATCCGATCTGATTCGAAATCTGGTCACGAGCCTATTGGAGATAGGTATGCAATTATGCAATACTTTCAGATAGTTCTATAGCTGATAAAAAGCCACTAATAGCGGGATAACAATATCCTCGCATGATTCATTCAAGACTTGAATGTTACTTTTTGTTTTTTATTTATCATTGACATGTTTATGAAACTTATTAATAAAAATGTATTTCTATGTTAATCAATGATTTGATAAGAACTTCAGAAATTGCTTCTAGTCAATTATATATTTTGGTTTGTACTTTATAAATCAAATTACGGTAATACCTCGCACATCTTTATATTTGTTGATATATTCTGTCTCACGATATGGTCAAACAGACTCATTCAGATGTATACTTGAATACAGTACTCGTATATCCCAAACTGGGAAAATACTTAGGTCACAGGTATATCACAAATCAGTTTATGCTTTTACCACTATTACTGAACTAAGCATAAAGTCACATTGGCATCCACTTCTACCAGGCGATAACAAACACGTCTCAAATGTAAAGTTTCAAATAACGGTCAAGTGTTTAATAGAAGCGTTTTACCTGAAAATAAAACGCATATTAAATACTTACCTTATTTGAAACTTTAGTTTTTAACACTGCCTGGTATTTTCGACACAATGACGAGATCGCGCGGCTCATGCCCGCCGCTCTGCCTGGCGTGGATGGTAGGGGGATGTGCGAGTGAGATGGCGATATAAGGTAGACAAAGAAGGTACAATAAAGCAGAAAACAAGGAGGGGCCTATCTCAAATGTAAAGTTTCAAATAAGGTAAGTATTTAATATGCGTTTTATTTTCAGGTAAAACGCTTCTATTGTCTTTTTATATAGGTGTACGAACATAGAGATGGAATATTAATAGAGTGTACTGTATTAGAGTATGTGCCGTACACAGGTATGTGCAACGCTGCCTTGAAACGATAAGTACATATAATCAATGCCATTTTCGTTTTTATCGATACTTTTACCGAGAAAAATGACAAGGAAATCATATCGACACTTTTTCTGACAGTAAATCACTAGTGTACGATATATCTATTAATGCATCTATGTGCAAACTGAGTTTATTGCCGGCTTTTCCCATCAAATGCAAATCGGTATATAAGAGTATTAGTCAGACTATTAATAAGTGTCAGCGAAGGTTTTTTTGAATAAATAATTTCGAATGTTGAATGCTTGCAAACTCGCTCTTTGGCGTTGAAGGGCAGTTTTAAGTTTCAAAAACGCCTTTGTATCTGCCAACGCAAGCTGCAACTGTCTGAACGACGCTAATTACATGACTGTGTCGAAAGTTTTCATGTCGAGGTCAGTATTGTGAAGGTAAACATTAGAAAAATTTATTGGTATTTTTTAATAGTTTTGTCATTGATGCAATATATGACATTAATTATATGAACATTATCAAAATACTATATTTTTGATACTTTACCGACTCGTATTTTGTCTTATATTTATAAACTACCTACTGACTGTATTGAGCCTGTATGTCTTTTTGATACTTTACCGACTCGTATTTTGTCTTATATTTATAAACTACCTACTGACTGTAATGAGCCTATATGTCTTTTAATAGCATAAGGACAGTCATTTATTAATTAAGCTATTTTTTTTGGTATACTGTAATTCAGTCCGGGTAAATACATTCACTTTCGTCTATAATTAACAGCACAGTGAGATAATTTCTGGTCTAGTGTTTAATATAAAATTTAATAATAAATATGATATACCTAGTAAGTGGCACGAGTCGTGAGCACACTTTAACATAAAGTTCAAAAGTTCTTAAGAGTTATCAAAGTTAATGTTGTTAAAATGTATATTAAATATGGTCACGTGATGTGGTCGCTTATATAAATACATTTCAATAAGTGTATTTAAACGCTTGAACACGTAACTTTTAAACAGTATGTTTAAAAGTGCTCACGACTCGTGCCGCTTGCTATACACATGTATGACCAATATATTTTTAAACGTAGCATAATGTCTAGTACCTAACCGTGCGGCCAGTTTCTGCGCTAGTTGTCAGTTACAAGGTCAGTAAAAACACTTGTTTTATTTTTGCACTTATTTTTAATGATATACGTTACTTAGTTTATTTGATTTAATACAGTTTGTTGTCTTGAAACCAGAAAAGCTTTGTGTAAATCAGTTTATTTCTGTATCCCACTTCTGCTCATTTTTAATCCTGCCTAATTTATTATGAGCAAATTTCTATGATACTTGTTCTGTCTGCCTACTTGTCAATATTTTTTACTATTTACCACAAACACACATGGGACACTTGTTATTGTTCTAACGTTATATTTCTGGTCTTGAGATGACAAAATTTTGGATATGTAGTATTCAATATTTAATTTTGTTTATAAATTATTTGTACATATTTTGCAACGTGTGATGATCTCATATGAATGGAAGTCAGTAAGTTTTGGCCATGTTTGTTTTGTGTGTAAAAGTAGATTATCTTAAAATAATATTAAAAGGTTATAGAACCTAAGATTCCGATGTCTGCTATACTATTGGAGAGTATAGGTCCTAGAAATATGAATCAGATCTGATGAGTAGTTTATGGATCTGCCTCAGTTTGCCGATAGGTTCCTGATAGCTGATCCTGGAGATATTTTTACAGGTTACCTCATTCTGTTTGTTCATTTAAAAAAAGAAAGATACATGGTCATATATCTATCGGATATGCCATCTGGTACTGAACGGCAACCTATGATACAGGTTCTAATCATTGTAAAGCTATCCATTTTTTTGTAATGTCAAAGAATGTGATTTCGTCAGCGATTTTAATGTTTGCAGGTGAATGGTGCCGATTCTGTTGTAAATCGCACTAAACTAATTTTAGTCACATCACATCTCTTTCTTACAAACATTATTGAAAAAGGATAGAACATATTTAAAGCTGTCAAATTAGTCTTTGCCGTCTTCATTTGCGGGTATTTAGACGTAACCGCGATAGATGGCGACTAAATTTATATTGAAATCAAGCATTGGACTAATTTGACAGGACTAAATTTCTTACATCCTTTTCTTATGTTCTTTGTTAGAAAGAGACATAGTGAGACTAAAATTAGTTTGGTTGTAAACAACAGAATCGGGGTCTATGTGTTGTTCAATATCAAAACACATTTTGTAATTTTGACTGAATTAATATAAATAAGGATTTAAGATTAGGATTAAAAGTAATAAATTCATATATTTTTATATAACTTATATAAAATTTGCTTTTGGAAATTAATGTCTATTTAGATGTAAGTCAATTACTGAAAAAATCAGCAATAAATTTAAATTGTGATTTTGATAAGATTTATAAAGTATTGAAAATGAATATTCGGTCAGTATTTACGCGAGGCCTAAATTTATGATATTAAAAATGTGATGCGAATGAAAAAAGTATATTTTTTGGAACTTTATTGTACTAATGTATTTTGTATCTTTCCCCAGTAATATAACAAAATAATTTAAGGCAGTTACAAATTTGTGATTATATATAAAATAAATGGTATTATAATAGGTAATGCTCAAGTGCTCACATTAAAATAAATAGTGATGTTTGCAATATGATGTATAATAATAACAACTATTATTATGGGACATATCAAATTGTAGGTACAAATGGTACATGAGCTTCAACAAAATACTTATACAAATTATAAAATATTAAATGTATTTAGACGTTGGTATTTTACATACCTTTATAATGCATTATTTAAAATTACGTATGTTCTCGAAGAAATTAGATAACTCAAAACTGCGCTTTGAAACATTGCAAATGGCTACTGGCCCAATACATTCTTAATTTAGTACAAAACCGACTACACATATATAAAAAAAAAACCTAGAATATTTAACACGCATGGCCATCAGATCCGAAACTTACCAGAACCTCTAAAAATATTATCCTCAGTCCGAGTTAGTCGGGGAAAAAGATCTCCTTCCTTTTAATACTTATATTATTATTTTCTGAACTATTTACTCATATCTGAATCAGCTGAATCCAATTTGGTTGAAGATTATATTAAAAATAAAACAGACAATTAATTCGAGTAGCGCCTTTTGGTTTCCAATTTCGGCGCAATTTTGAGTTAACCATGTAAAAACATTGCCATTAATGCATTCAATCGAGGCTTTGGAAATGTGTTGATATTCCATAGATACCTACCTATTTCTCTTCTTAGTCTTAGATTTAGCAGATTTTGACAACCTTACTCAATCATTAAAAAAACAGATAGTAAACTATATATTAATCTATTTAATTTCCCCGTTTTCACGGCCTGATTTCTTTCTTGAATGCATCACTTTGGCATCTATGTATTTATTACTTAATGGACCACACATTTCAAAGTATTTATGTAGACATTATTCGATCACTCTCTTTAGTCGTAAAGTAATTTTAATAAGTTACCAAAGCAATTTTGATTAAGATACGTAAATTAAGTGGATTTAAAAATTAAATTGATATACATATTTTTCTACGATGCGACGTGATAAATCCCTAAGATGTATATTTTTAAGTATGTTAGTTCACAAAATACGACAGCGTAACGATAAAGATTCTGTGGAAGCTATATTTTTAAGCCACAGGATAGACAGAGGAGGCGTGGCACACTTGAATGGGTGTCACACCACACCCACTCTATTTGTCTTGCAGCAATTTGCCAGGTACTCGAGGCCCTTAAGTATCGGAATACTTAAATAAAAAAAATACTCCATGCCATTCTCAACTTTATATATATGATGTTATATAGCAGTGTGGGAACTCCATAGCGGTCAATAACGTGTCGTTTTCGTATCGTGTGAATACATTTTATAGTGTGTAAATTTAATAATTCGCCATAATTCGCTTTAAAATTCACTTTGTATCCAATATACTTAACTCTATTGAGAAAATATAAATTATATTTTACTTACTTCTATCATAACAATAATATTCTTATGACTTAACATAAAACTTATGGCTTTAAAAAACTTAATTGTCAAAAATAATATTAATAGTGTTACGCCATAATAAGAAAGATAATGTATGCGGACTTCCAATGCAATGGAGATTAAATATATTTTTTACACAATAATGTCGGTTTTTATTTTACAAGTCCGTTACTGTCCCTTCTACTGTGATGCCAGGCGCTAATATTACCTTTTCACATTCAATATTGTCGATGACTGGGCATATTAACTCGGGTTTAGAGTCTCTTTTCTTTAATGAAGCTATGATTAGGTCTCTTGAGTCTTTTCGTATGAGCTCCTTGCTTGCTGATCGTGGCGGTGTCGGCGTTCGATAGACTTCAGTTGGATATGGACTTTGAGATATTGGAGTTCGTCGTGACATTGGGGGGCTTGGCGGTGCTGGAGCCGGGGTTTCAGGAGCTGGCGGGAGAGGTGCTGGAGTTTCTGGAGCTGGCGGCGGGGTGAATGCAACTGGCAGAGGACTGTATGCAACTGGTGGTGGAGGTGCTGGAGTTGCTTTCCTTGGTGTTGCTGCTCGTTTGTTTTCCACCTTTATACTGTCAATCTCATTGGATCTCTTCATTGAAGCTCTGTTCTTCGGTGTCTTTTTCAGCATTGCTTGGAAATTGAATGGAGGATCATCTTCGTTCATATCATTCGTCGATTTGGCCATGGATTGCAGTTCTCTGATTGGATCTGGCCCTGGTGTTCCATCGATGCCGTAAAGGCTCCTGGTGTAGCTGGCCTTACGAAGTTTCGGAGCAGTGTCTTCGAGGATGTCTGTATCGTCACGTGCTCCGACCCAGGGTTCAGGTGGTTGGTAGTAACTTTGAGGCGTGTGACCATGTTTTTTTTTGTAAACGGCTGGTCTACTACTAGGAGGTTGTTTCTCGATAACTTCGGGTTCAGGAGGCTTTTCTGGCTCATCAGGTGGTAAGGTTGGAACTGGTTGTGTGGGATCTCTGCAGTATAGCACTGTTATGGGAGTTTGTGTGCTCGTGGACGTCGTTTCGTTTTGTGCTGGACTAAATCGACGTTTTAAAGGTTCATCCCATTGCTCGTTGTCGGAATCGTATTGACTGGCAAATGTGTCACTGTAAGAAGAAAATATAAGAACTGTATAAAATTATTCTTTTTTGTTCGAAGTATGCTTATTAAAATAATATGTTTGTAAATATTTACTATTAAGTAATAGTAAACATTGTTGTAAACATAGTATCTTACGGCCATCGTGGATTTTCGAAATAATTTCGACCATTAATTAATGTTAATTGGTAGAATAAATCAAGACAACTTACGTGCTCTTAGCAGATGGATCACACATATATGATGTATCATAATATTGCAGCTGGTCGATCCTAAAGGGCAGTTTCCACACTGTTGGCGGTCCTGAACCGAGGAAGTCTGCTTCTTTAGAGTGAGGGTCCACTCTGTCTATTAACACTGATGTGCTTGTGTTCAGTAAAGCTTCTAACACTGCTTGATTGTATATGTGCACCTAGAATATTTCCATATTGTTTAAGAATCTACATTTTAAGATTTATAACAAGATCAATAGCAAACGTTACTAGGGCTTACTTGTTTTTAGGGCATTCTTTAAGTATTATCCGTGTATTATCCGCTGGGATAATAATATCTATGTTTACATGCTTACCTGCTGCGAAAAATGCACTAAGTCCTGATAACGAACTGCTCTGTATTGCAGAAGAACTTGAAATATGGATCGACTCTTCCATTTCATTGCAAACCTTTTGAGGAATAACGCTGTCTCTTCGTCAATTTGACCTGTGGACTTTATAAGAGGTCCGTAGGCCTTCCGCACGATGTATCCTCGGTATGCTGAAATATGTTAAAATGTTGAGATTTTTACAGCACCTCGATTTGAATATTTCTAAAATGAATCATACCTTTCTGAATTAACAATGCCGCTTCATCTTCGGTAACCAACAATGATTGTTGTTTCTTTAGTTCTTTTACTGTAAATAAGTTTGTACGTTGAGCATTTGTATCAAGGATTAACTTCAATAATATTGTAATGTCATGCTATTATTACTCACGGTGCAAATTTTTTGCTTTGCTTTTTATAGCTTTTCTCCTCGCTAAGTATGCTCGCATCATGCATTGCACTTTAATTATTTTCTTCACTTGTGTTTCGTATAACCTGATCAATTCATAATTTTAGTTGTGCTAATGGATTTTGTTTCAACTTTCTTTATAACTATAACCTACCTGGATAGGAATTCTTCATTGTAATATTTCAGGAACACCTTTGTTTTGCCTAACATCCAACCCTCCATCTTTAACCTGATCATCAATAATCTACAGTTCTCTTTTGTAACTTCAACGTTTTCGTCAAAATCGAAAGCCAAGAAACGATACCTGTAAAAATATATTTAATTACTGCCCTGGTTATCAATTCGTGTCGCGAAGAAAATGTTAAACTCACCTTCGAATAAACTCGGCAAATGGAATTCGACAGGAATAGCCATTTTGTCTAGCTTTAGCTGTGTCCAAAATCGCCAGAGCTCTTAGTTGCTGCTTCACTACTTCTGTTTGGAAACCTCTAGGGTTGTCATTTAGATTTGCCCTTATGCATCTTACGTAATGAGTTCCGCCACTGCCAGGTCCTACAGATAGCTGTTTAAGGATTTCTAAACTAGTAGCCCTGTAGGTTGCCGCAGCAGTCCTCATTCTGTGCACTTGTGAGAATTGACCTTTGGATACAGTGTTGTATTTCTAAAAAATATATTTTATATTGTAAACTTTAGGTAAGGGAAAGAATTAAGAGAATACCTATAGTTTATTATGTTTTGGTCTCATACTTACTCTTGCTTTAAGATTATGTATCTCTTTTTCAGATTTAGATTTAATCACTGTTACCTTAGGCTGACTCGGAGTTACAGTCAAATTGCCAGTTTTAGTTAACTTATTCCTAAACAACTGTTGTACTGTGATATTTGTTGAGGCTCTCATAGTTTCTATCATTTCGGGTGGAAGGAAGTCTTTATTTTTGTCAGCCATTTCTCTTGCATCATAATTTACTTTTCCGGTGAAATGAGCGACACTAAATTCATGGCTTCCAGATAATTTTATATACGGTCCTTTACATCTTGTTTTAATAGTACCTGCAAATAAATATTTTTTAATCGATTTGTTTTAAATGTATAATATATGAAAATATATCGTAGTTAAACGTACTCATTATAAATTCTTGTCCGCTGCCAGTACGACTTGCTTCGTCTAAGATGTAAAAAAGTCCAAGTGGTTTTCCCATTAGTTGATCTACAGAATTCTTGTTATCATAGAAATGTAGAGAAACTACTGGAATGTTCTCATCTGCAGTCTCTTGCATTTCCCAAGCGAATATCCGCTGATTATAAAGAAACTGTATTTGTTCATTTGTCGTGTTTACAATAAGTTGTTCCAAGCGGTTTCTGTGGAAACACTCGAAACCGAACATGTCCATTAAGCTAACCGAATATTTGTCTCCACTGCAAAAAAATACTTATAAAACTAAACACCTATTGTCAACAATCTATTTCTTGTTAAATGTACGTAATACTGTAGGTATACTTACAATACGGATCTCATGAAAGACAGTTTTGAATTTATCAAATTAATCATCCAGTCAATTAGTCTCTTATACAATGCACTAGCTAATGTATCTCTTGCATCTCTTGCCTCATCTGTAGAATGTTTTCTTTTTACAGCAGTTCCACTTTCTATTAAGCAGTAGTTCAATAACGCCCAAAGAAATTTAACTTCATCCAGATACAACAATTTTGCTACTTTCTTAGCTTCTTCAGGATTCTCGATTTCCGCCGACCCGTGTATACTCTCTTTGAATCTCACATTGCCAAGAACGAGAATAGAAGCAAGTATTGTTTCGAAAAATGTGATGTCCTCTTCCTCCCAATCAACAATTTTTAGATTTTCGATAAAGTCTTTGTAATTTTGCACATTGTTTTCAGAATTTTCTCTTACACCCTTCACTCCTTTTGGAGGCTCATCTTGTATTCTCAAGTATCTATGTTTTCTATTTTTCTCTAAACATAGCTCTTCTAAGCGATTCCCTGCTTCCATTGCATCATAAAAGTAGTAAAGGAGATTGAAGTTTGCATGAGTCCTGAAACCAGCATTTCAAATTAATTTTAGTATGTATATGTCGGAGATAGTTATAATCTTTTCATAATTTCATCATATTAGTGCCAGGCTTGGTTGTCCCAATGGAGTACAGCACGGAGTTCTTCAAAAAGGGTGTGAAGAGATTTCTTTAGGATCGGCAACGCGCGAGTGATACCTCTGGTGTTGCAAGCGTCCATAGGCTATGGTAACCACTTACCATCAGGCGGGCCGTATGATTGTTTGCTACCTAAGTAGTATAAAAAATAAAATATTAATATATGCTAAATTCACTCTGAACTCAGATATTTGGTTAACTTAATCCATGATGGAATGTGCTTCAGATTCGCCATTTTGTTGTGATTGTTGTCAGAAATCAGTAATTTTTTATCTCTTGCGCTTTATGCTTTTGCGCTTGGTCTTAATTATTGTTTTCGATTAGTGATTATTTGTTAGTTAATTGATCATTTATTCGTAATATTAATGAGGTTTTCAAATGTATCAAATTTTAAAGCGAGTAAACGTTTGGCGCTTGAACGTCATTGGATGGAGTTGTTGTGGAGTTAAAGGGTAGGGATCGCTTATTAAAGAGATCCTATCGAGCGCCTAGTATGGCAGTCTTGCACTCGCCTTGACTCAGAGCTCTCGCTCCCGACATAACTGTTGGGTAGGATACACAGTTTACCTGCGGTAAAGAATGGTTATTCTGTACAGTACCCTAGTACCCAGTACTTGGAATGATCTGGTTACTATCAGTTCGCTTGTTGTCGCTATTGTTACTCTTTCTACTTTATTGTCCTTAAGATAATAAAATTGAGATTTCGCTCTTTCAATCCCTAAAAATGGTTGGCCGCAATCCTGACATTTCTCTTCAAAACGCCCACGAACCTAAATATTAATATATTTTACTAATTTATAACCCGTTGCAATACATACATGTCAGTAGATGACACTCGCCACTTCTCTAACTGATAGAGCCAGAATATAGCTCCACTTAATTTACCAGAAGTGCCGTATGTAACTTGAACCTGAAATATTCCCCTGGTAGAATGGGCGTTAATAGGTGTTGCAGAGCTGATAGCTGCATGAATAACTCTTGTAGCCTTTTGTATCCTTTCAGCAGTATTATTTTTCATTGCTCCTAAGAAAGTTAAGTGAGAGAGTGCATGCAACATATTAGTTGTTTTTCCAGCTTTACTTTCTCCAGAGAACACAACGTGTTGAGGTTCGTTGTGATGAAGTGCGTCTTGAAAAGCGCTGTCAGCTACCGCAAATATGTGGGGTTCATTGTCTGATCTTGATTTGCACCCATATTTTTTGTGGTACTGAAATGAAGCAAATTTTCATAAAGTGTCTCAAGTACTTGATTATTAGTTTTTTTATATCAATTATACGTACATTTTCATTATAGATGTCGTCGGTAGTATTCGGATTAAGAATCAATATTATGTCTCCCACGAACGATGTAAAAGATCCTCTAGCAAACTTAGTTTGCAGCTCGGAGATCAGAGTGTCTTCTGTCAAAACTTCTAGAGCGGCAAGATCTTCAACTAGCATCGTTTCTGGTTCAAGGACTCCCTGAGTCGTCAAAAGACCTTTCCTGATAATCCTTTCTGGAGATTTACTCGGTGCATCTTTGTCTTTAATTTCGACTGCTAGCATTTTCAACTCTGTAGAAAGCTAAAATTATTAATAAGCATTTAGTTTAAATAAATAAACTGTTCAAGAGTGATGACTAAGTACTTCCGTGTTAGATTACTTACATGGTAATCGTTATCTGGAACGGACTGTATGAATGGATGCTCTTCTAATTCCATTATATACGGTCGATGTTCGGGGTTCTTTTCGAGACATCTAAATGTAATACATTACTTATAATTGGATATTTTAAACATGTTGACATTTAACTTACAAAATATATCGCATTACTTACTCCGTTATAAAATCACTGATATTATTAGACCACATAGCAGGTTTCGACAAACCAGGTGGGGGATTCCTTACTATTTGAAACAGTGCTCTGGTCGGATGCATGTCTTGATAAGGTGCTTTACTATCAACCATTTCAATAGTCGTTATACCCAAAGCCCATACATCGGCTCTATTCCCATAACCATCTTCTCCACATGTCACTACTTCTGGTGCCATCCAACTTGGCGATCCAATATTCGTCTTACTTTTATCAAACGTGCTGTCCAACTTGCACGATAGACCAAAATCTGATAGCTTTACCTCCCCATCTTTAGTCATCAGAATGTTGCTGCATCTTATATTGCGGTGCATCACTTTGTTTTCATGCAAGTAAACGAGACCCTAAAAATGAATACACATGACTGAGTGAATTGATCGGACCAATCGGCTGATTCAACACGGCGCTTGACAGCGAGTGATGGAGCGACCGCCCGCCCCTAATGGCCCGTCCTGCCGTTACGTCTGATTGTTAAGACGGCCTGGCGATACCAACGTCAGTGTCAGTCAGTTGCCCACGCCCCTGAGATTCATTGGGGTCTATTTGCATACGTATCGGGCCCCAGTGCTGTCACAGGCGGCCTGTCCTCGCTCTCCGCTGTCTGATATATCAGTGTGTTTAATGCGTTCATTACGATCGTTTAGTGGTTAGGGCTGAGGTCATTGCATATCGATAATTTTTATAGGAGAAAATCAATCGCTTAGTTCAAAAGATGATTAGGTATCTTGTTGATAGTTCTTATACATAATTATACCTATTAATCGGTTAACTGTTTGGCGATCCGCGCGGGCGAGGAAAATCAATAGAAATCAATTGTATTTTTTAAACCGCAATAATCCTCGCCCGCGCGGATCGCCAAACAGTTAACCAATTAAGAATAATATTTTCAGTATTACTACATGTTTGTTTTGAAATAAATGATTTAGTTTTATTGTGTTAAGTCAATATTATAATTACGTAGGTAGCTAGAACTAAAAGACATTACTTTTAGTCCATATCAGAGAGCAACATGATCATTATTCGGAAGAGATAAATTGCGCGATTAAATGGTGAAATTATTGATACCGTTTGTTACATAAGCGATGATATCGACAAAGATTACATCACAAGTCAGGCTTCGATCGTACCTTACGAGATGCAACATCGATAGATATGCGAGGAAGATCTGCCGTACGACGTGGACGGAGCACCGGTATTGTGAACCAAGTGGCTTGCATAAAGATAATACGCATTAAACCCTTTCTGAAGCCTTTCGAGCTTAAACAACCAATATTGCATTTATTGATTTCGACTTTATTTTTATGTGCGCAAGGAAGAATGTCAGTTGGTAGATGGAAGTTAGGGAGATCATTGGCTACTGCGTCATAGGTCCGTATATCTTATGTGCGCGAGCATTATTTACGATAATTGAGCGATGCGCCGCGATGGGGGGCCATCATGGTGTTGTCGGGCGCGCTCCGACATTCGCATCGACAAGTTCGACTGTTCCGTCGCGAATCACATCAAATAAAGCGGCGTGCATTTTAAGTAATGGCCCTAGATTGTATTTCAACGTACGTGGACATTCGCCGGGCAATATATTATTCGACGTCACGTAAGCAGCAGAAATCGCTGGGACACAGATCCGAGAACAATTGAGTTTGCATTCAAAGTACCCACCAATTGATTCAGCCGTTGAAAGGTGGACTGGCAGGCCCTTTGTTTTATAAACAGCCATCCAGACTCGAATGTGACGAGAGACATGTTTATAGTCAGTCGAATATGGGCTTACCTTGATCGTATATTTGAGGATGTAGGCGATGTGTTCCTCAGACATTTTTCTGTCTATCGCGTTTAGTTTTCTGACAATATCGATGACAGAACCAAATTCACACAACTGAAAATAGAAGAGTTACTTATATCAAAACCAAATAAAGCTACAGCATGCAGGTGCATATTCTTTCACCATTACCATATTTTCCATTATAAGTATACAACATATTTTAATTTAAATAATAACATACCTCAATAATAAACCAAATCTTCTTCGCACCTTCTAACTTTTCACAGAATACACCATAAAAGTCAATCAAATTGGGGTGCTTCGTGAAATCCCTGAGTATCTTGTACTCCTCTTGAATATGGACCTCATTTTCATCCGTATACGTTTGAACTTTGATTGCCACCGCCTTGCCAGCGGCCTGTGAGTCTGACGCCTTAAAGACTTCTCCAAAGATGCCTGAACCAAGTTTGGTGCCAAGCTTGTATCGCTCCACGGGGCTTGGCAAGGACGACACATTCAAACTGTCCTTCATGTTGGCTGAAGAACATATAATTGACAGAACAATCCTGTTGGAAAAAGTTACAGCCTTTTATTATTGTTGCTGATTAATGTTGTCTTGCGTTGCATAAGTAGTTTCTATTTGTTTTTAATGAGAATGCTCGGAGTGCTATTGAATTTTGGTGTGGTAAGTCAAAGATATGGACATAGAAACAAAACAAAAATAGGGTACTGATTGGGACACCTCGTATTAACATCGATTGATGACCGCTTTATAGGGTTGATAAAGCACAAAATTTATTAGATTTTTTTAGAATTATACATTCTCTCTATAAATAATTATATTAGTAACCCTTAAACTCACAGATATGATTATTAATTTATGAGAACATTCAAACTAGGTCAAAGAAAACAATTACCTATTTGACCATTTTAAAATAGGTTCAACAGAAAAATAAACGGGCAACAAGTTTAAGTGTGCCATCGATTAATGCATTCACTAAACACTACCACATCCACTAAACACACCATAATAATGAACAACTAATTATTATTTTGTTCATTCCACTTACCAGTTTAGCCAGCTCTCGTTCCTATCCAACGACTTCGACCAACGCCTCGAGGGCGAGTGCCAACTGCCTCTCAGAGCCCTAACAAGTGCCGGGCAGTCGGGGCTTCCAAGAATTAAGAGCATACGACTAATCTGCAGTAATACTATTAGGTAATACCCGACGACCTTCTCGAATGCCTTGGATACAGACTTAATTGAGGACACCAGAGGGATTAATTAATATAGTATAAACATTACATAATATTACTTAAGTTAAGTTACCCACGTCTTATCTGGGCTTAGCTGGAATCTTCGCAGTATGAAATTCGTAATATTTTATTTAATCGGCCGTCGATGTACTAAAATATATTTTGTTTATCGGATAAGTCATTACGTATGTAGGCGGCCCGCCTGATGGTAAGCGGTTACCGTAGGCACATGTACGCTTGCAAAAGCATTGCTCACCCGTTACCGACCTTTCCTCCCTCCCCTGGCGATCGCAGCTCTGGCGACCTTACTCACGCGCAGTAACACAACTTTACACAACATAAAGTTATTTGGCTGCGGTATTCTGTAAGGTGAAGGTACTTCCACAGTCGAGCTACTCTTTGAACGAATAAACGCTATGCTCTACCTCTCTTAAACTCTCTTAAACTCTCTTTTTCTCTCTCTTTAGGTTAGGTACTAGCTGTTCCCAAGGGTTTCACACGCTTCACAGTTAAAAGTATACTTGGTTTATCTCCGAGGTTCAAGCTACTCTTCTGCCAAATTTTATAATAATCGGATCGGACATGAAAACGTACCAAACTGATACACAGATTTTTGACTCTATTAACGCGTAGCAAACATGCATACGGCCCGCTGATGGTAAGCGGTCACCGTAACCTATTGAAGCTTGCAACATGCTCGGTTAGTTACTTATTATTTTTATTAGATAAATAAGCTTTCAAACAAAAATCTAACTTTTGTCAATAAAATGTAAACGTCCGATTTGATTGGCAGCAGGAGGATTCGTAATCCTAAATTTTGACAGCCAGAATTACCATTCAACACTGAAAACCGTAACGAAAGGTATTTAGCAAGATTTTTCAATGAATTTGTATCGCTATACCTTTTTCAAAATAAGTGATCTGTCATAGAATTTGCTAAAATACGTCAGTCACGCCATGTCTTCAATCAAGCGTACGTATCCCAGGAAACTTGTAATTGTTGGTTACAATAGAGACACTCCATGCGTACCTCTTGTGATATGGATACTGTAAATGTGTCAAAAAAATCTAAACTCACGTCTCAATCTTGGAGCATATCCCTATTCGTCAATGAAGTTGTTACAACAAATAACAATGGAGTTTTTATAGCCGTGTACCGTTCGGATTTTGAGATAAGTATTTGATAAAATATTTCTTGAATTGCCGTAGTTTGTTTGAAACTTATAGTCTCTGGACGTAATAAACATTATCTTATAATTATGCATCAGTTTATTCCCTTTCGGCTTGTGTGCTTACTAAATACTTTCGGCCATATTACTTTGGAAGATTTCAGAGTTTATTAAAACTTCCTTTTGTCTCTAATATAATATTTCTCTGGAAGGCAAGGCAATACAATGTGCAGTAATTGAACCAAATTAAAAACATGCCATATTTATGGTATAGGCACTGCTGTCAGTAACTTAACATGTTAATTTGACTTTACCTTACGTAGTAACTATTACTTAACGCAAGCTTCATTGAGTGGCAAAAAAAAACATTGGAAACACCTAGGTAATTTTACAATCTGCGTCTTAATCCATATCATCATTATCATCATCAGCCTATAATGTCCCACTGCTGAGCACAGGCCTCCTTTCACGAATTAGGGTGAAAGGGAATGGGCAATACTCCACCATGCACTCCATACCATATCATACTCCTCCACTGCGGATCGGTGGAGGTAGGCTAGTGGTCAACCTACTGTTGGAGTTTTCAGGCCGTCTAGTAGGCCTCTAAATAGCTTAACGACTATAACAATTTAGTGATAACCGGGACCAACGGCTTTACGTGCCTTCCGAAGCACGGAAACGCTCGATTTGAAATACCACTAGGCGGTTTGCCGATTGATTAAGAACGGCTAATCCTACACCACGAGCGCTTCATTTCTTTAATCCATATGTAAGTAAATATTATGATAACTTCAAATGATACAAACCTTCGACTCAAATATTGTTCCATCAGGCTTGAGAATCATCACAACTTCAAAATCCTTTCCACTTATCACAGATTTTTTACAGGGTCAGTAAAGGTAGGATCATATAACAAATCCGCGTCAACGCTTACAATGGCATGGAGCCTCTTGAGTCGAGAGGCAAAGGGGTCAAATTAGCCGGAAATAACGAGATAATTGCGACGTAACTCATTCAGATGTCGCTTCTGTTCAAGTACCCACTTGGGATGGAAGATCTTTGAGATATTGTTAACTGATTGATCTGTTATAAAGATGTTTTTCGTGTACTATAACCCATACACCCTTGCAACAACATTTTAAGTTTAATACTCGATCTATGTGCTTTATTCTCATATCATACCCCCTTATTACGTGTATACAAATAATAATAACAATTCATTGGTTCACTATTTTATTTATCTTAAAAATAAAACTGTCGGTACAAAGATCTTAAATCTTACAATAAATAGTAAAAATAAGATAAAAATATAACGACCCTGGATTAATGGAATAATTAAATTAGTAAGAAGAGAGAGAGATATATGTACATATCGTACAAAATAGAAATGGAATGCAATTACCTAATTTAATGTATAGGTAATATATGTAACTACTTACATTATTTGTCTATTATTAATACTGATTTTTATTAACATACATTCTATAACTAACCATCTCCCCGTTTCTTCGCAATTTTATATATTACAATAACATTCTTCTGTCTTGTCTTTACTATTTAATTCATATTCGGAATGTATACATACTTAAAGTTATTCATTTAATTTACAGAATTAATCAGACCATAATATTATTAAAACTAAGCATATACAAAAATGTATATCAACATAATTATCATACATGTCATAAAGTTAAATAATATTCTTTAATAGGTACCCATTCTTAAGGAAAATATCTGTGGCATTCAATACACTCGATACCCTTCTTTGGAATATAATTATTTGTATGGAGTAGGACTTTAGAATTACACTGTAAACCGAATATGGACTTTATAACGTTCATGGAGAATAATTATTAAATTTTTCAAAAGATATTTGTTTCATGATACTAAAATAAGCCTACTAAGAGGCTGCCTTATGACCTCATCGGGAGACAGGTCGCTCGAAAGACAAAAGATATCAATAATTTACAGTTCCATTATGATTACTTACATATGGCCACCCACTTATCGTCGCGGCATCTCTGGCAGTCCACCCTGCAGCACCAGTGGAAGGTGCAGTTGCACGGTTTGATGGTGGATCGCCGGATGAGCGCGTGGCCTCGTCCGCAGCAGAGCAGGTCGCAGGAGCCGGTGCGCGAGGTGCGCCCGATGCGGCACACCCGCCCGGTTGTACCAGCGGAGTCTGTCCTGGGATCCGCCTCGCAGAAGCTTGGTGATCTGGTTCATTTATTGGAGAATTGTGTGTCAATTTTTAGCTCATTTTAAGTTCCTGTCCAGTACCCCTAGACAAAGTACTTTTCGTTTCGTTTGCGCGAATAGAAACGCTACAAAATTTATGAAATTGACATTTGGTTACGCTAGGATCTATTCGCGCAAACGCAACGAAAAGTACTTTGTCTAGGGGTACTGAAGGGGCGATATCGAGTATGACGCGCATAACGAGTCAAAGTATGGGGAAGTGCACGCGATTTACGCGAGTATTTTAAAATCGTGTAATGCTTGTGGATGCAATGTATTGATGACTAGTAGGTACCCATCGAAATATAACCTCACCTACGCGCGTAATGCAGTCGCGCGAGAGAATCGCGGCGAAATCGCCCCTTCTGGACGTGATCTAAGATTCGAATTCTGTTAATATTTTGTAAAAAAATTGTGTACTTTTGAGTTTCTTATGTGTATAAAATACCTCCCAAGACTATTTTATTACTATTTGTAGGCATGTGTTTCACTACAATCTTACTAAGGTCAATGATGATGTGGCGGAAGGTGGTAAGCCAACAAAGCCTAGAAGGAAGGCTCTCAAGTGCAGCTGTCGGAACAAACTGATAAATAGGTGCTTGGAGACTTATTTTCCACTTTAGAGTGTAGCCAGCCAGGCGAGTACTACAAAGTACCCTACCACCATGCTATAGTTTCCTCACGATGTTTTCCCTCACCGAAAACTCAAGCTCATTGTAGAATTCGAACTCGCGGGCCTTTGTCTCGGCATTCGAGGTCACTACGATTGAGCTATACTATTAACCAATGATAATTATGCATATCCTAAACTCCATGATCAGATCATAATAAAATGTATATGGAACACCATTGTGATCTACTTTAGCACCACTACTATACACATAAATACACTTTTAAACGGTTGAACCGTTTCCGAAAAATCGCATTATGTAAAAAACATACGCGTCGGCTAAAAACTGATTTTCAATATTTCGCAATTATTTGTTCAGGAAAGTATCTTTAAAATATATCGTAAACTCACTTTTCAAAAAATAATAAACTGGTCTTCGGCGCTGGTCGAGCTCGACTTCGCCTCCTGCCTCTGGGGCGACCTCTTAACATCGAAAAACCATTGTTTAGCTCTTCCTGTGCCACCACTAATGCCTGAAACAGTACCTTGCATTAATTACAGTGATTCACAACGTGTAGCCTCATCTTGCTGTTCCACCTGTTCACTAAAAGAAGATTATTTACTCTCGATAAACATTACAAGTAATGTTCGCGCCGGCGCTCGCGATGATTCATCGAGTTTTCTCTATGGATCATATAACTTACGCAAAATTCGGATTGAGTTCGTGTCTGTTCCATCCACACAAGACAAGATCTTATCTTTTTTTTTTTATTCGATGGGCTTGCGTTTGTCCACTGACCCGCCCATAAGGGGCGATGACGAAGCCTAAGATGAAACACGCTTACCCAGAAAAAACCTATTCACTCTGGCCTTGAAAGTACCTAGATTGTAAGCGTCAGGAAACACAGACGCCGGAAGCAAGTTCCACTCCCTTGCTGTCCGCATTAAAAATGAGGATGCAAAACGCTGTGTCCGTATATTCGGTATGTCAACAACGTACGGGTGAAAATTTTCCCGGCGTCTTGTGGTTCGGTGTAAAAATGGGGATGGTGGAATAAGGTTGAACAATTACCTTCCGATACTGCCTTTTGATGGTGGAAGCCACAACTCTGAAGTCTGGTGTGGCTCTCCAACACGTCCGGAGCTGACAGCTCCCTGACAATCCATGACACTTGCATCGTACTTCCATGTGAGATGATAGTATCTGAAAAGAAACCAGATGAATTTACTACCCCATTTTTATTGTGTGAATTTCCGTTGGAAAAAAAGTTCTCAAGGTAGAAAAAAGAAAGAAAAGTAATAAGTAAAATATTGATAATAACTTAATGGACCACACAAGACCCCGCATGAGTGCTGTTTCTGCCAACACATGACAGGTGAGGTGATGCAATTCAGTAAATGCAAGAATGCAAAATGGCTCGCCTTTAAAATGGCCAGATCCAGAATAAAAGCGAATTGTCTCAATACGTGACCGCATCTTTGGCGCAATTACGCGATTACGCCACCCACCGCAGCTAGCTCATAACATTTACATAATTAAACGCCTCACTGCAATCACTCTGACGTCTTAATTTCGCCAGCGCCGCCGGCAGAACAATTTCCCAAATTGAGTCGGGGCAAAAATTCAAATAAATCGGAGACTCGGCCCGCCCCCGGTACCCGAGCGGGCCTTAATAACGTAGTATTAAGAGCGTTCGCGATAGAATTCGCCACCCAAGACGTTTGTAATACGTCGTAATGAAGCCGGAATATTAAAAATGGCCCCGAACCGCTTATTATGTTCTCACCTCGGCGGGCGGTTCGTGAAATACGGCCGGCTAATATGGGCCCTCGAGCGGCTGCGCCCGCGCCTCTCCGTGCTCGGCCACTTTCAATAGTTCTTAATGGTGGCGCTATCTACCGGCACTTTGATTTTGGATTATTTCATCACAACTTATTTTTGTCGTTATTCACAGATATTAAAATGCTATTATACGAGTTTTTGTACGTGACAAATTTTTATGCTGTATTTTTGTGACAATCACTTCAAGCAGATGTGAAGTTTCTATCTAAGCTCGTTGCGGTAAATGTTAATAAATTACAAGTAGGTACTTCATAAGCTGTTTATTTATTTCACAAATTTAATTGCCGCGATATAAAGAGCTGTCATCAATTCAAATAACATTAAAACATCCAGCTGAAGCTTAATTTATTTACTTAATAATGATGGATGTGTTAATAGCCGTCCTCTTAAGACCTCGGACCATAATAATATGATGTCATTAAGGCGCTGTTAAAGGTAGCGGGCAGCTGCCATAGAAATGTAAATGAAGAAGAATAGAAGTGGTTTCACACTTGCATTTATCGCGTGTCTCAACTAAACTGTGATGCGTAAACTTAACAGTTTTTTTGCTGTAAACTCAATAGACGGGTTTTTTTTTATTTAGTAGCATATAGTTGATAAGAAATGGGTCTTATTTTGTACCTATATTTTACTGGATTACCATTTTTACTGGACTTTGGTGTCCGACAATCAGTAGAAGGTTGTTCTCAGTTCTAGACATATGTTTGATTTCTATGGATGTAGCTAAAACTAGACTATAACGATACTTGTCGGTAAGTTATAATTAAATGGAAATAGCTCTAATTAAAACTGCCGCTAGTTTTATTCTGTATTATGTATGTTTTTATTTATAACCGAGATGACATTGTGTAGAGGTAGATCCGTTAATTTGTACCATATAGACTGGTTCACTGTTTACTTTTGGTGCTTTATTTTTTTATTAATTTATAGATTATGGAAGTTGAAAATTCAATAAGGTTAAACAATGTTTATGCAAGCAGGTTTAGTTTTTACAATATCATCAAAGGGGTCTACAATTGCCGATATAGCTGTTTTTTCGTATGGTTTCGGACATATAGGAGTTTGATATAATGAGACTGTAAAGGTGATACATGATTTATGCAATGTCTTTAAAATGTCATCAAAGGGATTCTACGATTACCGATATAGTTATCAAGAGCGTTAAGGAGCGTTTTTTTTAAGGGGGGTAAGCCTACTTTAAGTATTTTAATTGAGAATTGAGAGAGAGTACGGTAATTTTTTAAAACCAACATTTATTTAACAGAAAATTTAATCCCACCAAAAACATTTTTATGTAAAATGTTGCCGCCAAGACATATGGCTCGTACTGTCAAAAAGTTATCAGATCTCATGTAGAGCCAAGCTTATAACTCTACATGCACTTACTCTACAAGCCCTAACTTCACAAACTCTACACACCGTAGTCAAAATATGTGGCTTGGCCGTTTCGCTACCATCACATGGGAGTAAGGTGAAAAATGTATTCACTCTTTATTTATTTTTTTGTTATTCAATAGTTCTTGTAGTATTGAAACGGCCAAGCCACATATTTTGACTACGGTGTGTAGAGTTTGTGAAGTTAGGGCTTGTAGAGTAAGTGCATGTAGAGTTATAAGCTTGGCTCTACATGAGATCTGATAACTTTTTGACAGTACGAGCCATATGTCTTGGCGGCAACATTTTACATAAAAATGTTTTTGGTGGGATTTCACTTCTTTTTGTAAGTTGCTTGTTTTTTTTTAGTTTAAAATTTTCAAGTTTTATAATTTTTTTGTTGTTTGTGTACTAATACAAGCTTACATACCAAATTTCAGCTTTCTAGGACTTCAGGAAGTACCCTATGAGTTTTGATGATCATCAGTGAGTCAGTGACGAAATCGGAGTTTTTTAGATATCAATAAAATCTAAAGTATAAGAGCTATGTTATTGAAATGTAATATGTTTAATAAGTTTACTATTGACATCATGTCCTGAGAATTTTGTTTATCTGGTATAATCCAAACCCAAGTTATGAGGGATCAAAAAAACGACGAAGCGCTTCGAGAAAAGGTAGGTAGTGCCCTTTCGCTTCGCTTGGCTGTCTTGGCGGGGGGCACTTCCGTGCCCCCAGATCTTAATAACACAATAACTCAAAATCACAATATTGCTAATTCTTATAATCACAGATTTGTTTCATAATTAAATAATCTAATTATAAATAATAAAACAGACTTATAAATCAGTCGTTTAAATAAATCAACTAACACATTAATCAGACTTCTTTGCAGATTTAATTAAATAGGCTTTTAAAAAAAAAAACAGAGCGTCTACAGTAACAATTTCGACAAACTGTCTCGTCTCGAGTCACGACCCGAAAGTCCCGGGACTCGAGACAACTAAAATTACGAAAAGTCCCGGGACTTCGAGACACGAGACGTCCCGGGAGCCAAACCCTAGTGGCGAAGGAACTGAGAAAGATTGGCTGGTAAACGTCGGCTCTGTTGTCAAGTTACTTAGTGCCAGTTTTCATGACCGGTTCATAAAGATGGCCACTAAATAGATCTCAGTAGATGGAAAAGGAGATGTCTAGTCCAGATGAAGGGCGTAAGACTGGCACAGGACCGGAATGATTTGAAAGCTTATACCCTGCAGTGGGTTGACATGATTTGATATGGAGATGATGATGATGATGTGCTGTTGACGAAGTAAGTTAAGAAAAGGACTTATTCACACGGAGCGTCTGCATCATGTCATGTGGATATGTAATTTCTAGCTTTGCCCCGTGTATCGAACCCAAGATTTCTAGTTATAGCGCTGTAGGTATGTAAAACATTTCCTTAGTGGAGTTTCTTCGTTTCAAGTTTCTTGGTTTAGGTGCATATGTCAGTCATTCAGTGTCTCCTGTAGATTGATATGGGGCTTTTGGCAGAGCGTGTTGCGGTGTAGTATGTTCGAGCGCTAATCTTCATGATTTCATTTCGCTTAACATTATGATTAGAAGAAGACTCATGGAAGAGGACTTTTAGCCGCAAGGCGTGGTGTTCCGTCGCTTTCGCGGAAATATGCCACACGACCACACAAAGAAATAGTGCAGTAGTGTTTTATAGTAACAATTTTTATGATAATACTTATGTTAGTCTGTAAGGTATATTATCTACGGGCCACAAGTAGCCTGAAAATAAAGCTTTATTAATAAAATCAGTGCCTAACCTAACATTGATGAAAATACTTAAACGTCTCAAAGATACTCGAAAATAGCCGTCTATTTTAACATAACATTATATTGTTAATATTGTGAAATGTGAATCACAACATTATCTAGCGGGCGATTAACACTCAGCGACTAACGCTAATAGGTTTAAGATGGCCGTGGCTAATCCGACGTTCAAAATAATCATTAGTTAAACCGCACACGGCGGCGTATAGTGATTTGATTCCACTGGGTCTACTCGAGAAGCTAAAAAGTGTTTTGGCATCATAAGTAATTTTTTTTTCTGATACTTATATTAAATTTCATACACATTTTCTGTATAATGAGGTATTGATTTTATTGATACTAGTTCTGTAACGTAATTTTAGAAAATACTCGCGATTGTTTATATTATTGGTCTTAGTTATGGCCCCATCCGAAAACCAGCGCTGCAGTAACTTATAGTGTAGCATAAGCTGAGATATAAATCATTCTTCATTTTGTGTAATGAATGTGCTTTTGTGAGTCACAAATTTATTTATTTTCTCTACATTTTTTATCCAACGTATGTGATCTACTTGTATTAGTTGTTACTACGACTTGTCTCCTATATATCTGTAATCATTATCAATGTTGGACTTGTTACTGTAAAATATACCTGATGAATAAAAGCCTACCCCAAAGAAAAGTCTTGAAGCCTCTACTAAACAAAAGACTCTACCGTTTCATTTATTGAATTTGGCTGCCATTTTCAGAAATCTTTTTTTTAAAAATGCCTCGTAGCAATCATCCTAGTACATTAATACTAGGTGCAGAATATTGAAAGATTTAATGGATGACTTTATTGGCTGGTCTTACTCACATGGCCCTGAAAATATGAGCTAAGTTCAGTGCCATTATCTTACGCGGTACATTCCCATGTTGTTCTTTACCTGATGGAATCCCGAGAGCTTTGCTGTCGGCAATCTATGATTATCCATCAGTTAGCGGCTCTTAGACATGTGAAATGTAGTTCCATGGTGCAGCTGTAGGTATCGAACAATTTACCCAAAGAAGTGCAATGACGCAAATTTTAATTGAAATCTATTCTGCCAAATTTCCACCACCGGCAATGCGGTCTGACTGTCTAAGTCAAGGATAAATGCGCTCTGATTGGCTAAGTTAAGGACACACGATGCAGTGATTGGACCTTACTGTTTAAAATCAGTGCAAAATCACTGACTAGTTGCGGAATTGGCTAGCTCGGTATTACTACTCTAAAGGATTTTTTATACAAAGTGGCAGTGGTAAGAAAGGCGACCGTTTTGGATGATAAAAACAAAGTATAGGTTTTTATAATAAGTTTAGCAAGTGGCGTGAAAAGATAGAGTTATTGTAGTAGTGCGTGACGGACACGACACCGAAAAAAACACCCATTTATTTAGTTCAGCTAGCAATAATTTTGTTATTTAGAAAGAAAGAAAGAAAATAGATTTATTCGGGACAAAACACAACATTACATTAATGACTGTACACAAAAATAAAAGAACAGAACAAACAATTAAAAACTACACAATAATGTAATGTTGCGTGATGCCAGGAATAGGTCTCGACTCAGCAATGTGCTTAGGTTAGTAAAAAAAAACTAACCCTCGCACTGGTTTTCAGTCGAGGCCCACGTCCATGACATCACGAACATAGTGACACAGTACCAAACCAATTGTCTTAAAATAAAATTAACAATTTAAAATATAAAGAAATCGATAAATATAAATATATTTTTTTATTTAGAGTTACGTAATCTCATCTATTTAATATTTTATTCGTACAGCTAAATGTTTGAGAGCCTCACCTCTAGGCTCAAAACCACATACCCGTCGATTGAATTTAAAGTATAGAGATATAACATTAATTGCACCGATAGAAATATCAAATAAGAAGTTCATTCGCATCGGATTTTACAAATCGTAGATTACGTATCATTCGTCTGACGCAATCAAATGTTGAACAAAAAAATTAATAGCAACAAAATCGTATTTAAATCGATATCGGACAGTCATCGAGACATAACAAAATATTAACTCATCGAATCGATTTTTTTGTAACGTAATTATCACCTTGCCCCTCTAATGTCGTACCTAATTTCTTGTGTGGATCGAGATGTGAGATCTTTTATAGACCCCGCTGTGGTACAACAAAAGATAGTCTATAACACCGTTGCGTAACTATTTGTAGCTTATTTTATAATGTCTATACTATTATAGCTCTAACATTGGTTTTGACTGAAAACAACTTACGTAGCTATGCGTATCACCCGTCAATGTCGTCAAAATATCTCGTAGGCATTCGTAGGCCTCTACGACAGAATGTACTATCATAAGAACAAACAAATAAATAGTTACCTATATTGTCCATATGAAATAAACTCGTTCTGCATTCACGATAGTTAAAATTCCAAACAAAAATTAAAAAAAAAAAACCAAGACTTAAAGAATAATGGCGAGATTTGTACAAAAAAAAAGATTTTTAGAGACGTTGAAATGACGTTATTATTGATCCTTGGTGCCTAAGGAATAACTTGGCATTTACAATATTTTTAGATCCCCGGGATAAAAATGCGTCATTCTATGCCATGCCGGCGAATCGCGACCAAAACCATTATGTTGTTACTATATTTTGCGGGGTTTATAAAATATTTCAAGTATATTAATATGTTGCTGGTAATGTAATCTCAACATTGGAAGTGATTCAACAAAAATCTCAATTTTTTTTTCTCATACAAATCAATGAATGGACCTCGCCATGATTCTTTCCGAATCACCTGCTACGAAACGGTGTGAATGTGCCCGCCTTTATTTTGACATTAATAAAAATATCATCGCAGGGGTTATTATAAGCGAGCGTGTCTAACAGAGATCTCACTCGGTGTCTGTTAATTATGTGCCCACAAAACAAAACGCCGATGCCGCCGGGACCGTGGGCAAGCGTGGGGTCCGGGACCACCGTGGACGCTCACACATTAATGGGTCAATTTACCCTCGCGCCGTGATACTCCTAGCTTGTAATTGTTATATTAAATATTTGATAGTGAATATTTTGATTGGTTCACCAGCGTATAGCGCATCAATAAAGCAATTCAATTTTTTTTCTATAGTCATTGGTAAGTAAGACTAGATAACACAAAATTAACAAAAAAAATATGGTTTCTATAGCGTGTGTATTAATGATAATATTTTAATAAAAATAGTTAAAATAAATTACTGAAATGTTACAAAAGAGTGTAAAAATCTAATAGAAACTTTTCTAGAGCCTAGGAGGATAATTGGAGGAGTCTAGGATTCATAATAAGACTTATACCCAACTATCTGTAAAGATGTTTAGTGTTTATGTATGTATGTTAAGGGTATATAGATGTTTAGTGTTTATGTATGTATGTTAAGGGTATATAGGGGACAAGCAGTCAAAATATACAATCACATTATGAATGACAACGTAATATTGCAATGACAGCAAACATTTAGAATTTTATGAGTTCACTTTTTGTAACGGCAGTTTTTTTTGGCAATTTTGCCATAAAAAGCATTAAAATACTAAAACCTAACGATAATAGACGTTAATTATCTAAAACAGTTGTAAGTTTTTGGCATTATATTATTTGATTGATAGCATTAAGAGGGGTTCCTAGCTGCGAGGAATTTGAAGAAAAATAGGTATTTGAAGAAACTATTGCCGTCGCGCTATGCCGCTATGCTATGCGCTATGTGCGATAGGGATATCTGCAAGCTATGACCGATTTATTCACAAAAAAATTGACGAAATCGACGTTCCGTTTTCCCCATTTTCCTCCTCGAAAACTGAGCCGATTCAATTATTTTTTACATTAAAATTTTAAGTAAGGGGTTATCTAGGTCCCTATTACTTTCTTTTATGTTAAAATCTTTTCGAATTTGTCTGGTAGTCCTTTTAATAACGGTGGAAAAATAGGGCATTTATTGTAATTCTTGGAGGGCCATAATTTCTTTAATAATTAGTTGCTGAAAAAAGGAAGTAACAGCGACGTGTCCAAAGCAGAACTTGATT
Source organism: Polyploca ridens (assembly GCA_951394255.1). Classification (NCBI taxonomy): domain Eukaryota; kingdom Metazoa; phylum Arthropoda; class Insecta; order Lepidoptera; family Drepanidae; genus Polyploca; species Polyploca ridens. Next base: position 4,430,818 of record OX596246.1, on the reverse strand, counting down.
ATATGAAAAAAAAATTATGAAGAGGCATTATGGAAGGAAGAAAACAGGGGAATACATTTGTATGGAATAATCGCAGCCCGGTTCCCGTCTTAAGCTACAGTCTCACGTTATAAAAAGCAACTTTGTAGCTAAATCGTTATTTTCTTTTAATTATATAGCGCGCACAGGTTGTCGGTAATTAAATGCCATATTAAACTATGTTAATAGTGAATTATGTCCAAATTATAATAACATTTTGCATATATCATTCCTACTACCAGATTAAAACAGTCTGTTTATTAACTGTTATAACCCTAATCGGTTCTAATTGGTTATAATTATTATTTTGTGAATTAAACTACTATTTATATGTAAATTAAACGGTTAATAACAAATTATAACTTAATCACGGCACATTACGTTCTTGTGTTTATGCATTTAAATATAATCATGTTTTTTCTTTAATGTATTGGGTGTGTACTAATTTTATCAATGATTGAATGAAGCTTGTATTAATTTAAAAATATAAAGAAAGTCTAGGATATAATGGTGATTAAAAATCACTTTAAGCATTAATAAGTATCTCCTCAAGATATTTTTATAAACAAGGAGTCTCTTTGAGGCTTTATTTTTCTATTCAAAATATAAGTTTATTATTATATAAGTTTACAAATTACGACAATTTCCACAATAAACACTTGCCCCACAGATTACAGAATAGTAAGCAGATCGAGCGCGCGGAACACGGGAGTGACGCCAACACACCAAATACAGATTCAAAAGTAAATACAAACTCGAGTCAGTACTAAACAAGGCCTCGTGTTGTTACTACGTCACAAGTGTCATAATTTATCTTAAAAATTATGCCGTCCTGCATTTTGAAAAATTTTAAAAATTGTTCCCAAAAACAAAAAAAGCGAGACGGAATATCGTTTCATAGCTAAGTATAGATATTTTCACTAATTTGTATTATTTTTCCATGTATTTGTTACTGATGACTAGGAACACAAAACCTCAACAAAAATCGGTTGGTGTTGCTAGGTTACATTGAAAGTATTTTCCTTGAAGTTGTGGTATTAGGACTTATTTCTGCCAGTGTCGAGTTATATTATAATTTCCAGTCACAACAATTATCACTTTCACAGTCCTCAGTCAGTCACCGTCCATAAAAGTAATGTTTTACTACAATGGTGGTTGTTGTACTAAAACTCTTCAAGGACTTTCTGAGACAACTTGAAAAGTCACGATACACATAATTCATTGAATTTCACTTCACTGGTGCACATGGATGATCTTTATTGAGTGAAATACCACCGAAAATACAAAATAAAACTCAAAATACACGAATTTATGAAAATAAAAATGAAAACGCAACGTCACTCTACAAGTTCCCACCAAAAAGTCCTTTTAGTTGTTTACCTTACTTATTCTTCCATGATAAAATTGAAAAATAAATGCAAAGCATGTTTTTTTGATGATTCGCTTTGTGAATTTGTGATTTGAAATACCCATTTTACAAACAAAAACTTATCTTATCCTAAGGAGGAACTAACAACGCCATTTCGAAATGTCAATCGCTATTGGTCAAAGAGAATATTAACACTACTTTCATTGGTTGTTTGCTCCACTAAATGCGATAACAGCGACTCTCACTGGGCCAGATAAGCTTGTGGCACTATCGGAGTGCAACTTTATAAGTCTCAAGTCCGGCCTTATGGAGTACTGCTGTCATCTGTGGGCGGGAGCACCTGGATACCAGTTTGGGCCTTTAGACTCGGTTCAGCGTCGTGCCACCAGAATTGTTGAAGATCCCGAACTCACAAGTGGTTAAGAGCTCCTCAGTCTGAGGAGAGACTTTGCCTCCTTATGTGTATTCTACCACTTGTACAACGGAGAGTGTTCTAAAGAATTGTTCGACTTGATGCTCACGGCTATCTTCCACCATCGCAATTCTCGCCATCGACATCCATCCATCACACATTGAAACCAGAATGGTTTCGAACTGTGCGGGCTTAACGGAGCTTCCTTCCGCGGACGCTCAGACTGTGGAATGATCTCCCTGCCGTGGTTTTCCCAATGGAGTACAGCATAAGGTTCTTCAAAAAGGGTGTGAAGAGATTTTAGCAGGCTCGGCTACGCGCGAGTGATACCCCTGGTGTTGTGTGTCCATAGGCTACGGTAACCGCTTACCATTAGGCGGGCCGTATGCTTGTTTGCCACCTTAGTGGTATAAAACAAAATATCATTGAAAGTACAAAAAAATATTTCACATAATTTTGTAGTCCAGTGACATATGTAACATATATCCCTATCTTGCTTTGTCCTTATTCTATGCAAATATTTAGTATTATGAATAATCCAGATCAAGATATCCACTTTCCAACACTATTTCTATAGGATCTAAATTTAATCCACATATAAATAGATGACGACTAATTTTAGTTTGACATTTCTAATTTTAGATATAATTTGACCTAAAACGTGACCAACAGAGTAGGAAAATTACACACTTAACTAAATTGAGTAACTAAAACGATATTAGTGATGTCAAACTAAATTTTAGTTTAATCGTACGCCAACTGAATAGGAAACGTCGATTTGACAGGACTTAAATTTTAGTAAAGAATAGTTTAGTTTGTGCCAACAGAATCGGCACCAATAACTATCCAATAAAAAACGTGGGAGTATTTCTTCATTATCCTGGCAGCCCTACACGCAACCTGGCAGCCCTAAACACACCCTGGCATCCCTAAACGCACATTGTCACACGTGTTCCTACAGTGCTCTCACGCACACATAGCTAAATACGAGCCTCACAGTGCTTGTCCCGTACATTACATCTGCCTACTATTCTGTAATCTGTGACTTGCCCTAAAAATGTTGAACTCTACTGAACCAATAAAATTAGGACGTTTTAAATGTTGGATCCCCATTAAGCGACTTTATTGCACTCTTTCTGACAACAGCATAAATCCAATAAAAGTCAGTGTAAAAACAACCTAATTATCCCACTGTAAATGTCATTGGACTGTGGATCCAATATAAATTAAGCATCCGCCTTCTACCGTATAATTAACAACTATAAACGTATTACAAATTAAATAATTTGTACCTACGCGTCGTGTTTGTATTATAAAAAAAAGTTGTACAGAACGTAAATTGTATTAAATCGTAAATCCCCCTTAATAAGTAAGCACGAGACGTGGTATGCCGCTTTAATGTCAGATTTGGTTTCAGACACTAATATAATATTATTTACAAACATAATTTTACTTTTATATCAACAGATTCAAACTCTCCCATTTCAGCTTTAAGGTCTAAATTAAAAGAATTGTTGTAAATTTAAGTTTGTGGAAGTTGTATTTAACTTTAGCTTGACATGTTTATTATTAGAAGGAAGAGGGCTATTAAATTATTAGAAGTAATCTCGTACGGTAGGTCCGGTATTTTGGCTTAGCTGTCGTTCGGTGTCCGTGTCGCTGTCGTAGATTAGTGTACATTCACAAATCACCCCTTTTGACATGTTTAGGTGTCAGAAAGCGCGTTGTAATTCTGGTGTACTGTCTGTACATGGATGAATGTTTGTTTTTGTGGGGTCTTTTTGCAATGGTCCTTTTGTTAGTTTATTTTTCTTAATGTAATTGAACAAAATAATTATTTAGTTTATGTCAGTTGCATGACTACATCATAATTCAAAAGAGGGTCTTGTGTGCATCAAATTTTATTATTAACCTTAAATATTCTTTTAATTTCATCATAATACTTTACCAACCGATTTAGGAAACATAATTCGCAATAATCTAAGCTTAAAACCTATTAAACCTAAAACGATCGTGTACGAAACCGATATGGGGTCGATTAAAGGTAAATACCATATATGATGCGGTTTATGGCACATAAAACAGGGTGTGACCACCGAAACGGCCGGCGAATGCAATATAATATAATATTTATAGTCAAGCATTGCCATAACCGCGGGACCACCCACCATGGTCATTACTAGCCAGGACCACGCCTTTTCACCGCTCTCTAATTTGAACTAAACATTGGACCTCATTTTTGACGCCTTAGTGGACCAATTTTAGGTAATTTGACCCTCCCAACCACGCATCCTGACCCCTTTATCATCATCCGGTCTATATCTATAAAAGGTCTTTCTTAACTGGATGTAATGTCAGTTTGGTTGTTACGTTAAAAATAGAGAAATAGTTTTTTGTTTTCGTGTCACATCGTTTTGTCGGATAACAATTGAGGTCGTTAGCTATAATTTGCTTTTGTTTAGATGATTGAGTCATTGGGTCACGTTGGTTTTCCAATTTTATTGTTATGCTGTCAAATTGAATGGTTTGGATAACAGGGCGCTATTATTAGGTCTAATAATAGTATTACTCGATAACATGTAACATTTTAAGAAGGCTTTCTATTTTTTAACCTCTTAGAAAAGTTTTCAATATTGTTAATTCTTTAGATTCATATGCCTACTAGAATCACTCTTTGATTTTATGGATGCTTGCAAGTCTTGCAACACATGAGGCATCAATCACGCGATACCGACCCTTTCCCCCTCCCCAATGAGCTCTGGCGACCTTACTCACGCGCAGGAACAAAACATAGAGTTATTTGGCTGCGGTATTCTGTAAGGTGGAGGTACTTCTCCAGTCGAGCTGCTCTTTGAGCGATAAACGCAGAACTTCACAGATTTTAATTTATTTCCATCAATCCTCTATAGATTTTCATTTGTTTCCTAGTTTCATAGGTGGTGGTTTTTCTGCAGGTGTCTGACATATATTGTTACTTTCTTCCTTTCTATTAATTGTCGTTAAAACAGAAGATTCAGATTGATTATGCTGTCTTTCATTTCCATTAATGAATTCAACTCTAATTTGTAATTCACCCTAACTGAAACATCAAACCGGTGCTGTGTCGTGCTCTAACGAAGTAAATTGAAGTGTCATCAGGCACTAGTGGTGTCTTTTCAAACTCTGTACCTTCCACTTGAATAGGACATCAAAGTTAATTGGGGAATTTCTAATTCTATAACTATGATGGAATGGTTCATATGTTTTCACGTAAATGAAGCTTGAAATTCAGCCAGAAAACTTTGCAAAGAGTATTGGCATGTTCCTTTAGGAGCGTAGTGTTATAAACATTATTACAATTTCTAAAAAAGAAAGTAGAACATGTACTTTCATTTCGGGTTTGAAGGAGAATATTAAGTTTATTAAATTAAAGTTAAATTCGTTTGTCAATTGAAAAAAGAAAAGAACGCAATTGAAAGTCAAAATCAAAAAGTCAATTTTGATTTATTAAATATTCAATTTAGCTACATAAAGTTGAATCTACCACCCGGTTCGGAATAAGTACACTTAAACTGGACTCCGGCGAGAAACTTAAGTGAAGTCATATTATTTCAGATATTCAAATGATCGATTTATAAAATGATTATTTAACTGGGATTTATGGTCCAAATTACCAATCACTATTAACTAATCTTAACTTTTTAACTCAAATTTATACTTCTACGTTAATATTGTGTTACTAATAATGAATATATCCACAGCCTGCTGACATATCGCATGGCCAGCCATTGCATAATATGTAGGTAAAATAAAAACAAATTTTCCAGGTATACCGCGGACGCTGTCCGCCTGCTGGGATCCTTGCCGATTGGCAGTAGCGGATGCTTAGATGATATTTTTTTAAATATTTGAATATTTGTTGTACATAAAATAAAGTATTACCTATACAAACATACGTCCTAGTAAAATGATCACTGCTAGTCAAGGCAATAATTAAAGATAGACACAATCTGGCAGATTTATTTCACGTGAAAAAGAGTCTATAAATTAATTAAGATTATGTCTGTTTTCTTTCGACTTCGTCGCAAGCCAAGCATGCAGAGCACATGATACAAAACAGACTTATTGAAAAGGATTGAGTTAATGATCCTTGTATAATTCTGAAAAATAGAGTTTAATTTAGATGGGTTGGCATGAATGCATCTCTGTACAGGCGTATTTTATTCTAAATATTTTCAGTAGTACAAATTTTTACGGTAATACTTGTTGCTAATAGAAGCAGTCTTAGTATTATTATAATAGTAACAGTAACTAAAATAATAGTAGGCAATCAAATACACTTACCGATCTCCCAGCATTATTATTATGGACATTGATCTTCGACTGCAGATCATCCACTTGCTCTCTGATATCGAGGAATTTCTTCGAGAATTCTAATCCGTACGCCAGGTTATGTGAGCAGCCACTCCACTCCCATTTGTTTGCTCTCGCTCTTCCTCGAGGGTCGTGTGAGGCCCTGTACCCGAGAGGGTCGCAACCACACGAGAGGAGCCGGCCCTGGGCACAGGCTCTGGCGACGGCGTGGGCGACTCCTGCTGCTGTCAGCGCGTAGAGGAATGAGGTTTCACGGAAACCTGTGGATAGATAAATATGATAATGATAAAATATATTGGTATGTTGGCTCTTAGCATGGTGGTAGGGAACTTTTTAGTACCCATCTGGCTGTCTACCACCCTCAAGTTGAAAATCTCACCAAGCACTTATCGGTATATTCCAACAGCTGCACTTGAGAGCCAGTCCCTTCTAGGCTTTGTGTGCTTACCACCATAGGCCACATCATCACTTACCATGGTGAGATTGTGGTCAAACGCAGGCCTATACACAATAAAAAAAATAAAAACAAAATGTCATTCTGTTTAGGCTCTGATAAGGCACTTATGAACGCTACAGTTGATTCTACCACTGGTTCGGAACAGAATACACCTAAACTGAAAAGACACCGGCAAGAAACTAAATAATAAAAACAAAATGTCATTCTGTTTAGGCCCTGATAAGGCACCTATGAACGCTACAGTTGATTCTTCCACTGGTTCGGAACGGAATACACCTGAACTGAAAAGACACCGGCAAGAAACTAAAAAATAAAAACATAATGTCACTCTGTTTAGGCCCTGATAAGGCACTTATGAACGCTACAGTTGATTCTTCCACTGGTTCGGAACGGAATACACCTAAACTGGAAAGACACCGGCAAGAAACTAAAAAATAAAAACATAATGTCACTCTGTTTAGGCCCTGATAAGGCACTTATGAACGCTACAGTTGATTCTTCCACTGGTTCGGAACGGAATACACCTAAACTGAAAAGACACCGGCAAGAAACTTTCTTTTAATATTCCACAAAAATTGCCTTGCTGAGTTTCTTGCCGGGGTCAATTCTGAACTTGGTAGAGTCAACTGGAAAGTTCATAATTAAGTGCCTCAAGGTATAACTAACTGTTTTAATGAGATTATGATTTGATTAGCTTCTACCCGATGTTTTCCCGGGATAAAAAATAATTATTCTATGTTGCATTTTAATGTAACAAACTATTTGCTTGAATTTATTCAGCATAATTTATGATTGAGAAAAAATCATCCGCACTACAAATTTACAAATTATACACTAAAAAATTCACACAAGGTCCCCTATAAAGAAACTGCGTCGGCGAGTTTCTCTATTGATACATCTTCAACGTGAAATTGTTTATATGTAAATTATACGCCATAAAATATTTATTTAGGTGTTGTCTAAAATGAAGGGTAATTTTGGTCTCTGTAGCTTAGTTTATACTCTAGAATTTTCTTTTGATTATTCTTGAAGTCGGTAAACAAGCATACGGCTCTCCTAAGCGGTTACCATGGCCATATGGATGCTTGCAACACACGAGGCATCACTCACGCGTTACCGACCCTTCCCCCCTCCCCGTTGAGCTCTGGCGAGGCGACCTTAATCACGCGCAGGAACACAACATAAAGTTATTTGGCTGCGGTATTCTGTAAGGTGGAGGTATTTCTCCAGTTCACCTAGTCTTTGAGCGAATAAAAGCTATTATCTTCCTTCGTAATAACTTGCATTTAGTAAGAACAAAGCTTCACATGACACTTTTCTCTCTTTCCAACTTTTAGCTCTTCTCAACTACGAAATCGCCTTAATTACTATGCTTACGAAAGTAAAATACTTTGTAAATACCTACTTTTGCATAGCATCAAAGCCCACCCAAGTGAGCTTTTAAGCACAGGTACATAATATCGACGACATGCCACGACTCGATGCTATTAAAATAAATCCATGTATCAGGGTTTATATGCAGAAATACAAGATTATTGAACATGTAAAGCCCCCAAGAGATGAAATAAATAAACTATTTGAATATTGAAGAACGGCGAACTAGTTTATCCTTTCGCATAAAAATAATCCACCTGCGCTTGCAATCGTAACTAAAAACATATGGTTATGGAGTTAGAGATATCAGAAGTGCGCATTGATTCAGGTTTATCAACACAATTTGTTTTTTTTTTATATTGACCTAAATGCAGTTTACAAGCGAATATTTACAGCAGCAGATTTAATGTGGAATCAACAATGTTATTAATGGGTACATTTTCTTTATAAATACTTCAACATCAACATCATCAGCCTATAATGTCCCCCTGCAGAGCACAGGCCTCCTTTCACAAATCAGGGTGAAAGGGAATGGGCAGATACTCCACCACGCGTGCCCACTACGGATCGGTGAAGGTAGGCTAGTGGTCAACCTACTGTTGGAGTTTTCAAGCCACCTAGAAGGCCTCCAACTAGCTTAACGACTATGACAATTAAGTGATAACGGCTTTACGTGCCTTCCGAAGCACGGAAACGCTCGATTACCACTAGGCGGTCACCCATCCAGGTACCGACCACGACGTTAGTAGCTTAACTTGCCGATCAATTAAGAATGGCTTATCAAGCTACACCACGAGCGCTTTATAAATAATTACCATTTTAAACATTTCGTGGGATAGTGGTTACGTTGGATTGTAGAATGCTTTAGAGATTTGTATAATTTGATTTATTTATAAGCCTTCAAAATGTACAATATAATATCGATGTGCTGTTAGTAATAAGTTGGTCCTTGGTTGAGAGCTTGCTGGCCGATTTTTCCGCGTAAAGGTGCTAAGACCAAATCTTGGGCCGGCATGTTCTTGTAAGAAAAAAAATGATAAGTAGGTATTTAGATTGGTAGAATCCCTATACATTGCCCTTGCCCAATCATCATTACTCAACTCATCTTTGCGAAGCTTGTTCGTGAGGAATATAAAGCACTGTAGACTTACAGCATCTACACTCAGCTTCTCATTGAAACGTGCGCTCACAATCTTAAGCCACATCCAGGACCTTTATACCCACGTGTGCACTTATATCTGGTTCTTTATTTCCCTTATTCGGTGTGTGGTCGGCTCGTCTTCCCCACACGGAAGACCTGACCGCATACCTACATTTCTTTACAAACTTAGACTTGGTGATACGAGTGCATCGAGGATACAGGATTTGCTCTAAGACGAATAGAAATGTTGTTATCATTATAAAGTACATCATCATGTTTATAATCAATTGCACATGAAAAGCTTTAGTCGTTTGTTTTTAAACTTTTTGATCCGAATTGAATATAGTTAATTCTAGTATTTTTTTTTTGTAAATTACAAGAACTAGTCGGTAATATCGCTGTCCATTACCGCTTCTGTAGATAAGTTCGCGAGTAGCGATAAATTTAAAGCAACATGAGTATCGCTGCATACCGATCATATCGCGATACGGTATTTATCATACATAAACTAGTGGAAGTCCAACTTAAATTTATAGGAACGCGGAACGTCTACGACTACCATTTATCTATTTTATTGCAATAAATTAAACAGTGAATCCATTCGCGATGGGAAGATAAGCTATTGGCTTCACACAATGTAATCTTTTCACCATAAATAGTATGATTGGCGATTTGCATTTGACTTAGGCTAGAGAGAATCGGCTGTTTAGTTAATTGTGTTCAGTTGTAATGTCATTGGGGGTTAATAATGTGCTATTCTCGCTATTTCATTGTGTTAACTTGAATAGGCCTCTGGTTGGATTATAACGATTTTAAGAGCCATCTCTTTTTAATGGGCAATTATGCTACTGCTGGGATATGCCACCTGCTTCGTGATTCGTGTATCCTGGCTTTTATGGTGCTTGCATTAAATCTTTAATTGGTTGCTGCGTTTAATGCAAGTTTGATGGTTAAGCATTATGCTTCTGCTGAAGTAAGACGTAAAGGTAATAATTCCAATGTCTGAGTATCTATTACTATATTATTTTAAATAGTTTATTTGCTAGCTCAATAAATGGTAGAGCTATTATGAGTAGTATTATATAATATTATAACAGGTGGAGATTTTGAGATGGAGAAGTTGTTCAGCATGACTAACCCCACATAGGTTTCTAAAATATGCCATCTCGAAATCTCCACTCAGTATATAGCTTCAGTTGCAGTTGTAATAACTTTGATTTTAATTTTAAAACTATGCTTGTCGGAGAATTTACATATAATGAAATGTAATTAAATTTTAATCGTCTTATTAGACATTCTTTTATATCCAAGTTACCTTATCGAGCTCCCACGGACTCCCGAAACAGTCTAAATCGATAAGGATGATTCGAATGAGTCGAATAAATTAATTCGATTGTACCGAGTGATTAATACGAGGATCGGCGAGCGTTATCTCAACAGATTAGTGGCACTCGTTCTTTAGTGAGTCTAATTGACACCCAAAGATATGGTTTATTAATATAATGGCGTTTTTATTTTAAATGAGTCTCGCTCGATGTAGTGATGCGACTGGGGTGACACATATAGAAGTCGATTTTTAAAATCCTTTAATTGATTTTAGAGCCCCCGCACATTAAGCCACTAGTGGCGACCACATTAGAACGTTTAGTGGCCGCCACAAGTTTCAGACGCGTTTCTCCATACAATTTCTATAGTATCGGCGCCTGAGTTTGAGTGGCCCCGTCCAAGCCACAAGCTGCGGGAGTCAACCGCGCTCGCTACTAGTAGTGCGCACACACGGCCATAGACGCCGGGAAATGAACAATGTATTCTAGCCACTAGTGGCTGCCACTGGTGGTCGCGTTTAGTGGCCATAATGTGCATGTTGTAATAAAGTATTATCATATCTACATCATATCAGCCGATGGATGTTCACTGCTGAACATAGGCCTCCCTCATTGATTTCCACTTCGGACGGTTCAGGGCCGCTTGCATCCAGCGGCGCCCAGCGACTCTGACCAGGTCGTCGCTCCACCTGGTGGGATGGGATGTCGTCCCGCTCGGCACTTTCCAATACGTGGTCGCCACTCGAGAACCTTTCTTCCCCATAAGTTAACGGCTCATCGAGTGATGTGGCCTGCCCATGGCCACTTCAGCTTACTAACTCACGAGCTATGTCCGTCGTTTTCGTTCTCCTACGAATGTCCTCATTACGGACCCTGTCACGTAGAGAAATTCGGAGCATAGCTCGTTCCATAGCTCGCTGAGTGACTCTAAGCTTATTTATGCGGCCAGCAGTAAAAGACCACGTCTCTGTCCCGTATGTTATCACTGGTAACACGCACTGATTGAAGACCTTTGTCTTCAGACTCTGAGGTATTTTGGACGTGAAGAATAAAGTCTTAGGTTGTAATATATATGTTAGTTAGCATCTCAATTTGCTGTTATCATTGAAATAATTTGGATGTGGATGTGGCACATAGATAGATGCATAATAATAAGACGTTTAATTCTGAAACAAATATTCGGGGCGGAAGCTAGTATTTTTCAAAAATGTATAACGAATTCGTTTCTGGCTTTTCGATAGGAAAACACTGAGAGGAAACGTATATTCCTCAGAAATTTTAAGAGCTTGTGAAGTTTATAGACTTCATACATGGTTGAAGGAAATCATCGTGAGGAAACCATAGCACAATAGTGTCAATTCACCCTCCCTTGAAAATCTGTTGTCAAGCACAGCGGTGTGTTCCGACAAGTTGCACTTCTGAAGTTCCTTTCTATACTGTGTGTTTACCATCTTCGGCTACATCAGTACTTACCATGTTGACTACAGTCAAAAACAAAAAGAAAAACATATGAAGTTAAAAAAAAAATTGTCATGTCTTAAAAATAAAGTCTCTACCCGAATTTTTATTTTTGGGAAATCGTTTAAAAGTAAGATGATTTCATTATACTTTTGCGGTTGAAGTTCATCAAACCTCAGAAAAAACTGCGCAAGACATGATTTAGGATGAATCACGTTTAATAAAATGATAATCATTATAAATCAACCATTATCTCGCCGAAGTGATCATTTGGCCGATGAATTTATACTGTCTTGAGTTTTGGGGACTTTTATACCGTGCGATTGTGGTTTACTTAGACCACAATTTTATTTGCTTAGGTTTTTATTTGTTTCATAAGTTTTATCTTGGTGCTTAGTAATATTTTGAAGAAGACTTACCTTTTGGATCTCTCATAATGTACCCAGACTTTTATTTACTCAACTATGTAATAAGGCCAAAATATGACCACAAACTCAGCATGTTCAAAGTTGGTGTGGCTGAGGGTGGTAAGCACACAAAGCCAAGAATAGTACCAAGCAGGTGTCTGGGGCCAGATTTTCAACATGAGGTGGGTACTTCAAAATACCTTAAGACCGTTTTTTTATACAAGTCAGCTAACAAGCACACGGACCGTCTGCTGGTAAGCGGTTGCCGTAGCCCTATGGATGCTTGCTCAACTCACGCGTTACCGATCCTTCCCCCCACACCGATGAGCTCTGGCGACCTTACTCACGCGCAGGAACACAACACTCAGTTACGTGGCTACGGTATTCTCTAAAGTTCTTTTCCAGTCGAACCTCTCTTAAAAATCAAGAGTGTGTTTTTTTCAAGATGTTTTCATTTAAAAACTCACGACATCTGAGGGCATTTGAAGTCACTACCACTGCCTCAGCGCCTTGAAGATTTTTATAAATTCTAGAGCGCTGTAAGTAATATACCAGAATAGGCTTAAAAGTAGAAGACTAAGCAATTTCAAATTTTTGTATACGTTTATGCTTCAACATACAAAATCGAATTATAATCGAATAGGTTGTAGGTTATAAATAGTTCTCCTTACTATGGTTATCATTCTGTATCGAATGCGGGACCCTGACGAATGTTATGGTTTACAAACCAAATAGGGATATGTTATTGTTTATTTATAAACTTAGTTGCGGCGAAGACGTGCTTTTTGTGAGTCGCCAGTGACAAATTTATATTTGTCGATCGTTCGAGACGCGATAGAATCGATACGTCGCGATTTATACCACGCTCGATTGATCGATTTCGATGATGTCGAGTTATGGGTGACCGGACAGTGGTTGGGTGTACTGTTATGGGAGAATTATTTGTTGGTAGCTTTGGGAAGGTAATATAATGGTAACAGCTATGGTAAAGTGTGGTTTATTTAATGAGAGCTTTGCACGTGGCTCTATGGGTATGTGATAACGCAAATATGCTCTAACAATAATTATATGTTTGTACGGGTTAATCTCCGAAACGGCTCAGTAGATTTTTGTGAAATTTGGTACATAGTTACATTTCAACCTAGGAATTTGGCCACCTCAAACGTTCAAGGCCATTTTAATATAGAATTTTCACTATATTGTTTCGTAACACCATAGAGATGGAATGGCAGGATGTGTCCCATACAATTACGCCCACACTCACCGGATTTTGATTTTTATACGGTTAATAAAACGACGTAAATTCGCTTGTGAGGACATCTGTCCGTGAAACCACACACTGAGAGAATCAACTATTTATAATTTATTTTATTGTTATTGGAAGAAAATTGGTATGTTCTCTAATATCGAATTGTGGTGAGCAATCAGTAACGACGATTTTATTTCATAATGAACTCTCCTAAAGCATGGAATAATTTGTTTTAGTGTCAATTTGTGCCAATTAGTTGACCATAAGGTCGACATTCGACCGCAGTCAATACCCGTACCGAATTCTTAAATCAATTATAATGAATTCCGATTATTCGTATTCAACTTTTTCCGAACGAAATGCTCTGAATTTCCAACGGGTGACAGATTTTAAATTCTTCCCTTACACTTAAATTTTTTGTCTGTTTGTTTTAATAATGCATGACATGAACCTAATTATTTTCGTTACGAGTTGTCAACATAAAAAGTCCTCGACGATTTACGGCACTCAACTTTTGCAAGTTAAGTTCTGTCCTTATTTATAATTTGTTGCTGTATAATTTAATTTATTAAAGTTTGCCAGTTACTAGTGAAATATCGTCGCAGCCTTGTCCAATGGCCGTCGTTATATCCACAAGGCGTTCAACATTGAAATCGCATTTATTTTCATTTGCGACTTAAAGTTGTTGTTTTGTGGAACAGAGCAAAAACAAGTAACGCTTGTGGACCTAATTACTTATACCTGTCCATCAGCAGGACAGATGGACAGCTCTCGTCGTCTGCCCGCGAACGCAGCGCCACCTCGATTCTTCGAACTAAGGATTAAATTGGCGAATCTACATTCGTCCCATATATGGCAACATGGCGCCGATACACAAAAAGGTCCCTCAGCCTAAGTAAATACAAATTTCAATTATCATTGAACGTTTTATTTCAACTCCGATTCTTTATTTAAAAATGTATGGGCGAACGCGGACGTTTATTTAATCGAATGCGCATAATGATAGGTTTTTCCGAGCAGCGTCGGCGGTGGTCGGCTTTTTCCGTGTAGTGTAACATTGTTTTTGATGCGCTCGCGCGGATGCATGGCCGCAGAACATGCTCGCGCGCGCATCATGCGTCATTACGATTGTGCACTTTGTGTTTCTTAAAAGCTGTTTTTCGAAATGGTTCTCGCTTCCAACTGTGTAGCTTATAAATCTGGCGCCAAAATGAATGAACTTGCATTGAGTTTTTCTCGTCAGTTATTGGAAAGTCCTCGTATATATTCACATTATTTACTTGCAGTGACTTTAATTCGCTACTTTGAATGGGTAACGGTGCGGGACATGTTTTATTGTCGTTTAGTATTCAATTAAACAAGACGTGGCTGTCATGGTGGAGTAAGAAACAATTGAAATAATTTCAACATTTTAAACACAGCTTTGTATCTTTTTAAAATGACTTTTAAATTTTAGTCATGATCCCGTTATAATCCGATCGAAATATATTAAAAAAGAATGATTCGTCAGCGGCTGAAAGGAGTTTTGTACCAATTAAGGCTCGCCCGGAGGTAGTGCCTCGAGGTCGTGTGTTGCGAATCGCTAATTACCGAAACCGGCCGATAAGCCGCCTGTGACGTCACCCGGGACAAATTTACGACTCGTGTAGGGTTAACACATGCTTCACTTGGTATGGAAATAATTAAATTCCAATAAATATTTAAATATTGGTATATTTTGCCTGGTGGAAGAATGCGTGGCTCGCTTTTAAAATGTTACTCCCTTAAGAACGCCCATATACCCTATATCTAATTATAAATATGAACTGATAGAAAGCTGGCTAAAATTATAAATGGACTAGCTTTACATTCCGCATGTACACCTGCGACACCCTATTTTAAACTAAAAATTTAGTTTTTTTTACCTCATCTTCTATTAAGGGAACTTCTGTCATAAATTATAATTTATCTATAGTCAGTCAGTGCTAAGAGTTTATGTGTGAGAGTGTTTGAATCTGTATAATTTTCCGTTAAGTTGGGCTTAATTCAAAAATAATATTTTTACGAATCAATATCGGCATTTTTATAATCCAAAATAAATATAAATTCGGTTGAATCATCATTCCATTAAAATTATTCCCGAAATTTCCGCAACATCACTAATACACTTCTCGACTTAATTAACCCTTAAAAGCCGCCTCATAATCCGACAGGGAACAAAAAGGTGAAACAAAAAAGCACTCGATGTCACGTCTAAAACTGGGAACTTTGGACAAATTCACGTTTTTTATGGGATCTTTTGTGTGTTTTTTCTCACAGTTTAGAGGCATCTGAAGGAGCACGATTCGGTAACGCACCGAGGAAGATGTTATCGTTACCATTAGAGGGTTGAGCTACATCGCATTGAGACATTTCGACACGTCTTCTTTTTGTTTGAATCCTTTAAGTGATGTTATTTTAGGTCACCGATGACGCTTCTAACTCTACATTTAGTTATTTTTATCCCCCTCATCAGCGATCTCCAATTACCGCGGAAATATTTTGACATATCAGTCAATCTGCTTAAAATTATTAACACGAAATATGATGGAATAAAAAAATCGTACAAAACCGCTGATGATAAAGATGTCTCATGGCTGCGAGCGGCGATATTCCCACGACACATCGACAGATAAGAGCGTCTCATAACAACCATCTTGTTTTTGCAGCCTCATAACCACACTTTGTCGTCACCTGCGGACACGTCGTTGATATAAAACACCAATAAATGTCACTTTTTTATGACACATTCGGCTCGTGGATTCACGTCACGTGCGCCCGCGTCGTCAGATGTGTATCGACGCATGTTCGCCACCCTGGCTGCCCCGGCCGCGGCCCGCGGCACGCCATTCTCTCACGCGACACCGCCGACATCCGACGCGACCACATCTCGTGCTAATCTCGCCTATCTAATAACGCCCGAGGCGAACACATTTTCCGACAATAGCCTCATTAGCCTCACAAAAGTCATTAAATCTCCGACGGTGTCGTATGAGTATTGTAATATCGTCACGTCCAACAACAGCGCTAACAACGTGTGGAAGATCTCGGGGAAGCGGAACGAATCCCGTGATCTATCCAGAATGCCATCCGTCCACAGCGCTCTTTCATCGATGTATCTACACGTCCGAGCAAAAAAAAGCCAACGGTCCAGAATCATTATTATCTTTCTTCTTCGATCATCGATCGCTATTATCCTATTTAAAAGCCTCTCGATTTGTTCTTCGCTTTTTTTGCTTTCATTCTCCCGTCGGCGTTTCAATTCGGGACCCCAACAATGGGCAAGTTAAGAAAGATGTTTAAGTGTTTAGTTACGCTGTTTTTTCACAATTTTTCAATTTAAACAGAGTCGTGTCGCTGAAGGGCCGGAAGGTGTCGTTACGGATATTACCTATACTAATACAGCTCGATGTCAAGACACAATAGACCCAGCAGCATTCTTACGGTTAATCCGTGTACGATTCATGTCTTAATCTTTAATTACATTTTATAGCTCTATTTTAGTAAGGAGTACTGTACCGAACGACTTTCAATTCACATCTGCCTTTATGAAGCTTAATGAAGAATATCAAACTGTTATTAAAATGCGTGCAGCTATAAAGGGCGTAGAGAAAATCGAGTAAGTTCGTCTGGACTCGCGTTCGGGCAATTTCAGTTAAGATATTAATTGGTAGAGGCGATAGCGGGCCGAGAGCGGGCGAGGGGCATCGAGTTGGACCCACACGTAGCGTGAAATCGCGGGGCGCGGGTGCGGGGGAACACCTGGCCACCACCAAGGACCATCTTATTATTTGTTGTCTCCCATCTTCCATGCTCGTAAATTTCCACGTCGACGTGTGCGATGATTGTGGAAAAAACGAGGTCGACAAAGCCTTTTCACACCCAGAGATAGACATAAAGACGGACGACGCTCGGTAAATACGTATATTAACAATATAATGCGTCCACATTCGTTCGTTCACCGGTGGCCTCTTAATGTCCGTGAATAATTTTTCGTCGTAATAAATTCGGATTGTAATGGCTGATCGCGATTGGTTTGAAACTTTTAGTTGCGTTTATTTTAATAATAATATACAAGTAAAAAAATTACACATTTCGTTGGGACTGGTTTTCGCATTAATCGATACTGATTGCTACTACCTACGTGATTCGAAGATATCTTGAAGTGCTACTTAAAGTTACAAAGTTTATAAAATTATCTGAGCGTGGGTTCGATCAATTGAGTTTAAATCACTTATTAAGCTTTGCACTTTACCAAGTATTTCTCCAAGAAGAACTATCTACTCGAGAGTAAATTTGTTATACAGCCAAAATACATGGAGTTGACATGTTACCCGAGAGTATTTTAATGGCGGCTGCAACACAGCTGATCGATTGACAATCTTGACAACGAAAGTTCACTTCAATAATAATCCAGCTAAATAAAGTTGACGTAAGATTTCACAACTTTTGGAACAAGCGCAACGACGTTGTTTATGTCTGAAATATATTTTCTAAGTCTGAAATATATTCCGCCAGTTTCCCACCGCCGACATGCGCTGATTGGCAAAGTCAAAAACACACGATCCATTTATTGGATTGGCTGTTCAAATTCAGTGACAAATCACTAACTAGTTTCGGAATTTGATTGTTCAGTATTACTATTCTAAAGGGATGGTCAACAATTAGGTCAAAAATAGGTAGGTAGTGTCAAATAAATATGAGTATTACATATCCGATATAGACAAATTCAAATGTTTTAATATAACTATAATATACTTGTGTAATAAATTTCATAATATATTCAATTCGTAGTTAACCTACATTAATATTTATCCACCTGTTAGGTTATAAACATTGAATTAAACGGCAATTAGACAATTAACTGTGTCCAACGATAATCACACGACATAAACTTAAATTAATGATTATTATAAACCATTGACTTGTAGTTAGAGGTTTATTTTAACCTGTCCCCAAATCATAACCGTGAAAGGAATCATAATTACATTATTTTTTATGATTCCGTACTCAAAGGTGGCCAACAGGACTCTATTAGGCGGTTATCACACTGCCACGTACCACGCAGCGTAGCGCGTCAATGCGTCTCTTAACGTTGCTTGTAAGTATCTCCGTTTGTATAGATACGACGCACAGAAAATACATCTACGCGCGTTTATACAGATAACGCACCTACATGCGTACCTTGCACGTCTCGCCCCGCACATACGCGCGTAGGTGCGGGGCGAGACGCAAGGTATGGCACACCGAGTCTCATAGTGCCGTGCGTGATTTTGTATGGAATGAGTCAGAGCCGCCGTGAATCAACAGAACGCAACTACGCGCGTGAGTGCGTAAAAACCCGCACGAGGATGCAGATCTGCACTCCCGCAAGTACGCGCGTAGGCGCGGGGCAGTGTGATAATCGCCTTACTAACCCTCCTCTGTCCGTCCGTTTGTTCGGCCGTCCTTCCGTCTGACTGTCAGTTTGCTGTTTCTCATCAACCGTTATAGGTAGACAGTTAAAATTGTCACAGAATGTGTATTTCTATTGCCAATGATTCTATTGAAACGAGTTTCCGCAGTCGTATAATATAAAAGTCATTATTTACTTGGAAAATTATCCGGTATTTTTTTATTAAACTACTGTCCCCCGCGGTTTCATTGCCGGGATAAAAAGCCTATGTCCTTCTCCATGTCATAGGCTATCAGCATGCCAAATTTCATGATGATCTGTCGAGTACTTGAGGCGTAAAGGCGTAACAAACAAACAAACAAACGCACTTTCGCATTTATAATATTAGTTAGGAGGATTCTGACGCCAATTTAATTATCCCTTTTTTTTCAAATCTTATCATGATTCTTGGTTTGATATTTTTTTTTACCACACAGTTTCCTTACCTCTCTTCATAATTCCACTAGCATGGGGATTGCTGCTCTTTACTGTCAAACTGGAGCAATTCCACCTGTGCCATCGGAATTGGTGTTGGCACTCCTTGACCGCTAACTGAAGACCTTCGAACGCAATAGCGGTGGTATCCGGGAACTCGTTGCAGACGGTTCTCTGCTCCCTGGTTAATCCGCCGACGAGACGGCAGGTCAGTGCCGAGTTGAGCTTCAGGGTCGGAAGCATGTTGTCTCTTGAGCTGAAATGGAGGGAAGATAGGGGTTAATAAAACGAGAAATAAAATGATTAAAAAAATGGGATGCGTACTCATAGGATGCCAACGGGACCCTAATTACTAAGCATCCGCTCTCATGAACCGTAATAGGTAGACATGGGTTAAAATTTTCACAGAATTTGTATGTCTATAGCTGCATATCAACAACAAATAATAATTGTAATATTAATGTATCGGGTCTATTCGCGCACAGATTATTATCAAAATTTAATTTTGACGAACCTAGACATCAATATTACAATGAATTTAGTTCGCGAAAGCTTAAAAAGTACTATAACAAATAATAAAATGAAATAAAATATAAAATTAAAGGGCACAAGAAAAGTCTTTATGGAACCCCTCGTGTGCGAGTCCGACTCGCACTTGGCCGGTTTTCATTCATATTTTTTTTTTATGTCAATAGGTTAACAAGCAGGCAGACGGGCCTCCTGATGGTAAGTGGTCACCGCCGCCTATGAACATTTGCAATACCAGGGGGATTGCCGATGTGTTGCCGACCTTGTAGAGCTCTATTTACGCCTTTTTTGAAGAACCCGATATCGTAGCGCTGAGGGAAAACCGTAACGGGGAGTTCATTCCACATCCTAATGGTCCGCAGTAAGAACGTCCGACTAAAACGTTGTGTGGACGATCGAGGATTTTACGCTGCTTATTTTGATGCTTTTTACAAGTTCTCTGCGTAACCGTAGGATTGCGTAGAGTATGGGATATAAGATACATTCATTCCTTTAGCACGTATAAAAACCGTGACGTGGTAACACATTTCCAAAATGCTGTATAGCTTAGAACTTTCTGATATCCTCTCTGTCTCTCCCACAGACATATATCTAACTAAATAACGCAAGTCCCTCCATCTGTATGAAAACCAAGCGTGTAACTTTTTTTTGTACCTCCATAATGTTACAAAATTGATTTAGTGAGGTTGGCATTCGATATTTAACGTGAAAATAAAGTTATCCTATTCTATACGCTACACATCTCTAGGACATGCAGCCTTATGCGAGTTCCCTGTCCGTACATACACTCTCGTCATCTATTTAGATGTATATCTTTGGTGAGACCTTAGCAATTAATGAGGGTTCAACATATCATTTGTCATTCAGTTAAGTGCAAAGCAGCTAAAATACCTAATGTGTATTTTACAATTAACTGCAGTGTAGATGGGATTTTCTTGCCTGCTGTTATGCGTATAATTTTATTCATTTAAAGTTTTAATTAAATAATAAAGTATGCAACTCACAACTATTCAAAAGCATCCAATATTCATAACAAACTCCTACAAACTTCCCCAGCATTTATTAATTAAAATCCAACCAAAGCTTATTAGTTTCATCGTCGAATACTCGGAGCTCTAGAGCTGCCAAACAAATTGTTTAAAACATAAAACTATTCGAGAAACGTTCGATAGCATCAGTTTTCGAATAAATTAATTACAGTGACATTTATAATGAAGGAATTACCCAATTAGTGGCAATATTTAGTTAACAACTTAAACTTTATTAACGTATTATGTAAGATGGTTGTTTTTTATAGCTTTGTTATATGTGATTTGTGAGCACAGATTTTTAAATTGTGATATTGCGAATTATTCGATATTTGGCCGCACACGTGTTTTTGACCTCTTGATGGTTGGGTCGATATAACTTTTCAACACACTCGCTCGTAAAGTGACATTTATTGCACCGTTTTTAGTATCTTAATGCAGCTTATTACGCACTAGTGCTTTTTACTTTACATTACCGCACAGTTTTATGATAGGTATAATCCCGATTATGATAAGTTTGTACCTTACTGCAAGTGATGTGATGTGTGTAGACCAAGCATTCTTAATTTAAACGGGTAAAATAGTTTGACAGCTCACCGCATTCAAAAAAAAAATCTTGCGCGCCAGGTTGATTATTATCAAAAAATTTACTTAAAAAATACAAGTCTGTTTTTTTTCCTCGCAAGTGTGTTGAAAAACGTCGTATGACACGCGTGTGCATTGATAATTACACTTTCGGCTCAGTTATCGCGTTCGCCTGCGGCTCTACCGCCTTGAGTGTTAATAACCAACTTTGCACACATGTATCATAATGTAGGTACTATTGTACAACTTTGCTTATTGACATCAATAAAATTTAAATCTGCGGCAGTTTCCCCTACCATAGATTCAAATTAAATTGTCCCAATGAAAAAAGCAATTTCATGGGTAAAAATCTAATAGCAATATTTTTTGACGGGCCAGTTGGTGCAGTTGGTTAATACCTATCGCGCCGCAGGTCGTGGGTTCGATTTCCACATAAGGTATGCATTTGTGTACATGAACATGTCTGTATGTCCTGAGTCTGGGTGTAATTATGTATATTGAGTATGTATTGACGAACAAAAAATAGTATATGTATTATATCAGTTCTCAGTTCTGGTTTATATAGTAAAAGCTCTGCTTAGTTTGGGATCAGATGACCGTGTGTGAGGAATGTCCCTGGATATTTATTTATTTATTATAATCATAATAAAGCTAATGAGATCTTGTTTGGTTGTTCTGGTAGTACCTGAATCGGATTCTAAAAATCTTTCACTAAGCTACATCCCCGAGTGTTATAGGCTACTTTCAGTCGCGGGAATGCGGGTAAAACCGCAGGGGACAGCTAGTATCTAAATAAAGGAACTTTTCCAAGCTGTATCCAGGTACACACGGCTACACATCAAGCTATACATTTCCAGTATAAGCTGATCTCGCATCGCGATGAGAGGTCAGCTTATACGGGAAACGTATAGCTTGATGTGTAGCCGTGTGTACCTATATCACAAATGTATAAGATCACGGAAGTGTTAAATTAAAAACTGTGTCGCCTCACGTAGGTACCTTGAGCCTCATCAGATCAACGCGACTGCGTCAATTGAGATGGTGGCTGATGATAAACAAAGTCGTGATTATGAGGTTTTTGGCTGTGTAGGTAGATTTCAGTTTGAATCAGCGCAGCAGGAAGTGTTTTATAAAAAATATTTAAATTAATGTTATAAAAAGAAACTCTCATAGAAATAGAATATCTCACCAAAAATATTTTCATGTAAAATGTTGCCAAGACGAGATCATATGGTTCGAACTGTCAAAAACCTCTACACGCCCTAACTCTACAAGCCTTAACTTCACAAACTCCACACCTTAGTCAAAATATGAGTCTTGGGCGTTTCTTTATTGAGAATAAATATCTTTAAACCTATATCTATTTTCTGACAGTGAATCACTTGCGTACGATATATCTATGAATGCATCTAGGGCAAGAACCCCTAGAAGAAGAATGCATATAGGGCCCTGCCCTATAGTGTAAACTGTGTGAACAGTTCGCTTCGCACAAGGTTATGTTGTTTACCACTCTATAATATTCTTACTCTATGCCTTTGGGTATAATACATGAAAGAGAAAAAAACATTGACTATTTTTTCCCGAATTTGACAAAGCCTAGAAGGAACTGAGTCTCAAGTAGGCGCGTACCTACATTTTACGGAACTCACTGATTGGTGGTTCACCGAAATCTCAAGCTCATTGTAGGATTCAAACCCGTGCCTACGTCTCGGCATCAGACGTCACTACCACTGAGCTATAAAATCATGGGATGAAGTGCTCAAGGACCTTCGGCCACCTCATCACTTACCATGGTGAGATTGCAGTGAAACCCAGGCCTACATTGAAAAAAAAATGATCTACAAAACTAGTTATGTACGTTGACGTTTTGTTGTCGGGAAACTAACTTTAGTTGTCGGGAAACTAACTTTAGTTACATTTAATCAAATAAGTTAGTAACGAACAAAAGCTAGTTTTGTTACTGGTAAGTTTAGTTCGCAAGTCACTCTGTTTAGGTTATTGGTCGTCAAATTTTGTGTTACTGTTAAATAAAATGTTGTAGTCACTTGTAGTCCATTTTTTTCAGTGTATACGAAGTAATAAACAATAAAAACTTCGCCTCTATTAGGCTTAAATCGCAGGAAAGACTTTCTAACTGAATAGGGTTATGTAAGCAAACATTTATCTAAGTAGGTACATAGGTTAAACATTATACGGCGTTTGTTCGTTTGTTTGGGCCTAAATAGTTCGGGGCACGGTACATCATCTATTTAACTTCGTACAAATACACGTTTCTTATCACTTAACCAAATGTACTTATTATACGGTCAAGTGTGAATTTTGAATCGGTGATATTGGGTTCTAAAAAAATCTTCTGAAATAAATATAACTAAATATATTTATTTCTGCCATTACACAGGTTGTCAGCAGTTTTTTTTATTATTTTCAAAGTCATTGCGAACACCAAATCATCTAACAAATCTAATACTAATATAAAAGAGTTGTTTGTTTGATTGTTTGTTTAAACAGGCTAATCTCAGAAACTAACAGTCAGATTCGAATTTTTTTTTAACTAATAGGATGCTGCGTTATCCCCGAGTATTATATGCTACTATTTATCTCAGGAACGCGGGTAAAACCACGGGGACAGCTAGTTGATTATTATAAGAGAAACTTACTGATTGATAGATCACTCATAGCTTAAACCGCAGGATCTAGTAACTTGAAACTTTGCATACAAGTTCCTTATACTATATGTTAGGTGTCTGTTTTTAATTCAACTCTTATTCATTAGATAAAATAGCGGATCGCGGGAAACCGTGGGGCGGTTGGGCGGCAAGCTTGTTTCAGTACAATTTTAATTTATGGCAATAATTTTGCAGAGATACAGTCATTCGACGAAAAGACACGATATTGATTTATATTTTCTTTAACTTAATTTATATTTAAAAAAAACTGTTGAAAGTAAAATTAACATTTTATTTTTGCGCGCTATTCGTTGCAAATAATATAAAAAAATGCACACAAAGTTTTACTGCTACTTTTTGCAAAATAAATTATAAAAAATTATTAAAAAATAAATAAATACAGCACAAGACAACAAGATGATATGAAAATGGTAACTAAAATTATAGCCAGTCGAGTATTTTCTATTGCAATACGGATCTCTAAGAACAATTTGTAACAACAAACACAATTTTCCGTCTTTACATAACTGTTGTGTTATCTGGTTCCTCTTCCCACGCTGCGCTGCGCAGGCGCTGGTATGCTGGCGTATCATTACAGGGTGGGTCTCAAGTCATTTAATGATTTTAATGAAACGCACTCGCAATGATGTTCTTCATTTCTGTATGATTAGCGTTGCCCAAGAAATAGAAGCGATGTTAATTTTATGAAATACGCTTCCATTAGCACTCTAGGATTTTGAATTATCTTGCGAGCTTTATTTATTTTGTTGTTCAAATAGTCGAATTACAGTGTACAAATTGCTTTTTAGAATTTTATTATGTTTAGCTTTTGTGTATTGTTTACATACGTACCGTGTAGGTTATTTATTTAATCTTCAATTCATGGACAATGTTTAGTCAAAATTCATCAAACATGTTATGTTCCTGCATGAGAATGGTCGCCAGCTATGCTATTCTGTAAAAGGTAAATCATCTCGAAAGTCATCTCGCAACTCACCTCGCAACTCGATTTGGCGCTGAATTATGTTTCAGAATACCAAATCCTACTGAAAACCGTCAAAATACTCACCTGTCGTAGTTCATCTCACTTCCGTCATCATCCCCACAACACAGGGAATCCTAGTGTGGGGACTGGAGACCGCATCTATTTGTAAAGTTATTTTGAAACTAATAAATATTATTTTATTTTATTTTTATTTTATTCGGTGGCGCTAGTCGAACTCACTGATTTTAAGAATATGAAACTCTAATCTCATCGCGGATTCAGAAGTGATATTGCTAATGAACTTTACAGAATAGCACTGCTGTGCTGATTTTGGAGGAGGAAGGTTCGGTAACGCGTGAGTGATGCCTGGTAACCGCTTACCATCAGGCGGGCCGTACGCTTTTTTACCGACTTAGACGTATTAAAAATACAAGACATTTTTTTTGCAGGAATAGCAACACTGCTCAGATTTTATACGAGTACTATATACTTTTCACCCCTGGTCTCCTATTACCCCCCTTGGGGATTAAATTACGATAAATCCTTTGTTACTGCACCCCCACTAGTCAGGATATTCAAGGAAAAATTCCTCCATATTTCAAATCTTTCAGCCTATAGTGCTGTGCTAGTGCGTTGTTTGTCATGCAATAAAAATAATAGTAACAACTTCATTTTCAGGCTTAAAATATTATATCCGAAAGCTTCGAATACGATTAACACAACCTTAAACCGTATGTAGGTACATTTTAAGAACGCACCTAACAGCTACCTCAGGCAAGTCATTAAACCCAACTGATCCAATTAAAACCCGACGCAAAACTTAATAATTGCTTTAAAAATACCACTTGACTTGATAAAAACAATAATTTCATGCTTTAAGACGTCCGACGTTAGTAAAAAACTAAAAATAATAAATCTGATGTGGTCGGTGCAAGCTCGATGAAATGCTGCGATACCCATTCTGTATGGTTATTCCAATACAAATTACAGCTACTTGCATTGCTTCTCTCTGCGTGCCGACAATTCTGCAAATACTTTTCTCCTCTCTAACACGCATTCATATAACATCCCTACTAAAAATAACACAGTTGAAAACCAACTCTATCTCTCAGGCCATAATTTGTATGATTGCACGACCATTTTGTGTATTTACGCCCTTTCAATACAGATATATAAGAGCCTGATTGAAATTCCATGTACCAACAGCGTATGTATTCTTAATACCTATTTGTTTTGCTTATAATCTACGACAATAAAGTTCAAGATACAGCACGATTTAAGGTAGGTATTGATGCTTTGAAAAATATTGTACGCCACACCAATTAATTCGATAAGTGTTAATTTGTGCTTACATTCTCTTATCTTTTCAAAGACCGCAGTTGTGTCTTCCATTAGTAAACTAATCTCAACAATGGAGTATTTATTATTTTTTAAAGTGCGTTAGGCTTCTGCCCTTTATTTTTATCAGCTTTAAAAGTGTGGTGCCATTTACAAAGTCGTATTGATAATATTAATCGCTGTGAACTTGGTAGATCGAAGGTTTGGAAACTTTGAATATATTGACGAAACTTTAAAAAAGTTATAAAAAAACGGACAGGTGCGATTGAGATTCGCGTCCTGAGAGTCCCGTATAAAACTTAATGCATAGAGAAGCATATATTGTATAGTTTTTAATGAGTGGGTTTGGATGTACAAAATATGTTACATAAATGGCCATATCTTTTGATTGCTTTAACTTAGAATCTTGTTTTTTTTTCTTGACTCTATTGTTGTCAGCTCCAAAGACCGTAAATTTTAATATTCGATATCAATTTCATTTTGATACCTCTACCCACTCCTGAGTTAAGATGGACGAACGCACTGACCGACGGACGGATAAGAAAGGGACCCTATAAGGGTCCCTATTTCGAAACCCTACACTGAAAAAAATGATCTACAAAACTAGTTATGTAAGTTGACGTTTTGATGTCGGAAAACTAACTTTAGTTGTCGGGAAACTAACTTTAGTTACATTTAAACAAATAATTTAGTAATGAACAAAAACTAGTTTTGTTACTGGTAAGTTTAGTTCGCAAGTCACTCTGTTTAGGTTATTGGTCGTAAAATTTTGTGTTACTGTTAAATAAAATTTTGTAGTCACTTGCAGTCCATTTTTTTTTTCAGTGTAAAAACATCTTTGATCGTAAGTATGCTATAAGTTTTTCTGTATATATCGCTGCAGATGGTAATGTTGCAGGAATATAGGTATTATTTGGAATCAGCCGGCGGGCGGTGCATACAAGAATGTGGGGCCCCGTTGTAAAGTGAATAACAAAAATCATATTTCTGCAATGAATAAAAAAAATTGTATGGTTAAAATTATAAATTGATCTTGTCCGATTAACATTTTAATTTGGAATGTTGCAAGGTAACTCTTACTATGTAGTGTAAGCGAATATACTTTTCGGGACCTCCGTAAGCGTGGGGGCCCTGGGCCCGGACCCCGTGTGCCTTTATGGTAAAGATGGAACTCCTCAAGATATAGGAAAAACTGTAGCAAAGCACCTTCCGATCTGTGGGTAGTTGCGCTTGCAGTTACCTTCTAATTAGGGAATGCAAACCGGTTTCACCAAAAATCGAAAAACCGGTTATTCGGTACGGTTTTGACCAACAAAAAAACCGGTTTTACATAACACCAAAACCGGTTTTTCGGTTATTTTCGATTTTTATATCATGGTTTGGAAATACTAAAAAAGGAAGATTTGCCGCCGTTTTGTAAACTAAGTGCAAAGCAGTGAGTATTTTTGTGATGAACTGAAGTGTGTTCATGTGTAGTGTGTTGAGCTGGTAAGAAAATAACTTATAATGATTATTGTTTTTATGATATAAAATATGTTAAACTTTTTTTTACAATACTTATGCAGCAAACTAGCGTACGGCCCGCCTGATGATAACCAGTTACCGTAGCTTATGGACGCTTGCACTGGCAACATAACGGTTATCACTCGCACGTTGCCAACTCTCAACCTTTTTGAAGCGGGGAGCTCATTCCACAGCCTGCCCCCCTAAAAAGGAAGCTAAAGCAATATTCCTAACGCAATTCATTTTTTCGAATTCTCGGCAGATCATACGTAATTTCAATATTTTTTGGTATACTAGTCACACATTATATACAATTCAATTCAATAAAAGATTCGGAATTGATGAATTGCATAAGATCTGCCGTAAATTAGAAAAAATGAATTGCGTTAGCAATATTGCTTTAGCTTCCTTTTTAGGGGGCCTGAGCGTCCACGATAGGAAGCTTCTTTGAAACCGCACAGTACGAGACCATTTTGGTTCCAATGTGTGTGGATGGACTCCCCGTCGGTGACTACGATGGTAGAAGGTAACTGGGCATCAGGTCAAACAATTCTTCAGAACACTGCCCTTTGGAAAAGTGGTAGAACTCACATAAGAAGGCAGTGGCCCTGATTCTGTTGTTCACAACTAAACTAATTTTAATGTCAATATGTCTCTTTCTAACAAAGAACATAAGAAAAGGATGTAAGAAATTTAGTCCTGTCAAATTAGTCCATTGCTTGTTTTCAATATAAATTTAGTCGCCATCTATCGCGGTTACACCTTAATAAGACGGCAACGATTAATTTGACAACTTAAAATATGTTCTATCCTTTTTCAATAATGTTCGTAAGAAAGAGATGAGATGTGACTAAAATTAGTTTAGTGCGATTTACAACAGAATCGGCAACAATGTCTCCCCAGACTAAGGGGCTTTAAAACACTTGTGAGCTCGGGATCGTCGAAAATTCTAACGGCACGTCACTGAACTGAGTTTAAATACCTTGGCTGGTATCCAGGTGCCCACAGAAGACAGAAATACTCCATTTGGGCCAGACTTGCGACTTATATAGTTGCTGTCTTTGTCTCGATAAGAAGTACTGCTTCGCTCTATTAATCACACCGAGTTTTTTTGATACCTTGTAGATGACTTTGGAACAGAACGTCTCGCTATAAATATTAATGCAAAGGATCCCAATGCTTTTCGTGATCTTGAGGGACATGTTCTAGAAATGAAGAGCCACAGCAAATGGACTTTTCTCAACGGTGAATGCGCAGGCTTGTGTGTGACTTAGTGGTGTTGAAATAGACTAGGTTTAGTCGACCCCAATCGAATCCACTAGTTTGTCTACTCTCGATTTAAGACGTAAGTCCTTCGCGCCTTTTCTCCAATATAGAACGAGGCATATTTGCACGGCTCGTGTAATGAGCGTCCCCTGTAATTTCATCTGCATAGCAATTAATACTGGCAATGGCGATTTTTACATCTTAGGCACGGTTAGTATCTATAATTCGAGCTATAGAAATTACGTGAAAAAAAAAATGAGCTAACATTAAAAAAACCGGTTTAAAACCGGTTAACCGGTTTTTACGTCTCATAACCGAAATAAAAACCGGTTTTCATTTTGCCACGGTTTTGCATTCCCTACTTCTAATCTTTGTAGAGGTCGGCAATATACTGGCCCCACGCTACTTCAACCGCGTTCTCTTGATAAAAAGTAACCTATAATACTCGTGTATAATGTAGCTTTCTATTTGTGAAAGATTTTTTCAAATCCGACCGGTAGTTCTCTCGTTTAAACAAACAAAAAACTCTTCCGCTTTATTATACAGGGTGTTGTTTTGGTCGGCGACAAGCGACCCAGGAGCGGTAGTACAAAATATATATTCCCCAAAAATGGACTTAATTCCATTAAATACTGTAAATATGTTGAGAAATACCTTATTCAATTTGAAATAAAATAACTGCAAAGTATGGTTACTAGACACGTGCACAGACTAGAGCTAGGCGCAAGCCGCCATCGCCCCACCCCTTTACTCCCTCGTACTCCCGTTGAGCATTATGTCTACACTTTTGCTTATTACATGATTTTCAAAATTTTAATTTTTTTATTTTTATTATTAAAAAAAATAAAGTATTTTTTTTAATTTTTTTTAGCATCAGTATCATTTGTATTATCGACCCTGAGGCGCTCGTCGCTGACCAAAACAAAGACCTGTATATAGTCTATATCATAGCATAGATATACTTGGGTAAAAAAATATCCGAAGGCGACTGTTTATTATTTAGATTTCTGATTTATATTTTTTTCATTCAAAATAATTGTTTCATTCTCGAAAAATTACAATATCATCCGTAATTCAATCATCAATCTGGGATTTTACTGCGAACTGCAATTTCAGATGATATGAAGTAATTAAAGAATATGCCCCAGGATAATTATTTATTATATTTTAAAAATAATACTATATTATATAAATAATATTATACCTTTACAGTTACGCCGTTTTAACCTCGCTATGCAGCTGAGCTATTAATTTAGATAAATTGATCGTGAATTTATAGCGGTTAAATAAATTAATTTATAGTAAACATATTAATCAAACAATTAGCTGTTAATGCAACTCATATATTCACCGACACTTCGAGCGCCAGGTCTTATAGTCATATACCGATTATGAATATTAATTATTACATGAATAAGATTATTACTGGAAATGTCTTTTGTTTTCAGTCGTATTAATAAATGAAGCCGTGGTTTTCCCATGGAGTACAGCATGGGGTTCTTCAAAAAGGGTGTGATTAGATTTCTGCAGGGTCGGCAACGTGCGAGTGATACCCCTGGTGTTGCAAGCGTCCATAAGCTAAGGTAACCGCTTACCATCAGGCGGGCCGTATGCTTGTTTGCTACCTAAGTAACTATCTAGTAGTAGGTATATAAAAAAAAAGAATTTGGACAATATGGGGAAATTTGGAAATCCCTTTACTGTATGACTACGTTATACAGGATTATTTATTGTTTCCTATTGGCTTTATGTGTCTACCTTTGGCCTCATTATTATTTACCATGGTGAGACTGAGGTCAAATCTATAGTAAACAATAATCATCATGATCAGGGGGCACGGCAGTGCCCCCGCCGAGTCGAGCGCGAAGCAAACACTGCCGTACCATCCTTTACTGGAACCATTTCGCCGCATTTTCAGGCCCCTATTTGAGAACCTCTGGATAAGACCCGAACGCAGAAATTTTCGTCATCCAGTAAGCTATAATCACATACTTAAAATCCAAAATTTCAAGTCTGTAGGCCATTTAGTTCCGAAGTTAAGCGAAAGCAAAGTTTCACATTTATGAAACTCACTCACTCACTCACTTATGATCATCAAAATAGAACTAGTACTTCCCATAAACTCAGAGAGCTGAAATTTGGTACAGAGTTAGGGTTTAATGGCCACATAAAGGGAAAACTATAAAAACTAGGATAATCGAAGATCTGGAGTACCTGGTGACCCTGATTAGAAAACACAAGAGCCCAACCAAACTATTAGAGATCGACATACCGCTTTTACAAAAAATATTCAACTTGGTGGGCCGCTTCATTTTCTACAAAAAGAAGTGAAATCCCATCAAAAACATTCTGTAAAAAACTAGCCAAGTCTCGATGGAGCTGCTTGTTTATCTCTAAAAAGTAATGAAATCTAGACAAAGTCGTGCCAAGTCTAAGGTTCCTTACTGCGATTTCTTTATTATTATAGTTAATGTTGTGTGACTTGGCCGTTGAAGGGAACACAAGGGTACAAAACCAGGTGTTCCATGACACCATTACACCAATCTGTACTTGTACCCACTAACGTATAAATAATGTTCAACGGCCAAGTCACACAACATTAACTATAATAATAAAGAAATCGCAGTAAGGAACCTTAGACTTGGCACGACTTTGTCTAGATTTCATTACTTTTTAGAGATAAACAAGCAGCTCCATCGAGACTTGGCTAGTTTTTTACAGAATGTTTTTGATGGGATGACGATTACTTGAAATAATAATGATATTAAATTAAATATAATTGTATCGTTCTATGATAATCGAAATTTTCATGCATTTTTTTGGACTCTTGTTTTGGTTCGTTAAATCAAAGAAATCTAAGATATCAGGAACAATATAGGTAGTATCTAATACTTCGTCCAATTAATCAAATAAAATCATCCATTTATGTACATACAACTTATCCAGTTAATAATAACTCCGTGTCACAGAATATCAATCACGCTGCAAACAGCCCCACGATTATACGGCCACGTGCAGTGGCATATCGGACTACATTAACATACTACGTAAATCTCCGCGCGATTGGGTGGGCCGACAAAATGATTGTCACCTTTTAAATTTGCATTCATTACCATTCATTATTCATTAGTCGGCGTGTTGTCTACTTACGCCTGTTTTGCATGATTAGGCGTCGGTGATGTTTTAGTTAGGTATTCATTGCGCCCGCCTATTTGTATGACTCTCGTTCCATGCACGCCTTTGTATGAATGCAATTTGTTATTTGAATTATTTAATAAATATTCATATTTTTTCACCTCTTTACACATCAACCTGTATATTTTACTTTGGTTGGCTGTTATCTAGATTACGTAGGTGTACTCACCTCACCATGTCGAATAAAAGAAACAGTAATATTGTGGCCGCATTCAAAATACTGAGCATTCTGTTGTTCAAGCCGATTGTGACTTGAAGTTTTTTCATGTTGGCAGCACTAGTTCCTTACTTCGCGGGCTCATTTTAACTTGTCACTTTTAGCCGCAAAAATATTCACACAATTTCACTTGTAAATCGATCACATCGTAAACACGAATCAAATAAAAAACTAGTACATAAATCGACAATTAAAAAGTGTTACACAAACTTTAATCAACGGTAACGCGATAACTGCGTTGATTAGGCGTGAAAAATGCGCGGACACATTGACGCGGCGCTTTTCAAATTAGGAATTGGCCTTTCGCGCGCTCTATTCATTTTTCGCATTTTCTTTTTTGTTTGTTTACTTTTTCAGCCGGTGTGCCGTCGGCGCGTTGCCGTCGGCTTGTTTAAGGAGCGTGTTTGGCTCATGTTGTGCGTTCGGGCGCGTGGGCCGCAAGGCGTTCTCTTTGCGCCGCCCAGACGCCGAGAAAAAAAAGCGCTATAGGGGCGTCTTCTACACGGCCCCACCTACTCGCTCATTATCCTTGTTTACGCGATTATTTCCGATATTTTCGGCACTGAACTGTTTGATTTTATGAGCGATAGGCGGCCGTGTGCACACAAAGAGGTCTCGTTTGACAGTGGCACTGTGGACGCAATCCCTGCCTATAAAATGCCGCCCCACGCGTTTTATTCCCGACCATGGGAAATGGTATCCCGTTGTCATCGTCTGTACGCTTTTTAGATATTGATTTTGTACTATTAATTTGAAAAAACAAATGTTTCACATACTCAGCATTGACGCTGGTCTGAAAACGAATTGTCGACAAGATGGTACACAAGAGTTCTAGTATTTTCCTTTAAGGCTCCAATTAAATAGATCTTTTACCTAATTTGATTTTCTGACAGTTTTATGACAATGGTTCTCATTGGTTTCAATAATAATTAACGCATACTTAGAGTTTATAGCAAAGACATCTGTTTTCGGTCTTTAATAGTGTGACATCTTTATTTTGTTGTGTAAATGTTACTCAATCACTTAAAAAACATACGGTCTATGAAAAGTTATTTATAAAAAAGATGTCAACATCCCAATGACAAATAGTATAATAATCAAGAGGGTTGTACTAACCGTCTGTCCATACATTATAATAGCCCTTAGGTTAAGGGCAGCAACCCCTTCATTAGGGAACGATATAGTCGCGTGCGCAATAACAATAGTTACTTTTACAAATTTTATGTTAAATGCATTATGGACCTTATATCTGAGCGATAGAACATAGATTATAGATTTGTATTAAATGGAAAAAAATGTAGAGTAAACTTTGCGTTGTCACAGACTAAATATTTATAGTAGAATTTTATTAAAACGCTGCTTGCTTGAAAAGTTTTGGTTAGGAGAAAATGTGTTGTATATTTTTGGGATATTTTAATATAGTGCTCAAAATTGACAGAGACACGTTTGTTTTGGAGGGTTGATAATATTGAGGTCTGTTAACAGTCTCATATTGGTAAAACACAAAATTGGTTTAATAAAAAAAAAGTGATAGGTAGTAGAAGTAGAAATTGTGAACTATTTGACATTTATGAATATTCTGAATGGTGTAAGTTGTGAGGTATAAAAAAAACTTCAACCTTAAGAGCTTTACATTCTTCACGACCCGTAGCATTCATCGTCACGTTTTTTCTCTAATTGAGCTCTTTCATAAGAATTCCACGATCTAACATTTCTCAGAGAAAAATCCGGTAAATAATTTCGCATTCCTTCACACGTCTGTCAAAAATATCTTCCCACCTTCAAATATAAAATAAAGCGTGTTATGCACGATCAGGGAGCTATGTAAATGCTGGCTTTGATCTCGCAGGCACGCGTCACCACTCCGGTGGAGAGCACTCAGCTTTATTTCAAATATTAGTCTTATTATGAGTACGGTTTCTTTCTAGACTTGTAAACTTTGTCTACGATTTGTTAAACATGGGGATGGGATGCAAATTACATAGACTGATGCCAGATGCAGCGTCTTTTATGTTTTAGAAGTTTGAAATAAAAACGGTTGAAATTAGTAAATTATCATGTTACAATGTGTGACTTTTAATCGCTTGCTTCGCGGTTAAAAATATAACAATGACATCAATTGTTATAATAGGACGCGCGCCCCTCGCGAAACTTGCACGGCTAAGGCCCGGTTTCAATAATTTACGGACCGGTATCGGTTGAGATTTATTAAAATGAAGACTCTTATATCTTTACTAATAATGAAGCAAAGACCTCAAAGCTTTGCATAGCAGACCCTCCCATATGGAAGTAGCTATCACAGGTAAAATTAGCTTACGAAATGATCTATATGCTCAGTTTGGCAATAAAAAAACCTACCATTGGTAAGCAAAACGATTCGTTTTTGTTTATTGAAACCGGGCATAAGTAAAAGTATCGTACGTATACCTATTTTATAGCACATGTGACATTAATCCATATAGGGCACGCTTGACCTAAGTGCGGGTTTAGGCCACACAGTGCTAAACATTCATATTTAACTACATAATAATGAATCTATTTTTGAAAATAAAATCGTTCATAGAAATAAAATATGTCGCAAAATCATATTATTTTGTGTACTAATAAACTTGGCAGTATGAACACAAATATTAAATTTAATACTAGATGACAATATATCTTTATTTACAACAAATATGTACAAAATACAATCTATATACAGGATGTTGTTTTGGTCAGCGACAAGCGACCCAGGAGCGGTAGTACAAAAAATACATTTTCCAAAAATGGACTTAATTCCATTAAATACTGTAAATGCGTTGAGAAATACCTTATTCAATTTGAAATAAAATTACCGCAAAGTATGGTCACTAGCGCTCGTGTTGTAGCATGATTAGCCGTTCTTAATCGATCGGCAAAGTTAAGCTACGTCTGTCGTGGTCGGTACCTGGATGGGTGACCGCCTAGTGGTATTTCAAATCGAGCGTTTCCGTGCTTCGGATGGCACGTAAACCCGTTGGTCCCAGTTATCACTTAATTGTGATAGTCGTTAAGCTAGTTGGATGCCTCCTAGGCGGCTTGAAAAATTCCAACGGTAGGTTGACCACTAGCCTACCTCCACCGATCCGCAGTGGGCCCGCGTGGTGGAGTATTGCCCATTCCCTTTCACCTTCATTTGTGTAAGGAGGCCTGTGCTCAGCAGTGGGACATTATAGGCTGATGATGATGATGGTCACTAGCCACGTGCACTGACTAGAGCTAGGCGCAAGCCGCCGTGGCCCCACCCCTTTACTCCCTCGCACTCCCGTTGACTTTTACGTCTATATTTTAGCGTATTACATGATTTTTAAAATAATATTATTTTTATTTTTAATATTATAAAAAAATAAAGTATTTTTTTTATATTTTTTTTTAGCACCAGTATCAGTTGTATTATCGACCCTGAGTCGCTGACCAAAACAACAACCTGTATACAAAATCTCCTCAAGCCTGCCGCTGCTTTCGATTAACGGCAGGGTTCCCAGAAGGCTGGCAGCGTTTCCTCTTTGGATAGCCAAGCTGACGCGTTGGAGGAAAAAGCTCCCCGCCCACTGGTCTCCGGAGGTCTCGATCAATTTTGATGACAAGGTGCGAGCAAAACGGCGAGCTTCGGACCCCCACGGTCCCATGGTCTCGACCGCAAAAGGCACAAAAATATAGTTGGGTCCAATCGATGCGTATTTTTTGAATTTTGAATTTTACGCACTGGCCGCAGCTGCTCCTGCAGCTTTACAAGTCGCCGGTAAGTGAGATGCCGCGAGTGTATCGACACATGTGGCATCCCACACCAGCGACCTGCCAACACTCCAAGGGATCAAAGACATACCATCCGGTCTCTTGCCATCGCCCTGTGCAATACCGACTGGTTCCAGTACGGAAGGCACGTTAGCGACAACAAGAGCCCTGCGGATAATGTCATTAATAGCCGAGTGTCGTGATATTCGACCAGCACTTAGAGAGCACGAAAGCCCATGGTGGCCGAGCTCGTTGACGAGATCTCCGCAGCGGCAGCGATGAGGTTGATTGGTCCTGCAACCAAGACGAAGACAAATACACAGACTTAATATTATACGGTCTAACATTGTTCCAGTATTTGTTGATGGAATAGCTTGTAGCCAGTGACCTGAGTCACTCTGAGAGACAGCTAACAAGCGCGCGCGGTCTGTATCTATAGAAAAGTTAGAAAATAAATTTTGCCAGGTTTTTTCACAAAGAGTCTTGTCCCACGCTCTCTGAGAGTGACTCAAGGTTAATATTAAATAATATCAAAATACTGAATATAAGTGACTCTCTTTTTGATGCAAAATTCACCGCCATAGTCCTTTTTTTTTTTCTCAAAACTGATGTTTTACACTTTAATGTCTTGATTTTACCACTCACGTAAAGATTACTCATTTATCCCCTACCTAATGATCTCTAGACTTCCATGAACCAACCATACTTCTTTGTATTATACCTTATAATAAAACTATAATAATATGAATCAGAACAGTGTGTACCTACGCTAAAATTAATGCCCCCGTCGACGTCCTAACACCTAATTTAAACTTTAAAGCGTGAAGAACAAAACACTCGTGCCATACCTATGACTAAACAATAATTTTCCATATCTGTATATACTTAATTGTATATAAGGTAGATCTATTGTCGGCAAGTGAATACTTACGACCCGTCATTAGTGCGTAAACACTTGTGTTTAATAAATAATAATAACGCGGTGTGGGTTACCACATTTATTGTAGTGTTGCAAGCTTGGAATAATAATATTCCCCATAAATAATTTGGGCGGGGAAACGTCCAAAGGTAACATTTGTGTTATTAGTATTAAAATTACCTAATTTTTTTTTTCAAATGGTTCCAGCTGATTTTGTGACTTAATCTTTTGTAACATCAAAATCTCAGAACAAGTTTAAGGTAATTTAACACTTTCTATAAGGCAAATTCTATGAAATGAAAAGGTAATGAATAAGTATATAATACATTCGTGGAATTTACGTATGTGGATCTGGTTTGAACATCACTTCAAAAATGTTATCTTGAGACGACACTTCCCTGCTCAAATCTACCATTGAGAAAGATTTATGAATATTGAAAACCATGCTACTCGTAGATGAATATGATATTCCTAGTAACTTTTATGTTTATAGTAAAACCGTTATTTATAGATGAATGTTATTAAATACATTATACATGATGTTATTCATAAAAGCCTTTTTGTATTATACTTCTCTGATTTAAACTCTATATTTAAACACCCATGAAGTCCATCAAAATCTCTCATTATCCTTTATTATTGGGAAACTCCAAAAGTACAGCAACACTCAAATGCACACTTACAGACGATTAAGCGTTACATACAACATCGCTCGCAGCTACTGTCA
Organism: Polyploca ridens; assembly: GCA_951394255.1. NCBI lineage: Eukaryota > Metazoa > Arthropoda > Insecta > Lepidoptera > Drepanidae > Polyploca > Polyploca ridens. The sequence goes on along the minus strand of OX596246.1, from coordinate 4,392,658 downwards.
CGCATCATTTACTGTCATTATCAATTACTTCGCGAACGGATCGCGACACCGCAATATTGGCTGGGAAACATTTGTGGCGTGTATCGGGGTTACCAGCTCTTATATAAAATTACCAACTACACGATTGAAAAGGACTTTTTCTTTTTTAAAGTAAATCTGTGCGTTTACTTTGTAATAGCGGTGTGGCATGCGGTTAAGTTATTGTAGAGCCGAACAATCGGTTCGGTTTTTTTTTCAAAAAACTGTATACATTTTTATTTGAAAAGTTTTCTAAGTTATATACGTAGTTAAAGAACGCCCAGTAAATTCAATTTACATTCCAGGTTTTGTTCATTGATTTTTTCAAGAGTTTTTAACCGACTTCAAAAAGGAGGAAGTTATCAATTCAGTTTTTTTTTATGTATGTTCGAGCTTAACTCCGTCATATATAGACGGATTTGCAAAATTCTTTTTTTGTTCGAAAAGGGTTTATACCGAAATGGTCCCATATGAATTTCATATAGATGAAACAAAAAATAAACCGCCTTCAAAGTACACTAAAAAGTCCTGACTGCATTATCCTACCTATATAACCTTTTTTAGCTTATAATAATAACAATAATAATTTATTTTCGATACATAGGTTTTGTACATAATTTTAATAGTGGTTGGAGCCTTTTAAGCATGCAATGCCAGTTTTAGGAGAGTCCACTCTTCCATGGCAATTAAATTGTAATTATTTAACTAAACTACTAACATAAATGTGTGGACGTGTTTCGGTGTGGTTGTTTGTGCGCGAGTGTTAGTGGGTGTTTGTGGGGGTGTGTTTGTGTGTGTGTGTGTGTGCGTGGGTGGGGTATTGTTTATATAGGTTCACATAGATGAAACTTCAATTAGTTTTTAATAATAAAATATAGATACTGTGACCTGTGGCCCATGTCTGCTATTACAAACTGTGTTACAATGAACAGTGGTGTCAAAATTGTCAAATTTTACAGTTTTGGTAGTCTACTAATTCAATAGCGTCGAAAACCATCATGAATTTGGACATCGCACATTCATCATCATCAGCCTATAATGTATCACTGCTGAGCACAGGCCTCCTTTCACAAATGAGGGTGAAAGGGAATGGGCAATACTCCACTACGCGTGCCCACTGCGGATCGGTGGAGGTAGGCTAGTGGTCAACCTACTGTTGGAATTTTTCAAGCCGCCTAGGAGTCATCGACCATCACAAACCGGGACCAACGGCTTAACGTGCCTTTCGAAGCACGGAAACGCTCGATTTGAAATACCACTAGGCGGTCACCCATCCAGGTACCGACCACGACTTTGTTAGCTTAACTTTGCCGATCGATTAAGAACGGCTAATCATGCTACACCACGAGCGCTTCTCATCATCAACAACGCACATTAGCTCAGTGAAATTGGAGTGGTGACGGGGTCGTGTCAGAATGACATTTTTGATTTTAATTACCAGACTTGGCCCCCTGATGTTGCAAGCATTTATAGTTTACGGGGCTGCCATAGTAGTATAAAAAAAATTAAGTATATTAAAAGCAATGATAATATCAAGTTGTTTAAGGCGATGATAGCTCAGTGGTATTGACGTCGGATACCGAGACGAAGGTCCCGGGTTCGAATCCTACAATGAGCTTGAGCTTTCGGTGAAGGAAAACATCGTGAGGAAACCATAGCACGGTGGTAGGGTACTTTGTAGTACTCGCCTGGTTGGCTACCACCCTCAAGTTGAAAATCTGTCGCCAAGCACCTTTCGGTGTGTTCCGACAGCTGCACTTGAGAGCCAGCTCCTTCTAGGCTTTGTGTGCTTACCACCTTCGGCCGCATCATCACTTACCATGGTGAGATTGCGGTCAAACACAGGCCTATAAACAGTAAAAAAAAAAAAACATTTCAAAAGTATAGGCTACGGTAACTGCTTACCATCAGGTGGGCTGTATGGTTGTTTGCCACTTTAATGGTATAAAAAAAAAATATACTTAAGTGCCACTACCTACCAGAACAACTATTACAATCATCCATTATTTTGTGTGTATTTATTTTCCAATGTTTGCCTTGTAACATTTATTTCACTTTTCTAGAAGTTATAACAATCAATTATTTTAACAAATATTAACTGCGAAGTTTAACTTAAAACGGACTACAAGTTAATCCACACGCACATTATATACATATGTGCATTTATAACCTCTTATGTAGTTCATAAACACGTTTCCTCTGTCGTGTACATTAACAAAAGATTCTCATAAGCCAGTGCTAATTATGCCCAAGATTGTCGACGCGACGTACACACAAGCACAATTAGAAAACTTTAGGGGGCTATATAAGGGGCTATAAATCAGTCGAGGGGCAAACGCGATATTTTAGGGTATCTGCGTGCTGGCGATTTAATGTTTTTAGTTTCAAAGCTGATAGATTTTATAAAATACGAGCTGTCTCCCGGGGTTTCACCCGCGTTCCCGGGCAAAAAGTAGCCTATATCCTTCTCCATACCAAAGGCTATCTGCGTGCCAAATTTCATGATGATCTGTTGAGTAGTTGGGGCGTGAAAGCGTAACAAACAAACAAACAGAGTTACTTTCGCATTTATAATATAAGTTAGGATAAGTTAGGATTATATATATTACATATTATATAATAATGTAATAATAATATATATATAGTAAATATATATACATATAGTATATAGTATGGATAGCGACAGCTGAAAAGTTTTGCTGAGTCAAGGTCAGGCATGGTCGGTATAATTTTCTTGTAATGAACACCTTTTAAAAGCCAAATGGGATAGCTTCCTACCATAATAATATAGAGTGACCACCTGATCACTCTATCTGGCAAGTGGCCTAGGCTAAATGTTCGTTGTGGAGATCCTTAGAGGCAGCTTATGAGAATAAGTCTGAAATAAAAATGACAATAAATTCTTTAGCATATCATATAACTCATTTAACAATATCGTATTATCGCACATGTGTAGCAAGCCTTACTAGCACAGATAACTGAGGATCCGCACCGGCAGGCAGCGGTCCAGTGTGCGGGCTACGGCCGTGCGCATACGCACGCTCGAGGCGGGATCTCGTTAGCATGTGTATGCGACATTTCACATGGGCTAATTGCGAGCATTTAGCCATCTTGATAAACTGCCCTCGCTGCTCTACACGCATCGCCGGGATATAGACTACTATCTTGATCTTTATTTTATACAGAGGGGTCTACATTTTGAAGTCCATAAAGCCTTGTGACCAGAAAATCTTGGGCCGCTTGCACAGTGACTTTGTGACGGTTGTCTGTCCACCTGTTTCCATCAGGTGGACAGTCATCTGGCTCGGTACTTTCTAGCACATCACCACTTTACCACTCGAGAGCTTTTGTTTGCGATAGGCCAGTCTTTTGTGGCTTCTCCAAGCTATATTCTTGTTACTTTTGACAGAATTAAGATATAATTTTGTAATCGTTTAGCTTCGTCGATTTAGTTACTATAATCTTGGGGTGCTTTAAAATTGCACAACATTTTGGTGAAGAAATAACCTGATGACCGAGAAGTAAAGACAGTATCCGACAAATCACTAGATTGGCCGTAGTAGGTTTAATTAATTCCTCTCATTATGAGGTAAGGTTTTAACCACAAGGATGGCGACGTTTGAGCTGCGCATCTGTGATCTTTGCCGACTATATTACCTTCTTCCACATCTGCAATAACTTTTCTCTGTCATCTAGTACCTATCTCGTATATCGATTTTCTTCCATTAGCATTCTAAACACTCCTCGCAAAGCTGAATGATAATTGAAACGGCAATAAACATCGCATTGTATAGATCAACAATTTGCATATCAAATATTTTTATGGCGACATAGATTTGTTGATTATTTGTTAATTTAAACTGGTTTTATATTATACATCTATGTCTGTGTAATTTAGATCAGATATTGAGCGGTATTTGCATTTACTCAGATATGAATTAGTCGGGCTCGATAAGCGTAGGCACAAATGGTTTTGAATGCAATTTATAAATTATCTGTTGCAGGTTCAATTTATCTATGTACGAGATATGGTTTGTAAGCGACTTTTACAATGTTATAAATTAATGAGCAAAAGATTTTAAGATTTAATACTTTCTTTTGAGATCCGTTTTGTATGACTTGATGAATATTTTTACAATAGCAAAACTATTATAAATTATATTTATAGACTATTATAAAAACTCGCTATACAAATAAGCATTCATCAGCTTGGTAAAGGCAAGCATCATGAAACAGCTAAAGTGGTAAACTTATGCAAAATCTTCCTTCACCACCACAAAGAAATATTTTCAATTCAACTCCTTCATCTCGAATTAAATTTTCAAAGTAACCTTCCCCTCCACGATTCACATAAAACTTTTTAAATTAAATAAAAATCAAATAACCGCAGTAACATCTTCCAGTCAATTAGACGGAGTTATTCGGAACGTCAGCGAGTGGCCGAGGATGCCTGTGCGCAGTGATTTATGAGGACTGCTCACATACCGTGCGCTCCACTGTGCGTTGTGACTGTTTGTGTATGTGTGTGTGCGTAGATTGTGTTTAATTTGGTATGTTTTAAAAACATATATCATTTGAATATTTGTAGTTGTAGAGTAGTAGTCTCAGATTCACTCGCGATCCTCTGTTTTACCCCCCTAGGGGTACATTTTCAAATATTATTCCTTATTTTCTGGATGAGAACTTGTGTGCATGCCTTCGTTTAAAGAACCTGTGTGAAAAATGTTATGTTTCTAGACACGATTTGGGCTGTGTGTTGCTATGTTAGAGAGTCAGTTACTCCATTATAGGTAACAGGATGGTAATTTTTGACGGATCAGGGAGAGCAGTTACCTTAAGGGTTGAAGCCACGCAAAAATGTTCTTAGGAGACTTCCCGTTAATTCTTGAGTTATTGCTATCATTATTAAAGATTTCGACACACGAATACAGTCAGCGAGAATACGGCGATTTTAGAAAAAAAAAACATTAGCTTATTCGATCTTTCCTCCAACAAAATTAGTTAAAACAAAAAATGGGGACAAGTTAGATTACGGTACTAGAAACGTCACGAATAATAAAACTTTTCAGATATATTTTGTTAGGAAAATCAATATGAAAAGAATTATTTAATTCTGTAGATATATGGCTTCAACTTAAGGTAATTTGCCGTTACTGGGTCCCATCTAAAATGTCCAAACTGTATACTTAGATATGTATATAGATTTGCCAATCTTTAGATCCATTAGCACACATACTAAAATTAGTATAGCATTGACCCCAACTAAAAATTAATTAATATAAAAACGACAGCACAAAAATGAATACAAATCAATCGACAAACAAATCTAGATGAAGCATCGATTGAGCGCAGACGGGACAGAGCGTAATTTGTCAGTGGTATATCGATTGTATCGATTCATCGATGCTACAATCGATAGATTTATCATGTTAATCGATCTAATTTCATCAGTTTGCTCGGTGAGCGATGGAGGTCGTTGTGGGAACGCCACCGCGGGTGCGCAGTCATTCCATAGATTAAGATTGATGAGTAAAGTGGGTATTTATTATTTTGATAGTTCATATTTTACCTTCATTGAACATAAAATCAGTGAAGTCTTTCTATGCGGTTAAAGTTATTTTGGTTCCAAAGATTTTCCAACTTTTCCGTATATTTTTGTGTTAGTTATCATACTGACAGATTAAAAATTTTAAATTAAATAATTTTCAAGATTTTTTATATTAATCACTTTGATTAATACCTAATACATCAAGATCGAGTTACGAAACTGTTCAAGCGTTGGAAAAAATATTGACTAACTGTTAGGAGCTTAATCAAACAAAAATGAATAAAAATTCATAATAATGTTTAATATTTAAATTTCTCCCGATTTTAATTGGAATAGTTTTTTTTTAATCTTTTTTATTATTTTTGTCCACACGGACATGTCAATCCCATCTTCAACAACTGCTATCATTATGAACATCACTATGACAAGCAGAATGATGTAGAGGGACCGTAAAATGTAGGTGATACGCACACCAGCGTAAAAAAGTTGGTATGTTTTATATAATATGTCGTGTAGTACGCTGGAGGTGACGCTCTTTCTAGGTATATCTATTTCTATGATTAATCTATCAAAAATTTAACAATGGGGCAAATCCGTAATGTATCCGTTAGTGACCGAGATTAAAATATATTGTTCTATAAATGAAAATCTTTACTACGTTTTAATTTTGTTATTAAACTCGCAACTTTGCTGCGTTAATTTAATATTGTTCCCTCACAGAGACTACGATAAAATAGGCATAATACCCAAATCGTTTGTACAGAATATTCTTTGTCATTATTGTATAATCGCGACCACCAGTGAGAGATCCGCCTAGACATGAGAATATTTGGATTGTGGTTTAATTACATCCCATTGTCGAGCATGATTCGGCGCTATTGTGTCACGGACTTTAATGCAGTAGGTAGGTACTTACATTATATTGTATTGTTTAAATATCCTTGTAATGGATCTGAGGTTCATTTAACTCTGATTGGGTGAACGACATTATTTGTTATATTTCGGGGAATTGAATCATCAGATTGGATTGGTATATTTGATTTCTGATTATTATGTCGTTCTGTATATTCGTTGTCCTGAGGTTGATTTTTTAATAAAAAAAATAGCAATATGGATTCTGCAAATTATAAAGCATTCTCTCTTGAAACGCCTCAGAGCATATCTCAAAAATGTAGTAACCACTAAAGAAAGATGAAAGAAAAAAATCTTCATTCATTCTTTTTGAGAATAACATTTTACGAGCATTGTTTCGTAGCCAGTTCAGCGGAGAGCGGAATTGTTTAGCGGCGAGAAATTTCAAATTTGGAACTTTGGAATTCGGAATTTGAAATTGAAAAAGCGGGAAATTGGACGAGGTGCGGAGGGGCTGCGCGGGGCGGTGGGCGTGGCGGGGGCGGGGGCGGGGCCTCGGGCCCTAGCTGCGCGCCGCGTGTTCCGAATAGGTGTTTTATCGAGTCGTCACAATAACATGATACCATGATACGGGAAGCCTATCACTGGTATTTTTAACATATCGCAAAGGATTATGTCACGATGTCACGGCTCGAGAGTAGATACGCATTGAATCGAGTGTCGTTGAAGTCTTTTCTTAGTGGATCAATTTTTAATTTTCTGATAAATTAAACATTTGAAATGCATTAAATGTCTCGTCTAAAGCCTTAACTATATTGAAACAATATTATAAAAATAATATTATGTTAAAAAAAAACAAAAATGTTACCATGACTTGCAATCTATAAATATTATTTTAACAAATAGCAACTCTGGTTTAATTAATTGGCACCCGAAAAAATGCAACTAACAAAAAAAGAAATGGAATTCCAAATTTGAAAACCATCGACAATGGAACGATGGAACGCAAATAATTACTTAAAGAAAACGGATGCGTCAAAATCACTTTGTCTCAAACGTCAATGCTTGAAGACGAAGATATGGAGTGGTCCACTGATAACCATCTCTTTGCCATCGCACAAAGATAACTTTGCACGTACCATCATTCTTATTTCTTGGGTTGTAGAGTTGATTTTAACTGTTACTGAATGTAAAATGATGTCTGTTTGTCTTATATAGACGCGTCAATTGCCCCTCCCTCTTGAGTCGTTATTAATAATCATGTTGAGCTTGGTCCGTGAGAAATATTTTAATGTTGAGTCTGTAACTATTAATTTAGTCGTGATTATTACAATTATTGGGTAATTGTTGGTGTTGGTTTGTTTAATTTTATTTAATTTTTATATTAGGGTGGGAGTTAGCTGAGTCATTGAGTTTTTAATGTTGACTTTTTGCTGTAAGATGTAACTTTATGTTTATAATGTGAAGTATTGGAGTAACCATCGCTGCGCATGTAGTGAAGTACTTACCATTTCGGGTTCTTAGGAGCTGTTTATCTGTATAGTACCTACTCTGGGGTATGAGATGTGCGAGATGTTTGTTACTCTACGCAAAATCAGCAAAACTACTGAACGGATTTGGATGAAATTTGGTATTACAGTCAGACTTTTCATAACTGCCTGCGAAGGTCTATTTGAATAAATGATTTTGAATTTGAATTTGGCACACAGAATATATTCTGAATTTACACCTAGGATACTTTTTATCCCGGAAAAACATATAACCCCTGGGAAACGCGGGTGAAACCGCGGAGGATAGCTAGTGATATCTAATCTCAAAGATCTTAAGTTTATTCAATTATATCTCAGGCTTAATTTCTTCTATAATTCTAGGTAGCAAAGAAGCATACAGTTTGCCTGATGGTAAGTACCGAAGACAATTGCAACACCAGACGAAGGCATCACTCGCGCGTTGCCGACTCACAAATGTCTTCACACCTTTCATGAAAAGGATATTGGTGAAAATTCTATTATAATAGGAATGATTTCTAGGTAAAAAAAAAAAAACTAATTAGTCCAACTGTTACATTATTAAAAAATATTGGACACGTATTTCAAATCATAAAAAAATTACAAAGATAAAGTGAGTCAATGTTCGGGAGTGGGGGCTCGTGACGTCACTTTAGAGTAAAAAGTGTACTCTAACGTGACGTCACGCGGAACTTCAACACATGATTATCTTCGTATTTGTTGCCTAATTGACGAAAGAAAAAAGGTGTCTAATTTTTTTTGATAATGTAAAATACGGACTAAATAGTTTTTTTTTGTCATCTAGCCCATTTCAAGCATTGGAAAGAAACTATTATTAGGTATATCATACATAAAGGTAACAAAAACTATTGATTCATGATTTTCTCCGAAAGAATATTAGACAGTGTTTCAAATGTCTACGTCATTATTGAAACGATGACTAATTTTAATGAGATAAGTATTGCACTGAAATTATTGCGGGCCGATTCGGGCCGATAAAATGTTGCTTGAATGTTTTTGCAGGTCCAAAGCAGAAATGTATGATGTATTGAACACGTTTTGGCTGAAATAAGATGATACATAATTTTGATTGTTGACAATTGAAAGAAAGTCTTAAAAGTCAAAAGTTGGTTTCTATAAATAGGGCAATAAGTCTGTCAATTAGAAAGAGAGAGAGAAGAAGGAAGATGGAAACAGAGACTCTTTTTTTATTTAATAACGACCAATAACCTAAAAAGAGTGATTTGCGAACTTAAACTTACCAGTAACAAAACTAGTTTTTGTTCGTTACAAAATTATTTGATTAAATGTAACTAAAGTTAGTTTCCCGACATCAAAACGTCAACTTACATAACTAGTTTTGTAGAACCTTTTTTCAGTGTAGTTTTTTGGATATTGATGCTAACGTATTTGAAATAACTAACTTTTCGTTGTTTTTAACGGAACGATAAGCATACTCACAGATACATAATTATGACTGTATTGTTACAAATACATTCCTTTTTTTAGGGGACAAAGTTTCTCAAGGATCCTTAATTAATATACCAGAAGGCTTATTTTCTAAAACAACGAAAACGTCTATTGAAAATTGAAAATAAATAGGTTAGGTTAAAATAAATAGGGCTTAATAAATTACGATATTGGTTTGTAGCTGAACAATTGCTACTGCTAATAAAGCAATTAACAACTAACAGTTTTCAGCAGTATTTTAAGCACCATAAGTATAGATTGGCTAATAGCGATCCATTAAGTAGCGAATTGTATCGATTCCCGCGGACCGCTCGCATTCCGATGAAATTGGTAATGAGATAAGGATCGCAGGGATCATTATTGGACGTGATGATGTCGAGAAAAGTGCAGCTTTGGATGTGGCATTTTTTAACCTACTAGCCTTCTTTTTCACAAATACTGCACATTAAGCTACAAAGCTTATACCTCCGAGTAAATATATACAAACCTTTGCTGGATGCAACTAAGTCACTTCATGAAGACGCATGTTTAATTTTTTTTTAAAGCAGCAGGTAATTTTTTTTGCCATTTTTTTTCTTCTACCATATTTACACTTACCTTACTAACAAATATCCTGATTCGACATTATTCACACACGATGATCCCAAACAAGCGACCAAGGAGGCCAGATAACTGATATAGGTCACCCTGTCTCGGAACAAAAGAAACCTAATCATAGTTTCTATGTTTATTTTATATGTAAATCATACTTTGGTACTGAGCTGAAATGATCCCGTGGTGAGATTGTGGCCAAACACAATACTTAAAGATGACGCATCCATATTGATTTATCACTTTCATATATTCTGACTGTAGCAGCAAAGTCAAACTGGGGAAATCAAGCGGCTCGCTCAATTACAGGGTTCGGTGGAGTAATTTGCACCAAAAATTAATTTACTTCTCAATATCTGTATCCCGTGCATTCTCGGCTAAAATGTTACGAGTTTTGCGAGTTTCGTTTTACTTGGACTTCCTAAGGTCACCCATCAAAATAAGGCCATGACTAGATGCTTTACAATATTTATTACACCTAATGACTTTTGATCCAGGATTTTTTTATTTACGTGAAAATAAAAAGAAACGAATGATGGGAATGGAATGGGCAGATACTCCACCACGCGTGCCCACTGCGGATCGGTGGAGGTAGGCTAGTGGTCAACCTACTGTTGGAATTTTTCAAGCCGCCTAGGAGGCATCCAACTAGCTTTACGACTATCAAAACGGGACCAACGGCTTTACGTGCCTTCCGAAGCACGGAAACGCAGAAAATATGGTTATTTTGGAATATACCCGTTGCGGAGTACCTGGTAAGCCTAAGTTATAGAAGTAGGAAACCACTAGAAGAGGTAATAGTACCTATCTAACTATCAAATGAAGATAATGATGCTGTAGGTTCGGTTATATTCCTTAGATGTTTTTGCCATTTTGATTCCACCAGCAGTCCTATTGTTACCTGTTCATCCCAAAAAGTGATTCTCGTTTCCAAAAACAAAAGACCCATTAACAGCGCCTCGAACTGAACTTTAACGTTTAATACTGGAAAGGGAATTCCCAGTATTTAAGTAGATAAAGTCAGTAACAGGGATTCCACGGAATAGTTACAAATTCCACGTTTCACCTTTAGCTGTATCAATGCATGAGACATATCAAAATAAATATAATTTTACAACCATCCTAGTAACGATGAAATCTAGCTCCATTTATTAATTTTATCACTTGACACCTCATTCACGTGCCACTTATCGAGCACTAAACCTACAGAATTTACTTTCAAAATCACATTAATGTCAGACAGAGTTCGGAACTTCTGCTTTGTGTAAAGTGCATTGATAATAATCTGAACCATTCTCAGGAGAGTGAGCGGGATACGTATAGCTTTTCTGTTAGCGCGTAGGTGGGATGCACGATGTTGAATAGAAACATCAAAATTTTACAGCGTTTTTATTGCGCTCGCGCCGATGCGAGTGTTTACACGTCGCGTCCGGTTCGTTTTCGGCATTTTGGGTAGTAGGTGGTATGTTGCTCGATATATTGAGGTAAAACTACTTTTTTTGGTTATCTATTATAAAATTTTGAATATCAAATAGGCGCGTTTAGATGTTAATTAAGGTGAGAGAATGAATATTAAGAAATTTGTGCGTTTATTGTTGATGGTAAATTTTTCCTTGGTGTTGTCTTGTTTTTGTTTTCAATTAAGTACGTGGGATGGAAACCTTGTCATCACAAATTAACAATATTTAATTAAAATATCTGTAACCCAAAGCCGTTAAAAATGTAAAATCAAATAAAGAAACGAATTTATCACTCATAACCCTGTCTCTTAATCCTATACGGCTGGGACAGGACGGATAAATTAAGATGTTAATGTGAACAAATAAAATATTGGGCAAATAACGCGAGGGACACCGGGGGCGAAACGAATTCGGCACGCAGCCGATGACACTGTGAGAAAAGGTGGTAGGGGCCATTATACTTGTTTTCATCTCGATTTATTTAAGGATGACTGTCACATATTTTATATAAACGTTAATCTACTGTTTACTCATATTTATCTCACGTTTAAAATAGTTATATATATATATATATATATATAAAAAAAAAACTAATTGTTCGTGTGAAATTTCGACTTTTCCGGTATATATTCCAATAAAATAACTTTCATACAAACCTTGTCCTGATTACGAATACAACAAAAAAGGAATCGGCATATTTGTCGAGCCGATCTATGCGATGCTTTTACATATATGTGGTAATTGATTTTTATTTAAACAAAAGAAAAATTTAAATAAATTCGGAGCAAGTCTAGTGTCCCGATAAAAGTATTCCTTGCAAGGCTTAGTGGTATATACGACTATTTCGACCGAGTTACGTAAGCACTGCTGGTGTAGTGGTATCATGCAAGATTCCCATTCTTGCGACCCGGGTTCGATTCCCGGGCAGTGCATGTTCTTTTCTGCCCTTTTTTATTTTGTAAATATTTCTATTTCATTTTACTTCCTACTAATATTATTTTAATATTACTAACTCAAAATAAATGATTACAACTTGGATGATAATAAAGTTTGAAACTTGAAGATCAAATTGTAGCGTGAGAACTTAGTAAGTTATTCAGAAAAAGGGAAAAAAAACTATATTTTTATTCAAACAAAATGCCTATCGTTCTTAAACTGTCTGAATGCGGTAGGTTGACATGGGAATCATTACCGTACGCGCTAAAATTCTCCATCGGAAACATTCCTGTAAGCAGACCATGGGAATGGGACAAATTAAATGAATTCACTTGGTATCTCGTAGTGATTCATCGATGGAATGACCTGGATATTCATAAAAAGACGATTCTGATTGACAACACCCCAGCGCTGACATTTCTGAGAAAATTCGAAATACACTAAATTCAAAGCCTGATCAAGTCTGAATTGATGTTTTGTTTTGTTACATATAAAACATAAATTAAATGGTTTTATAATAATAATTGAATAAAATTGAGTCATGATAAGATGACTAATTGTGTAGGATTCCAAATAACATCCTGGATCTAGGATATATCTATCAATCTGTCTGGTTAAAAACTAATTATCACCACCACCAGTAAAGCAATTTATGTCCACAACGTTTCCAATTACAACCTGTTTAAAAAAATTGCCTAATGCATCTTCAAGAACCTCTAAAATATTTAAAGATCTGGATTTCCTCGAATCAATGTACGTCATTCACCCTCAATAAACTATTATAGAGAATAAATTGAATGATTCAGACCATAATTGTTAGCTCTTTACTGAAATGAATCATTTTCTGAATGGACGGTCTCGGGAAAACCAGGGAGTACCACGAACCCTTGAACGAGTCACTGCAAATTAATTCAAAGCGTTTCATTGTAATGCTTTAGAGGTTCGTCAGCCCTAATCGTACCCATTTTTGGTGCACGTGGCCCTCGGATAATAGGTTTCGATTCTTAGTTCAATAGATTGATGGATTCTGGCAAGTCTGTCTATTTTGATAAGCATAGTTGAATCACAAAGTAAACTACTACGTACAATTTGAATAGATTTTGATTGCTATGATTAAATGTTACTTAGAAACAAATAAAGCGATGATAGCTCATCATCATCATCAGCATTATGTCTCACTGGTGAGCACAGGCCTTCTTTCACAAATGAGGGTAAATGGGAATGGGCGATACTCCACCACGCATGCCCACTGCGGATTAGTGGAGGGTAGTGGTCAACCTCCTTTGCGAGTTTCAAGCCGCCTAGGAGTACTCCAAATAGCTTACTTAACAACTGTCAGAACTAAATAAAAGCCGGAACCAAAAGCTTTACATGCCTTCCGAAGCACTGAAACCGTATATTTTTCTTGGAGTTCTTCAAGGGTGTGAATAGAATTTTGCAGAGTCAGCTACGAGTGCGAGTGATATCGCCGGTGTTGCAAGCATCAACTCACCACTAGGCGGGCCATATGCTTATTGGTCACTTTGATGAAATGGAAAATATCTTTGGTCTAAGCGTAACTTCTGCCTTACTGCGAGGTCATACGTGGTGACGTGGTATGCCATTTTGCAGTCATAATATCCAACGGTCTGAATATTTATAGGGTATATTGTAGTTATTGCTCAACTTTTTCTCAAAATGCCTTCACGTTCGTATTGACTTTTAAACATTTTAATTAGAACTAGCAGCGAATCCCGGCGTTGCTCGGGTTAAAATACATCGCATATTTAGTGGTATAAAAATATATATAAGGATACATTTTTAACAGATATTATAGATTTCTATTTTCGATTTCGATTTGGTTCTTTTAGTTAAAACAATAACAATAATAGATCAATAATAATACTCGTACACATTTTGGAACTTTCCAGATCAATCAAAAAAAATTAGAACTTTCTCTATAATTTTCAATTGCACTCATTTTAGAACTTTCTCGAACATTCTAAATCGATCATAATAAATTTCACTCATTTTGGAACTTCCTAGATCATTCTAGAAATTTCTAGAACTTTTTCGAACATTCTAAATCGATCATAATCAATTGCACTCATTTTGGAATTTTCCCGATCATTCGGGAAATTTCTAGAACGTTCTCGAACATTCTAACTCGATTCGATAAAACTGTTATTAGTTTTGGACATTTTGGAACTTTCTAGATGAAGCCAGAAATTTGTAAAACTTTCTCAAAACATGCTATATCGATGATAATAGTTTGCATTCACTCTAGAATTTTCTAGATCATTCCAGATATTTGTTGAACTTTCTAGAACATTCCAGATCGATTATAACCGTTTTACACATTTTGGAACTTTCTAGATCATTAGAAATTTTGAGATCTTTTCAGAAGTCCTCATGCGTTAAAAAAGGACAGCAATATATGTTTTAACATTTTCGCCACCCACAACCACTCCCTTCCACCCACCGCGACCAAACTACCTTACTACCACCTGGAGACCAAGGGGTATTTACCACCCCAACGGGAAGTTGATTGGAGTTGGTGGTGATTGAGAAAACTGCGTATTTACGTACCCACAAAAGCATTTTATATATATTATTAGATTAGATTAATTATACATATATTGTAACCGCGTTGTTTGGGTCACAAACCATTGTTTAATATAACTAATTAAGTAACTCATTTAACCGCGGACTGTGCTAATAAAATATTATTGAGAAATTATTGTTAAACGTTTGTTACTCCGCCATTAAAATATGAGTTAGCGCGCGTTGAAAGATTTGAGAGGATGAGATTTTGTCGGTTGATTAAAAGTAAATGAAATAAACTTTTTATTTTGATTCCAATTACTTTAAAGAAACTGATAACTAGGTTATTTAAAAACGGTCGATTGGAATTCAGGTATTAAATTGCACTGGAGCACGTTCGGCTTAAAAAAATATTTCTCTATATTAGCTACCCACCCAGTCTTTACCTGGGGTATATAGGTATTATACACATATAAATAAATAAATATCCTGGGATATTCCTCACACACGATGATCTGATTCCAAACTAAGCAGAGCTTGTACTATGGAAACCAGATAACTGATACAATACATATACTACTTTTTGTTATATACTGGGTGGAGATTTCGAGATGGCATATTTTCGAAACCTATGTTGGGTTAGTCATGCTGAACAACTTTTACTATGGGACCAATGGTGAATTCTCAAAAAAAATAATTAACTCTTCATAGTAAATGTCAACCTTGCTCGATCATAATGTAAAAAAATTTTTTTGAGAATTCAGTGTTTGTCCCATAGTAAAAGTTGTTCAGCATGACTAACCCAACATAGGTTTCGAAAATATGCCATCTCGAAATCTCCACCTGTTATAAATTACTCCCAGACTCAGAACATACAGACTTGTTCATGCACACAAATGCATGTCCTGTGCGGGAATCGAACCTACGACCCGCAATAAGTGGAGTCTTAACCAACTGCGCCAACTGGCCCGTCAAATAAAAATAAAAAAATACTTTCTGGAAAAAAATCTTTATTTGTTGAGAAAAAACATTAAAAGAACTAAGCGCACACAAATACTGATAGAAATAGCGACTTCGTTTTATACAATGCAGGATGTAGGTTAAGTTAGGAGCAATAACCAATTTTATTTATATTTAAAAAAAAAACTTTATCGTATACGTTTCCTCAACCTTAATTAGTTATTTTACAGAGTTTCGATAAATCATTTATGAAAATACTGTATAAGAAATTAAATTATTCTGGTCCATACTATTCCCACCACCATCAAAGAACAATAACTCGTAAATATTTATCACGCGTTGTAAATGAGCATTTTTCAAGGGGCACTAATTATTTCCACAATTCAAACCGAACAGCGCGCCAACTATTGATTTGACGCCGCTTTTCACTTGAGAACTTTACAATCGACGAGTTTTTAACGTTAATGACTATATTTTTTTGAAACTTTTTTTTATGCCATACCGTATTTTGGATAATTGAAACAAAGCAAACTTGTACGGTATTGAAATGGTCAGGTGAGATTATTCAGACTGATATTGTGTTATGTTAATATTGCCATATAACAGGTGGAAATTTCGAGATGGCATATTTTCGAAGTTAGGTTAGTCATGCTGAACAACTTTTACTAAGGGATGAATAGTGAATACTCAAAAAAAAAAAATTACTTTCCATAGTAAATGCCAACCTTGCTCGATCATAATGATCGAAAAGTATTTTTTTTTTGTGAATTCAATGTTGGTTCCATAGTAAAAGTTGTTCAGCATGACTAACCCAACATAGGTTTCGAAAATATGCCATTTCGAAATCTCCACCCAGTATACGCTTTTGCCTGTTTCTGTAGCACAACTGAAACAAGGTATACTAAACTATGCAGATGGTAAAGTAGGTGAAAGCTACGTTGGGTCACTTGAGTTTGTGGACTATACGCTGAATAATACACACTCAAGGCGAGGCTATGTGGCAGTGATGCAGCAGTCTTGAAGCTTGTGAAGCCAAAACATCGCGAGGATGGTAATGTACCCAACATTGTACCAGTCTTGTTGCATGGCTACCACCTTCAAGCTGAAAATCTACTGCTATCTACGTGTTAACTGTTCAGGCAGCTGCGGTCAAATACAATCCTGTAAATCATCATCATCATCAGCCTATAATGTCCCACTGCTGAGCACAGGCCTCCTTTCACAAATGAGGGTGAAACGGAATGGGCAATACTCCAGCACGCATGCCCACTGCGGATCGGTGGAGGTAGGCTAGTGGTCAACCTACTTTTTTGGTTGGAATTTTTCAAGCCGCCTAGGAGGCATCCAACTAGCTTAACGACTATCACAATTAAGTGATAACCGGGACGTGCTTTACGTGCCTTCCGAAGCACGGAAACGCTCGATGTGAAATACCACTAGGCGGTCACCCATCGAGGTACCGACCACGACGGTGTTAGCTTAACTTTGCCGATCGATTAAGAACGGCTAATCATGCTACACCACGAACGCTTCGGGACGGATGGATCCTGTAAATAGTAAATAATAAAATAAAAAATGCACCGACATATACATTATCTTTACAATAACTTTAAGGCAATGATGGCTCAATGGTAGTGACGTCGAATGCCGAGACGAAGGTCCCGGATTCGAATCCTACATTGAGCTTGAGCTTTCGGTAATGGAGAACATCGTGAGGAAACCATAGCACGGTGGTAGGGTACTTTATATTACCTAGGCTGGCTACTAGCCTCAAGTTGAAAATCTGTCGATAAGCACCTATCGATGTGTCCCGATAGCTACATGAGAGTCAGTTTATTCAAGACTTTGTGTGCTTACCACCTTCGACCAAATCATCACTGACCATGGTAAGATTGTGGTCAAACATAGACCTAATAAAAATAAAGTCGGGAAATACCTATAAGAATCTAACTATTGAGATCAAACCGGTAATAGGTGATACAACTTAGACCATCTCCGTCCATTAAACTGTCCACCGTCTACAGTTCATATCCTTTCTCCATGGGTCATTGTAAGTCACAATTCATTAAAATTATCATCGAACCTAACTTCAATAGGGATGTCGAGTGACTGCTATTGCAAGACAATATCGACGTCAAAATCTAAGATCACTATCTAACATTCCTGCACAGTCACTTGACTGGGGTGGCATCACGTCTCTTTGTGTTACAACCATCTAGTACCATATTAAGCGTCTAATGTATAGAATTTAATTTCTAAAACCCGTCCCGGATCGAAAGGACAGGTTGTTACGCGCCCATAACGGCGTATAAGACGTTTAGTTCAGTTTAACAGCTTATGACATTGCTCGTAAGTTGAAAGCTAATCAAAATGTTTTAATCGATGACGCGATAACATTAGTGTTGTGCGTTTGTGTCTGCGTTTTTTTTTTGTCGATTGATTTAATTTTATTTAATAAGTACGATTTATTATTATGGAATTGTATTTTTTTAAACTTAACGAGACCCTTTTTTTAAATGAAAATCATCTAATCTGTTTAGACATATAATTTACAGACTTACTATTGATTATTGAGTATTTTATACAGGCCAGCTTACCATCACATTGCGACTCAACTCAGCCGGAATTTTTTCCGTAATTTTTTTTTTGTATTTTTAATCGACTTCAAAATAAAGGAGATTATCAATTCGACACGTATGTATATAATATTATTGGAACTGCATTATATTCACATATGATAATCTATTAGGGCTTCCTAACAAATATACAAAATTTCATAGGTGTTTGTATGTATGTATGTTTGTATGTATGTTTGTCCACGCATATCTCCGAAAATATTAATCGTATTATAACTATTCTTTTTTATTCGTTTACATTTACTTCAACTTAGAGAACAGTGTAAGTTTCATCGAAATCGGTTTAGTATTTTTCAAGATATGGACAAATATGTGTGACGGCCTGGCTTATTGATACGACCTACGGGTGTGGTATCAAAGGAAAAATATCTCAAAACCTTGGTCAAATTCTAGTGCATTTAAGTAAAACTAAAAATGATTCAGTAGTTTTTAAGATATGGACTAATATGCGTGACAGCCTCTAAATGTGTCTTTCAGGATATTTGTTGGATTTGAGAAAAATACCTATATGCATCGATATCGATACTATATGTAGGCACAGTCACATCACTAAAGGTGAATGAATTCCTTGCATTACTTAATTGATTTGTTAGATATTTCTTGTTGAGTGAGCCATCTTTAATTGAGTTTCTTAAACATAATACTATTTTTTATTCTAGCGGACCACCTAAAATGTTTTATTGAAAAAGAAGTGATATGATCATGTTACATTAATTTGATTTATACAATAAAATTGTGTTAAATAAATTAAACAACATAATTAATGTAAAGTTCACGGGTAAAGTGTCCACACATATAACTTTTAATGCTTTTAACTTTTCGTTAATTAAATCAATTTCCAAGAATGCCAATGGACCTTTGACTCTTAAATGTAAACATCAAGTCGATGGTATACGTAATAGGCTCATGATTAGATACCTATTAGTATTTATCTACTATTAAAATTCCAAGAAAACCTGCCTTTAGAATTTGCACCTCAAATAGGCGCCAGCGCACCTTTTTCACGTGGCCTTAACGCCTCAGAGAAAATCCCTTCTAATTATGTGTCTTCTTAAGTTTTAGTTCACCGTTTAACGGTAAAAAAACCTAAGGGCTGTTGGACATTGAAATGGTTTTATCTGGAGTGTACACTCAAGATGTTTTGTTTACACGCGAGTGTTATTCCTTTGCATTCTAGGGACGAGTATCATAAGTGGGCCATTCAGCTCTCCGTGACGAGTGCCGGCCGCGTCGGTGCCGTGTGAAGAATGTTCATGTTTGACTTTAGGTCACTGAGGAGTTAAATGTCAGGATGCTGGGATATTTATAAATACGAAAAGCTTGGTTCTGATTTAGAAAATGTTGCGATATCTGTCGCTGCCTGAATACATATCGGTATGTCCGGGCAGCTGTGCTTTAGAAGTAGTTTTTTAGGGTTTCGTATTACTAAGCCTCCGCTCACCGTCCGTCCGTACTGCGTCTGTCTGTCAGTGGACTTTATCACGTGAACTATAATAGGAAGTATTACCATTTACGCACCGATTTTTTGAGCACCGATCCTATTCCCTTTTCAGCACCGATTCATATTTTGGATCGGTGCTCAAATGGGAACAAAAATTAAATTCGATATCAATCGTATATCAATAGGTAGACAGTTTAAATCACATAATACAAAATAGGGGGCCAATCACAAGCTCTTAAAACAATATTATTATAACCTTATTTGTCTTTTGTCCTTCTTTGACATCCAACGTCAAAACGGGACAAAAGACAAATAAGATTATAATAATATTGTTTTAAGAGCTTGTGATTGGCCCCCTATTTTGTATGAAAAGTGCTTGGGCCAAAATCAATGCCGGTGATTCTATTATGATGATTTCTGTTACCTTATATATGTTATAATTATAATATATCTGATTTCATAAAAATAAGTTTGCTTCATTGCTTACACCCATTTTGATATAATCTGTTTAGATTATATCATCTAAAACTAGTAATGGTTATATAAAATTATGCAAGTATTCTGCAAAGTACAGTTTAGCACAAAAATTATAACGTTTAGTGGTACAGATGCAAGGTACATACAGGTTATTAGGGTCTGCATGTGTGGAAATGGTTGATGAATCCCTTCAGAAGATTTTTTATTGATGTTCTATATCTTTGGTCAATTTAAGTAATTTCTAATGGTGCGTCCATGCTACGCGAACCGAGCACAAGCCGAGCCACGAACTAACAGAAATCGTTCGTTGCTCGCGATGTCAAGTGTGGACGTACAACGAGCGAGATGCGACCCTGTGTTCGTGAAAAATCTGACAATCGAGCGGAGCGCCCGGAGCGCAGTCGAGCGCGAGCCTCGACGTAAAGGCCTTATTACACTATTCAATATCAAGCCAGTCTTAGTAAGACTATCTTAGAGTCTAATTAGACAAGCTCGATATTACACCTTGCTGAATATCGCATGCTAACTCATTTGCAAGGCGTACGTAACCGGTGACGGTTGTCGCGGTGTCATGGGAAGACTTTCGAAGCACCAGAAAATCGCCATAGCTCTTGCCGCGACTATTGGTTTGAATACAAAAGGAAAAAGTAAAATATCGGTGAAGAAGGTTAAGAGGTATATTTGTGACTTTTCTGCCATAAATATGGCATGTCACGGTATACACATCAATAACATTAAAAATCACTTCCTTTTATTTTAAACAAGCCATTGTGCACGCCACAACAAACAAACACAGACTTTATCCGTGGACTTCACTCTGCCGCCGCCGCGCGCCGACTGAACGGTCTAAGCGTGCTAAGTCTTCTACGCGATATTCAGCAAGCAAGCACGGCCGAACCCATTCGGTCGGTCTAATTAGACAGACTACCATGCTTACTCTTATTACACTTTGCTAAATCTTAGTAAGACTGTCTTGATATCGAATAGTGAATAACTTCTTGATAGCGAACAACGAACGAATCCTGTTCGTTCGTGGCTTGGCTCGTGCTCGGTTCGCGTAGCATGGACGCACCATCCCATTTTGAGATTATTTCAATTCAAAATCTCTTTTGCATTATGAAACTAACGTTAACTTATGATCTTAATTGATCAACTCATAATTTATAAAAAAAACTTTGTAATTTTCTTGGATTAATTTAATTGGTTAGCGTAAACTTAACTAAGAATAAAAAAAATATACGGAATACTCATTGAACTTTGAAGTAAGCTCACAAGATACTTTTTTGCTTTACCACAGAGCTTGTTGATGTTAAAATATTACGTGAATTAGCAAAACGCTCCTAACAACCGTAATTACAATTGCTATTAGCGTTACCGGAAAGTGGTTCTCAAACGTAAGTTAAAAGCTCGGATGGGGACAGAAGAAAAGCCTTTCGAATTTGTAATTTCTTAATAAAACTTCATGTCATTTTTTATCTGTAGGTAACTTATCGTTGGTATATTTTAAAATACTTAAATACATATAATTCTTTTCGTTTTTTTTTTTTATACCACTATGGTGGCAAATAAGCATATGGCCCGCCTGATGGTAAGCGGTTACCGTAGCCTATGGATACTTGCAACACCAGGGGTATCACTCGCACGTTGCCGACCCTACAGAAATCTCTTCACACCCTTTTTGAAGAACCTGCTGTACTCCATTAGGTGCACCACGGCAGGGAGCTCATTCCACAGTCTGAGCGTCCGCGGAAGGAACCTCCGTTGAGCCCGCACAGTTAGAAACAATTCTGGTTTCAATGTGTGAGGATGGACTCCCTGTAGATGGCGAGAGTTGCGATGGTGGAAGGTAGCCGTTTGTTTACTTTGTGACGATGACATTAATAATGTAAAATTTTACTAATTTATTATCTGCATAATAAATATTATGGCGATGAATATATTATAGAAATCATTTGTTCCATAATGCTAACGGTGATTCAATTATGAGATAATCATATTTATCAGTACATACAACATATTATCCAAACTAGAATATAAAATGGAGGGGGCAAGTTACCAAAGTTTGACAAACGCAGCAAGAAGTAGCAACACGCCTGCCGGTCGGCACAGTATGGCCATGATAATTGGCCCCGCTATTTACATAATTGGCGTATTTGTATTCGTGGACACGCGTATTATGTTGTTAGACGAATATGACAGTTCGTGTACACAGGGCCCTGTAACTTATGTCATACACAACTATAAATATGGTCTAAACACCATAAACACCGTTTAGCCTGAGCAATGTTTAAATGTTCACTTATTTATTGACCGTTTCCCGTCGTGGTCAAACAATGCTGAGTTATTTACTTGAGAAAATATAGCCAATATAGTCAGATTGTCCGAAAAATATATTCAAAGTGGAACCTTGCTAAGTTTCTTGCCTTTAAGCTTTGACCTTCATAACTGCCCTACTAGGGCCTATATTGAATAAATTACTTTGACTTTGATATTAAACGTCCAAATACTAAAAACCAGTTAAAACAAAACCGAAAACTAAACAACATTTTTTTTTGTTCAGTATTGCCAAATCTATATTCTTTTGACCACAGTTGTCTTCTTCTGTATTTAAGAGCTGTGTGTGCCCTTGTCGGTGTAGCTTCTTCCATTCTGCTCTATCATTAGCAACATTTTGCACCTCCTTATACGACACGACGTCTATTTTTGCCGTCACTTGATCTATGTAACTTATTCTTGGTCTTCCTCTTTCTCGCTTTCCCTCTATCTTTATCACAAGTGTTTTATGGCATCTGATTTTTGCCTGTGACTTGTGTGTTGCCTGTGAATAGTTGTCAGGATTCTCCGTTTATTTAAGGCCACCTACCAGATTACAGTTTAAGATAATAAAAATATTAATAGTGATGTCCTTAGTAATTTTCACACACATCCTTCAGAAAACTAGGTAAACCCCTATAAAATCCAGATAACTATCCAGATAAGATACGGGTACTTGTACTATTGTACAGATATTTACATCCAGTCTCAGAACAAACACATGTCATGTTCTTGCACACAAATGTTTATTCTGAGTGGGAATCGAACCCACGGTCTGTGGTGTGGCAGTCAGTGTATCTTACCTCCGCGCCAACCGGTTCCTCAATGAGGGCTACACGCTTGATTCATCGCGAGACGCGCTCACTAGTGTAGAGTGAAGTCTTTAGAAATGTTAAGACGGGAGGCGAGCTGCGATTAATCCATACAAATGTATTCCGCTGAACTACTACTTATTAAAGTAGTAGTTCAGAAAGTTTCCTATTGGTGCCAGTTCTGTTGTAAATCGCACTAAACTAATGGTAGTCACGTCTCATCTCTTTCTTACGAACATTATTGAAAAAGAATAGAACATATTTTAAGTTGTCAAATTAATCTTTGTAGTCTTATTTTGCGTGTATTTAGGCGTAACCGCGATATATGGCGACTAAATTTATATTGAAAACAAGCATTGGACTAATTTGACAGGACGACATTTATTACATCCTTTTCTTATGTTGTTAGAAAGAGATATAGTAACATTAAAATTAGTTTAGTTGTGAACAACAAAATCAGGGCCATTGTTTGCTTTTTTTTACTAATTATTCATGATTGTTGGAAAGATTATGCCATTATTGATTAATTATGGCAGACATACCTGCGCTTCGCTACCAACCACTGTTTTAGGCGAGTTTTGTCTTTCAGTAACGTAGTTCTCCTTTTTTTGTCGTCAGAACTAAACCGGACTGTGTAACACATAATCAATACGTTATTTATTTGGGTTTTATCGAATTATTGGCCCTGCCGCGCTAATAATATTGTTTCAACGAGAATCTACTCGGTAGCAGCGCACACTAGTCACAGAAACGATTACCCTAATTTTTTCGAAGTCGGCAAACATTTGTACAGCCCGCCCAATGGTAAGCATTTACCGCAGCCATATGGACTCTTGCAACACCCTGGGCATCACTCACGAGTTACCGACTCTTCCCGCTCCCCAATGAGCTCTGGCGACCTAACTCACGCGCAGGAACACAATATAAGGTTATTTGGCTGCGGTATTCTATAAGGTGGAGGTACTTCCCCAGTCGAGCTCTTTGAGCGAATAAACGCTATGCTCTACCTCTCGATTGGTACCCAAATAATTACGCGGTAGGTAAATCTTCTTCCCATAAAAAATATAACAGGATATTAAGTCATTGCGTCAGGGAAACAGTAAAAGAAAACAAACGAAATATCCACTCCAACTTACCTGTAAAATGGATTAAGAAAACTTTGAAACATCATAATTGTTTACATTTGAGATTCTCTTCAAAGGAATATTTCTACAAAGTGCTACAGTTGCGAAGTAAACTTCAAAAGAACAATTTCTTACTGAACGGTACTCCACAAAGGGATATTTTCATGTTGAAACGGAAAATACATTTTTCAATCATCGTTTTGGGGTTCGTTACTCCCAGCTTTGTTACATTTGTTCAATATTACCCGATGGCGTACAGCCGGTAGCACAAAATGGATTAATGCTTCTTTGGAAAGCGGTTGACTAACTGGCCTATTTTATGGATAGACTAAATATTTCCGGCTGAATTTCAGTAACATATTTACTATGAAGCATCATTATCCGGTTTTTATTTTACATAAAAGCCCCCTTAATACTTGAGAGGGTTTAAAGTAAGTCTAACAAACCCCATACCAAAAAGAGCCGGGACTATCTTAAAACTTGTATTTTAGTTTTAATAGACTTAGTTCAAACCATCTCATGTAATAAGACAGAAAAAGTTTACCGAAAGTACAGTCACGTCGAAAAGATTTAAATAAAAAAGCTGTACACCGATAACTCTACGACGCAAAATGTTAGTAGCGTAATAAATACACAATTGTTTATAATCAGGAGCGCTTCTTAATTTAATGGGGTAATAAAAGGCGCAAATAACGCAAAGATTGTTTTTCCAACGTATTCATTCAATTATCCGATGCACAAATTGATGATCTCGTAGTTAATAATTGAACATTATGTTCTTATTTTGTTGTCGTCGTGATTTATTGCGACAACAGTTTAATTTTTATAATGCTTTTTCATTCGTTGATAGTATATCTGATATGCCCCCCTAAAAAGGAAGCTAAAGCAATATTGCTAACGCAATTCATTTTTTCGAATTTACGGCAGATCTTATGCAATTCATCAATTCCGAATCTTTTATTGAATTTAATTGTATATAATGAGTGACTAGTATACCAAAAATATTGAAATTACGTATGATCTGCCGAGAATTCGAAAAAATGAATTACGTTAGCAATATTGCTTTAGCTTCCTTTTTAGGGGCGATGTGTTACTGCTTTGGTCACATTCTCCTAATATTTAGGTCATGAAATAGGTATTTTCATGACCTAAATAGGTATTTTCTAATTTGAACGGCGTTTTCTAAAATTAGGCATTGTAGTTAGTATATGATAAATTTCAGCCAGAAGAAAAATAAACTAGGTATTGGTTTTCCAAAATTTCAAAACATTACCAACAAATCAATAGCATTATTTTTATTGTGATATCCAGAATTAATTGGCCATACTCTTCCCACACAGCGTTTTCTGTACTTTTATGATACTTAAAAGCCATTCTATTAGTTATTGTTTACACGGACTTAATATTTTCTTCATTCATTACTTTTTTGCAAAACTCTCGGCAGATCTTCCAATATTTAGTGACTAAATATACAACTCAATTCATTAAAAGGTTATGAATTGATGATTTGCATAAGATCAGCTGTGAGTTTAAAAAAATCGTTAGCAATATTGCTTTAGCTACCTTTTTAGCCCCTCTGTATATTGCCAATTTAGCTTACTGCTTAACATTATTGTAGGTCCCCACAGTGTCTAGTTGTACGGACGCATACGCCCATTTCACAGGTGAGTTAACACTCTTATACATACGAGTACGAAAATGTGTTTAATGTTTGAGATTAAATCACTCTTTTACAGCTGGTTTATAAAAATTGCAACTTATGGCAAGGCTTTGTAGGCTTACAACATACGCATGAAGAGTAACAATCTATTTGAGATACTATAAGGAAATATACCTACTCAACTTATTATCATAGTAACCATTATGGTAAATAGGTACTCTATGGTGCCGACTCTGTTGTAAATCGCACTAAACTAATTTTAGTCACATCTCATCTCTTTCTTATGAATATTATTGAAAAAGGATAGAACATATTCATTTATAGGTATTTAGACGTAACTGCGATAGTTGGCGACTAAATTTATATTGAAAACAAGCATTGAACTAATTTGACAGGACTGAATTTCTTACATCCTTTTCTTATGTTCTTTGTTAAAAAGAGACATAGTAAGATTAAAATTAGTTTAGTTGTGAACAACAGAATCAGGGCCTATATCTTTGCATATTTTATCAGTTTTTTAATAAATTAAACACTCCCTCACAATTCCTTCAATTTAAAATAGGTAATTGAACTACTTTGATTATTTGCTTTAACGTTAGTTAAAAAGGCATATTTACTAATACTAAACCACTTTTACATGTAATTTTTCCACAAAGTCTTCTGTACGTATTGAAATCTATGTATACGATGCATTTATTAATTACTAGCTGCCCCCCGCGATTTCACCCGCGTTCCTGGAATAAAAAGTAGCCTATGTCGTTCTCCATACCATAGGCTATCTGCATGCCAAATTTCATGATGATCTGTTGAGTAGTTACGGCGTGAAAGCGTAACAAACAAACAAGAGTTACTTTCGCATGTATAATATTAACTATGGAAGTATGGGTACTGCGTACGTAGATATTTTGGTGGTACACTCTACTCACAGACATGCTTGCCCATGCTTATTAAAATTGACAATGATATTATAAGTAAATAAAGAGGTAGATAGGTTACCTACACAAGATTTAAACTTCATAAATGGCACAATGTCATACATTCATCATTTCGTTGACGCTCTGATGCGACTCATAACTGAAGTGAGCTAACTAGTACAGTTTTAACGTGCCACTTTTGGAGCGCTTATACTCTATCTACCCTCTTTTACTTATAAAATCATTGACATTGACCATAAAATTGAAAACAAATAGTATAAATTCATTGCGTAGTTTTGTCTCGGAAAATGAAACAACTATGATATTTTACTATACCTAAACGAAGAGCGAGTTACAGCTGTTTACAATAAATCTAGATTTTAAAGCAAAATTAGTTATTTTATGTCATATTGATGAAGACGTACACAAAATGCCAGGTGTATAGGTACACGAGATTGTTTGTTTAACACAATTAGAGTTTCGCACGTGTATTCTAATTATAGAATGTGTTTCAAACGCTTCTCAATGTCCATCACTCGGAATCAGGCAATGTCTGGTTCATATTAGAGCTGCTGCCCTATCGAAAGCTAAACAGCTGTGCATCGGTGAAAAATATGCATTTCCCACTATTTTAATATCTCATTCATCATTCAAACAATTTCTATTTATATCATAACGCACTATTATAACACTAACACATTGACATGCATCCGACTACACCGTAAAACAGGATTAGCGGCCCCGTGAATTAATTAATCGAGCAAAAGCGATAATTTATCAACTCGCCCACACACATCGTTATTATAACAAATTCACGTATCCCCACCTTCATACATCTAATCACGCGAAGCCTAATCTGCTAAAATCTTAGCCAAAATAGCGCGAAAATCGTTTTGCGCTGCGCGTGCGGCGGGGTGTTCTCAGGTGAGCGTCAGTCCGCGCCGCGATCTCCCGCCGACAGGGATCCACACGCGACACGCCGCGAAATAAACCGAGCTGTTTTGAAAATCGAACGCATTTCATTCTCTATTCGAAAAAATAGAGCGATCGAAATTTGGAAAAAAAAACAACAAAAATGGGGTTGTGGTTTTTGAAATAGGGCAATTTTTGCGTATTTTCGGGGTGGAATGGTTAGGGACCAGGTGTTGGGGCAGTGATGTCCGTCGAGAGATGCGGCCTGTTGTCATCGCTGCCTGCTTGCTGCTCCTTGCGCCCATCACTGACTCTTGGTGGTGAGTAATCATTGCTACTCATTTTAACCCCTTGAGCCCCTTCTGGTAAACATTTATCCGGCGCCATCATGGTTCCGCTTACTGATATAACCTAAACAGCTTAAAGGAAAACCTTTATCTTTGTAGGCCTATTTACTAGATTATTCTTAAGTATGAATCATAAAAAAATTAATTAAAACAAGCTCACAAAGTATTAAAGTAACTAGTTCGTTGTGTGTAGCGAACAGCTGATTCTAAAACGCCTGATATTAGTACAAGTGCTTTTACAAAAATAAAAGCATTAAAAAGCTCTTCATATTTATTCGCCTTATCTTTTGTATTTCCAGGGATGTGAAACTTAATTATATGAGAATTTAAATCGTTTTTAATATCCAATTAGAATTATATTATACTCTACCATCTGCAGGCTTGTTTATTAAGTTTTCCCTACATGTGGTTAAATCTGATTTCATATTTCTTACTATTTATTTACATTCCTTTCAGATATTCTTATTAATGATTATTAAAACAATGATTAATGTTAAAGGATCCTTTATTATAGCAACATTGTTTCCATTGTTTTGTTTATTTTTCAATGGTGCTTATTCTGTGGTTTACAACTTATCTAATTTAGTCTCACAATGGTGCCGATTCTGTTGTAAATCGCACTAAACTAATTTTAATCACATCTCATCTCTTTCTTACGAACATGATTGAAAAAGGATAGGACATATTTTAAGTTGCCAAATTAATCTTTGCCGTCTTATTTTGCGTGTATTTAGGCATAACCGCGATAGATGGCGACTAAAATTATATTGAAAACAAGCATTAGACTTATTTGACAGGACTAAATTTCTTACATCCTTTTCTTATGTTCTTTGTTAGAAAGAGACATAGTGACATTAAAATTAGTTTAGTTGTGAACAACAGAATCAGGGCCTATGTCTCTTTCTAACAAAGAACATAAGAAAAGGTTGTAAGAAATTTAGTCCTGTCAAATTAGTCCAATGCTTATTTTCAATATAAATGTAGTCGCTAACTATCGCAGTTACGTCTAAATACCCATTAATGAATACGGTAAAGACTAATTTGACAGCTTTAAATATGTTCTATCCTTTTTCAATAATTTTTGTAATAAAGAGATGTGATGTGACTAAAATTAGTTTAGTGCGATTTACAACAGAATCAGCACCAATGTTTTCTACTTTATGATAACTTTTAGACTTTAGAAAAATAGTGATGTAACCAAAATTTCTATTTTTATTATCAATACAAAGCAAAATTAGATCTGCATAATTGTAATCTTTATATTTCTTAATTTTGGTATTGATATACATATCATCGAAGATTGGTTATCTCATCATCATCATCATCATATCAGCCCATGGATGTCCACTACTGAACATACGCCTCCCCCATTGATTTCCACTTCGAACGGTTCTGTGCCGCTTGCATCCAGCGGCGCCCAGCGACTCTGACCAGGTTTTCCGTCCACCTGGTGGGAGGTCGTCCCGCTCGGCGCTTTCCAGTACGTGGTCGCCACTCGAGAACCTTTCTTCCCTATCGGTTATTGGCTCTTCGAGCGATGTGGCCTGCCCATTGCCACTTCAGTCTGCTAACTCTACGTGCTATGTCCGTTGTTTTCGTTCTCCTACGAATGTTATATATTGGTTATCTAAGTACTACTAATTATAACTTGTAATTGTGGTTTAATACAAGTCTATCTACTATACAGAAGGTACATTATCTACAAATATTAATGGAAAAGGAGGTAAACTTTAGAAAAATCATTTCCTGGGTACTGATGGTGTCAAATTGCTTAATATGGCCTTTATAATGCCCAGTAAATGGTAACTGTTGGCATTTCACTGCTTCACCCTGCGTTATTAATTCGACATTACTATATTTAAATGAAATAATTACTTGTTACAATTAACTTGACCTTAGTGCTTTATTATTGATAGTATAGTCGAGCTACTTGATAACATAAGCTTATGCGAAGTCAGATGTTCAGGATCAGGGTTCGATACGAAATTTTCACTTGTATGCTGAGATGTACTTCTCTTGTACAGAAGTTGTTAGGTATCTTCTCAATGTAAATCTGTTTTGTTAACCATCTTACTTACCAATTCTTTATTTTGCTTAGAAACAGGCGTGGCGTTCTTCAATCTTCTTGTTTATGTATCATTCTGCCTACTAATTAAAATGTTCTCTATATTGATCTAAACTAATTCAAATAAACAAACAATTTCCACAATTTACTGTACACAGAACTTTTTCAATTATCGTTATAGTTCAAGTTATCTGTAATCGTGCTAGCATTAGTAATCTTAGAACTAGGTTCTGTTATACGGCTGCTGGGACCAGGGTGTATAACATTCACTACAATTAGCCACGGCTCAGTAATTCTGTCGTCATTGCGTCGGAGCCTTGTTTATAAGTCGGAGTGTAGTTTCACCACGTCATAGTAGTTGTGGAGTTAAGTTATAGTGGCATTCTCAGTTAGCCCGATTATAAATCGGTGAACATTAGATACAATAAAGTAATCGGCGTCCGATTTCTACTCCACTCCGCCCACGCTGGACGTAAGTTGGAGAAAAGTCTTCAAACCAGTAAAAACCATTGATCAAGTATCGAGACAGATAGACTGGTAGCCAACCAGCTTCTTGTGATGACCAAACTAAATTGAATTAGCTGCAACTTTTTGGCATTTGGCAGTCATATTTAAGTATCAGTCATCTACGTAAAGTAGGTATTAATCATCTATCTATAGTGATATAAAGCCTGGGTCAAGGTGAATCTAGCCTTCAACTTTAGAAGACATATGCAGTTTATCGTCTGAAGTTGGAGCAAGTCCCTGTCCAAGCCATCTTTCTAGTGGCTCCTCGCCTCTCTCAGTGACGCCTCAGGGAGTCCAGACTATAGTAATTATAATGATGAAGCTTCGTTAGGTAGTTTACAAAAATTCATATTTACAGAGATTTTTGCTTTAGATAGAGACTATCACTATTATAATGTGGTAATATGGCTGAAGGCAGTAAGCGCTGGACTATAAGGACATATTTTGGAGCCAGATTTTCAACATGACGAATGTGAATATATTGAAGATGAAGTCATATTGCATTTTTTTATTAATGTAACATAAGTACTGAATCCAATGATCAAAGGAATTAAATTGGGACCTATTGAATTGGAGACAGAGAACGAGAAGAAGATTAATTTAAGATAATGGTCAGCTCCAACCTAGCTTTATGACTAGAAATAGATCTGTCTGTGCCTGTAACGTACTGTGACGAAATGTGCTCTATATAGTTTAAAAAAAAAGACTAAACCGAATATAATTACACTATCAAATTTATAACAAGGAAGTGCAATAAAAACGATTTTCAACGGACTAATCTGCGTCTACCTTTATTATTCTGGTTGTCAAATAAATATTGTTGGATATTAATTTGATTTATTGTTATTATAACCGCGTTGTTAGTTCTTACTTACACACACTAAGTAGGATTTATTGTGTGTTCTTGCTTTGGTTTTAATATTTTTGATGATACTGTTTTAGTTACATATTTGCTTTGTTGAGTTTGTATTCAAGAAAATATTGTATGTCAAAGCTTACTTAAAGATTAAGAAGGAAAATCTACTTTACATATTTTTAAATAGGCTAAGTAATGTCATGTAGATATATATTTTTAGGGTTCCGTACCCAAAGAGTGCCAAACGGGACCCTATTACTAAGACTCCGCTGTCCGTCCGTCCGTCCGTCCATCCGTCCGCCCGTCTGTCTGTCAGTGGGCTGTATCTCATGAACGGTAATAGGTAGACAATTGAAATTTTCAGAGAATTTGCATATATATTGCCGCTATAACAACAAATGATAAAAATGAAATAAAATTAAAGGGAGCGCCCATACAAGAAACGTCTATTTTTATAGCAAAGTTGAGTAAGTTAATATTATACGGAACCCTCCGTGTGCAAGTCCGACTCGCACTTGGCCGATTTTTTTCTAGCTTGCTTTTCCCTTATTTTTGTTAATACAGTAATTTGCGTGATTCAGAGTATTTCACACGTCAAGATTACAATCACATACCTTTATGCTGAGCTCAATCTTGATGCTCAGTTTATATTTAAATAAATGAATATGATTTTTTTTTTTTTTTTTTTTTTTTTTTATTGTTTATAGACCTGTGTTTGACCGCAATCTCACTATGGTAAGTGATGATGCGGCCGATGGTGGTAAGCACACAAAGCCTAGAAGGAACTGGCTCTCAAGTGCAGCTGTCGGAACACACCGAAAGGTGCTTGGCGACAGATTTTCAACTTGAGGGTGGTAGCCAGCCAGGCGGGTACTACAAAGTACCCTACCACCGTGCTATGGTTTCCTCACGATGTTTTCCTTCACCGAAAGCTCAAGCTCATTGTAGGATTCGAACCCGGGACCTTCGTCTCGGTATCCGACGTCACTACCACTGAGCTATCATCGCCTTAAATTGATTATATTGATTATTATAAAATAGCCCTTTGGCATTAATTGGAAAATATTTTTATTTCATAATAATTTTCCGCACAATAATTATTTTACCATAATAAAGCTTTCGACGAGAAAGCGTCCATAATCGGTACGCCCTCGACCGATAATAATAAATTAGTAATTCGACGCATAAATCACGGAGCATGAAATTCAATAAAGTCGTATCGAACAGCGTACCACCACGGTGTGGACTTTAATTTACAATTAATCAAGTCAAGACTTAAATTAGGAGTCTCGTGCACGATCAACAAAAATTGATGTGAACCAGTTGAGATTTTAAATATGTTTATCGTGATGCTATTATTTTCTTATGATAATTAAGTTTTGTTTGTTGATCATTTATTGATATTTATAAAGATGGTGTAGTTATTTAAGTATTTATGAAATATAATTAAAAGAAAGTATTTTAAGTCCTATAAAATGTGTACGAAATTTTAATTTAAAATATTTCTGTTTGTGAGACTTAAACAAGCAACTTTAAAGTTGACCAGTATAAACAGTACTTTCCTCATTGGGCTATAAGTCTGCGTGAGTGAGTTTTGATGGGACAGCCAAATTCGCTGATGGTCAGTGACTGAAACATGGGGCGTAATGGTAAAGAATGACTTAATTTTAGCAATTTGGAAGTCTCTGTGGCAGATTGATTGATTGCAGTTTATGCAAAATGAGAGGTGTGCTGTAAGCATCAATAAAAATAAATTGCATATTTAAAACGGAACTCAATTGTTTAATTATGTACCTACGTTGGTAGGTAATTAATCGTGTACTCTATCATAGACCTTGATTTTTTTATGTGGTCAAGGAAAACGTAATGTCAATTGTATTGTTATGTAGTTGAAAATAAAAATAATATTTGTGTCGTTTCAATTAAAAGTACAATGATAAGAGGCTTATTGCTCTGTCATATGCGTAAAATACTATTGTTTGTATTTCAAGATTATTATTATAAAACCTGATCTGGATTCATCGTGAATAATCGTCATCCTATTCTTTTCTTCATCGAACGCTGGCGCTTCGTCGACCTTTTTTTTTTTTTTTTTTCAATTACAACTGCTTTTTATAAATTCTATTACTACTAACAAGTTCGCCAAACTGCACAAAACAGTTTGTTGGCGAAAGAGGCGCTCGGGATACACACGCATTTTATCTTTATAATATTATAATAATAGTACAAAAAAGGTTTTTATATAAAACAAAAAAATATGTAGAAACTAAAAAAGAATTACACAATATCATCTTATATTTATAGTTATAGGTCATCATCATCATAATCAGCCTTTTTAAGTCCACTGCTGGACATAGACCTCTCCCAGAGCCATCTCCTGATTTCTTGCCAACCGCATCCAACCCAGGTACTAGGTCGGTAAATATAAAAAAAAATACAAAATTTGTTGATTAGTTATGGGAAAATCGCAAACATATTGTCAGATGCGCCGTGGAACCTTTTTTGCGTTCCGTACCCAAAGGGTGGCAAACGGGACCCTATTACTAAGCCGCCGCTGTCCGTCTGTCTGTCTGTCAGTGGGCTGTATCTCATGAACCGTAGGTAGATAGTTGAAATTAAAGGGCACACAACAAACATGTTTTTAGTTGATATTAGTATTGTTGTACGGAACCCTCTGTGTACAATTTCGACTCATACTTGGCCGGTTTTTATAATACGTAGTTATAGGTACTGAGGTATCGAAATGAAAGAAGCAAAATCAGCTTTCATATTATATTAACATTGCATTTATTCAATTTATTAATAAACTACTTACATAATTTTTACGTAACTTAAGCGATTGATATTTAATTGAAACGACTCGTTGCTTTCATTAAAATGTCCATAAAATTTGATGTCAGACAGCAACGTGGGTGCAGTTGCTCATTCCAAGATATTCGCCCACGATTGTTATAAAACCTCCAATAACTATTAAATAAATTAATTACTTTTTTTATTTCGCATTAATGCATTTATAGAAAATGTGTTCTATATTACGTAAGTACTTCGAGAACATAAAATACATAGAGCGTTCAATTAAAAAAAATTAAAAGTGATTAATATAACTGGTTTTGTAAAGGCTGGCTTGCATGATGCATATTTTATTTGTTAATCATATAAAGGTGCATCTACGCTACGCGAACCGAGCAGGAGCCGAGCACACGTGGGGCACGAATTCGTGTAGCGTAGACGGACTTGTGAGCTTCGAATGAGAGTTTGGCTCGCGCTCGACTGCGCTCCGCGAATATTCACATATTTTTTATGTTATGATTTTATTTTTATTCATGTGTCGGAATTAAATGTTTATGAATGGTTTTTAGCTGAATTAACTCAAATCTTTTCATTGATGGTTGAAATTATGATACCTATTATACTAATTAGTAAGGCTAGTTACAATCGCGTAGATTTTTTGTTGTTTCGTTGACAGATGTTATTTCAATGGCGGAAATTAATTAATAATAATATTATGATAATTATTTTTTGTCGGCAATAATATTAATCTTTCCGTGTAGGCATATTGTCAAGGTACATTTTAAAATTCGTTAATTTGTTTATGTTATTTAAAACTCATAAATAATATAATTTGATGACCATTTTACAAATGATAAATTGATCAAAGCGAGACGTTTCTATCGGATTAACAATATCTATGCAACAAAAAATATTTTTTAACTTTAATTTATTGAAATTAAGTTATCGCTAACATTAAAATTGATGACACAATTTTATTGAAAGGAAATAATTTGATTTTATTATAATTCTATTATGTTCTAACAAAGTATTTGACCGTTAATGGACAGGTAGCTTTAATACCACATCTTAAACGATTTACGACGTAATTAATTTATTTACTTCACATTAAAATGGTAGCCTATCAATTATATTAAGGAGAAGAGACGCGTACGTAAATGCTACCCATGCGTTATATGAAGCATTAAGAACAATATGTATACGTCCGAATCACTTGATCAGTCATATAAAGGGATCCTTTACACGATAAACGCATAGGTATTTAGAAAAAAAATATGTTAGAAATTCGGACATGATACAGGTGTCCCACAAGGCTCTGAGCTGTCCCCAATATTGTTCCTGCTGCATATCAATGATGCTGTCTATTGATAGAATTCATTCCTAGCAAATGCAAGCTAGAAAAGCGAAAGATAGAAATTCCAAGATAGAATTAGGGACGTTAATTACACGGACTGTGCAAATATTCCTTTATCTGTGATGGAGGAAAGCTGCGAACGATTGGAGGCCATCGAGACTCATTATCATCTGTCTGCCCTGTCCCCAATCATTTAAGGTCGGTGTAATACGTACGCTTCTTAGCGGCCATCGAGAGTACACTAATTATTATTTATCGAAGATATACTGTGCTGTGCTGACTAGCTGATTCTAGCCTCTAAGTCTTAAAGAGACTTTGTTTCCTGTGTTACTATACTGCTTACTCAACGGATTCTGAGACATGACTTAATACCTATGACTCTATATCAATCGGAGCTCTTCATCGCACATTGGAATTAATCATTTGTTCAATTTAGGCCCTAGTAGGGTACTTAACTTATGACGGAGAATGGAAAGGAGATTCCTACCGCGGGTGCTCAGGTTGTGGAATGAACCCACGTGATCCTTCCAAGGGAGTACTGCATGGGGTGTTTTAAGAAGGATGTAAAGAGATTATTGCAGGGTTGGCAACGTGCAAGCGATATCCTTGTTGATGCAAGCATCTATCTGTAGGCTAAAGTAATCGCTTACCATCTGGCGGGCCGTAATGCTTGTTTACTCCCTTATTGATATTTTTTTTTTTAACTAAATCAGTGTAATAGTGTGCCCCGTCTCACTCTTTCGATCCCCAAATGTCACCTGTCAGATAAAGACTTCGGAATTGTAGCTAATCAACGTTTGATAACTTTATTATGAATACGGGGGTAAGTATATAAAAAGTACGGAGTTGCTAATAATGCGCATATCTGCTTGGAAGAATTTGAATATCAATTTCATACTATAAATCTTCAGCGATTAGGTACAACAAACACCTAACAACACTTTTCTATCATTTTTTTTTATTAAATGAACTGGCCCTTAATATAGAGATCATAAACACGGTAATATCCGCCTGTAACCCGTCGAGAGCAGTCACAACACTAGCATTCCGGTTATTTAATGACAATAAAACTTGATAGATAACTCTATAAAGAGATATGGACATTTCTCTGTGAATGTCTAATTGGGCATTTAAATCTGTTTTCTTGCTGCTGACACTTTCGACAAACACTTTTACAATAACACTTTTATGTAATAAAACTTGTATAAGATTTTTTATATACAACTTAGTCGGTAAATAAGCATACGGCCCGCCTGATGGTAAGCGGTTCTGTAGCCATATGGACGCTTACAACACACGGGGCATAACTCACACGTTACCGACCCTTCCCCCCTCCTCAATGAGCTCTAGCGACCTTACTCACGTACAGAAATACAACCTAAAGTTATTTGGCTGCGGTATTCTGTAAGGTGGAGGTACTTCCTCAGTCAAGCTACTCTCTGAGCAAATATACGCTACGTAGGTAGAACGTAGCGTTTATTCGCTCTTGAGATTTTACGCAAACATACCCATTCAAATTGATTAATGCAAAAGTGATTAATTATGGATGAGTATCATATATTTTTCTAGACAATTTGGTGTTGACAATTTCTAAACAGTTCTAAGATTTTTTAAGCAGTTGAAAAAATAATGTATACTTCGTAACAGTTTAAAGTCGGAAGTGCTAGAGTTATTCTAGTTATAAGTACCATGGATATATATGTATTCATCCTGTTAATTAAATTAAGCTTGCATTTATTGTAAATTGTACTTTGTAATATATTATTTGTTATAGTTGTTATATATATATACTTTGCGTACGGTACAGAGCAGCGATAGAGAATAATTTAATTTTTATTAGGTTTATTAAGGCAGTAAAAAGGAATCCCATTTCAACCCACGAATAAAATATAATGCGGTCCCAACGATGTTGATTAAGTGTTAGGTACAAATATTCATTGACGTAACCGTTCCGGGAATACACAAATATTATGATACAAAGCAGAGTATTCCTCATACGTGTAAAGTTTAGTTTTAATTGGCACAATGTTTATTATTTCACTTTCAATCACTATGACGCCGCCTAAACTATTATCTAGATTTTTTGCTCAAGGATGTGACTATTAGAATCGATTTTTAGATTACGACCTTCATTGTTTCATGTATTAATTTATGTTTGAAATTGTGAACAGGGCTGCTGTGTTTAGTTTAATTTGTAGTTTTGCCGCTGCGCCGGGGTACGCAATTGTTGTCAGTGCGATTAGAATGTAAATATTATGT
This sequence comes from Polyploca ridens, assembly GCA_951394255.1. Lineage (NCBI taxonomy): Eukaryota > Metazoa > Arthropoda > Insecta > Lepidoptera > Drepanidae > Polyploca > Polyploca ridens. The sequence continues at coordinate 4,354,325 of OX596246.1, read as the reverse complement.
AATGAATCTAAGCTTGTTTTGAAAAGAGTAATTGCTGAGTTTATTGCCAGCCCTTCTCAGCAAATGCAACTTTCCGTGAATTAGAGTCAGACTATTCATAAGTGCTTGCGAAGGTCTATGTGAAATAAATGTTTTTTTTTTATATTGAATGCGCCACAATCTCGCGTGATGGTGAGCGAAGATGTAGTCTAGGGTGGACCGCGCGTACCCATAAGATGCCTGTTCACTGTGGCCTTGAATAGACCCATGTTATAAGTGTCACGGCAAAAATTTACGTATGATTTGTGTCAACACTGTGTTTGAATATCGAAACAACTTTGAAAAGTACCTTTAAATTAATAATCGACTTGGAACGCATGAGCATTTCTTTCCTCAACCATCCAAGTTGCCTTCGACATGTCATGACAAATGTCAAAAATATGTCCAACATAAAATTGTTGTAGTGAACACATCACTGATGGAACTAGTTCATTTAGCACCGAGAGTAGTGCGATGCCCTGTCCATGCGCGCGCGCACCGCGACCGCCCGCACATGTTTGCGGTGTGCTTAGCGGGATGCCGCTAACAGTGTGTCGTTGTGGCAAAGATTAAATGCTGTGCAGATGGTTATTAGAGCTTATACTTGTAAAAGTAATTCAGTTTTTTGTTTGCTTATATCCGAAATTACAATATACCCTGTGTACCTAATTAAGAAATAATCCGCTGTTCATAGTTTGTTCGAGTATACTTTTAGAGAATTGCATGGTTTCTTTATTGCCTTGTTAGTTGCTTAAAATATATTTCAAATCTGGAGTATCTAGCAACCAACAACTATTGCAGTTACTTGAATCACTCGTACCATCTGTACAGATGCATATTATAATCATTGGTCTCTGTAACATTCAGAGGACAGTGTACGTCATTGTGCGTAGAACTTCACCAATTATCGCATCTCGCGCCCATTATGGACGGACATAAACTGTGGTGGCGCTAAAACCACTTGTGACAACAAACTGCTCGATATTTCAGGGATCCTTGACGAGAGTACAACGAATTAACAGCTTTACGGTATGACGGGAACATTATGAATGAGAAAGGGTAGAAGATTTCAAAGGTTTAGATCAGTTAGTTCAGTCACTAAGTTTGGATGTTTGTGCCTTTGTCACGCTTGAACGGCTCAACGTATTAAGACGAAACTTGGCACATCAATAGATCATACCTTGAAATAACATATACAATACTTTTATCCCGGGAAATTATAAGATCCTTTGGAAATACGGGTGAAACTGCGAGGTGGAAACTAGTCTGAATTATAAGAAGCTCTGCGTGCCCTCGACAAGCAGGCTAGATTCGCGATACGATGTGTTTGTATTGTGTTGTAGTGGTCAATGTATTGCGTTGAACAATGTCAACATGACCTCATCACTCACTTGCCAAATCTTCGCGCAAGCATTCTATTATGTGGCCCAGATAAGTGACTGAACTGCTCCACAACCTAAATTACTCCAACGTGCTATTAAACTGCGGGCATATTCTCTGTACCTCTGTACGAAGGCGATAATATCTTAGAGGTAGAGACGTTGAGGGTCAGCTACTTATGCTCTTTATTAGCCAGTGTAATTTGTTCATTGTTTGATTCAACATCATTATTTTGTGTTTCTACTTTTCATCCAATTTTTCCATTTTTTTATTTCAACCATTTTGTCAAGTCCATGAATAAAATGGCTCATATTGATACTCGTCCATATTCAAAAAAGTAAAAAGTTCAAATTGTACCATAACGTGAGTACACAAGAGACACTTACATCCCACATAGCTTTCGAAAGCGTAAAAAACCTTAACAATGTGACCGCGATTTTACACGACTCAGATCCAATTTTAACGACACAACAAACATGGTTACACCAGTCGCCATGAACGTCCATGATGCGACCGCTAAAATCTTGCGACAACATTGCTCATAACCACATAAACTTTTAAAAGTGTTTACTTACATACACTGTGACAGAACGATCTAGTCCGACGATTGCAGGCTTGACAAATGCCCCAACAATTTTACTCTTACGCCCACGTTGCACTTTAATGTGTACGTAATAGAGTCTAGTTTCTCCTTACGCAATGGCATGTGAAAGTGGTGGATAGGTAATGGTAATGATGTTTACAGTTAAGTCGTCATGTGGTCGCTAATCGCGCCGAAGTCGCGAGTTAGCGCCTCGCCCGGTGTCCGCAAACACTGTCATTCATTGTCACCCTAGTTGAATGGAGATCAGCCCTTCCGCATAGATCTTCTTTTCAGAGACTGTTGTGAGTCCTATATTTTAAGGGGTTGATTTAATAAATTGATCTTTAATTTATAATGTCGGTATAACAATGATGAGAAGTTATCAACAAATTCTCATGTATTTCAGTATTTGTTCATTGCAAAGTTTTCCGAAAATTTCTTAGTTGTACTACTCGTAGTTAATTACTATCAATTTATTGCAGAAAATGTCCTGAGAGATATAATTTTAATAGTGCAAGGGCGGAAAATTCAAAATTCAAAAAATACGCATCGATTGGACCAAATTATATTTTTATGCCTTTTGCGGTCGAGACCATGGGACCGTGAGGGCCAAAGCTCGCAGTTTTGCTCACACGTTGTCTTCAAAATTGATCGAGGCCTTCGGAGACCAGCGGGAGGGGACCTTTTTCCGCCAACGCATCAGCTAAAAACATCCAAAGAGGAAAAGCTGCCAGCCTTCTGGGAACCCTGCCGTTAATCGGAAGCAGCGGCAGGCTTGAGGAAATTTTCTATATATAGATTGTGTTTTGTACATATTTGCTGTAAAAATAAAGACATAAATACTTTATTTGTCACAAAAGTTTATTTGAGCTAATAGTGAAGATGAAAAAAACGATGATGAATACAGAATACACAATCGTAAGCCTTAATATCGACAGTGAAGCAACGTTCTTACAAAATCCCTAACAACTATGATGCATGTTTTTTTTAAATTGTTCAGTAGCTTTGACCTTAATAATTACCCTAATAGGGCCTGAACTGAATAAATGACTTGAAAGTAGAAGACTTACTACAGCTGACAGAGTTGACATTAAACCTTATATCTATTTTCAAGAAAACTTCTATAGCGCGATTCAGGACTGTTCCGCAATTGTCAACTCAGGTAACACATCTGCTAGTTAGTGACTGCAAATATATTTTCTTAGTAATAGACTGAAGAATTGCGTCCGTGCCAATTGTGATCTTATTGTTGACATAGGTCACGGTTGTATGGCTGTCGTTCATTATGTCTTCGCGCTCTTTGTTTGACAGTTAATAGGCACATTGGTATTGTTAGTGAATAAATTCATACTTCTGCACATATTTATAAGAACATGCGTAAGTGATGATGTCAATTTAGAATGGCCATAAATCATTGTTGGACTATATAAGCATTCCGGAAAATCAATCATAGGATATACTTCATCTTTCAAGCCAACTCTGATGCTATTCGGATCTGTAGGAACGATTTTAGATCCATAAATACATATATGCTAATGCTATGCTAGAAGCAGTTTTCATGTTCTGCGATCGACTCCTTCATTTTTAATAGCAGGCTTAAATTATAAAATAGGGGCAATTTGATTGGATAGTCTTTGAATAACTCCACTACACTAACGAGCAATATAAAAAAGCCACTAACTTATCATGAAATATTTCCGAAACCACGCAAGATGGCTTCTTGGGGTGAAAAGCAACAAACACCAAATTGAAACAAAAAATTATAATTTGTAAGGAAAAATAACTTTATGACTTAGGCACTTTGCAAATGTCTTTTTATAACTGGAAATTAGAAAAGCGTCTAGCGTTTTTAATATCTCCTGAATTATAAGGACGCAAAGTGCAAAATTTTTGAAGATCACATATAAATTTACTATTGCACCCAGCAGATCTAAAGACGGTTGGATATCAAACACTTGTGAAACGTGATCTATATGGTATAAATAGTTTAATATTTAGGAAATTAACTAGACCGTACATAGAACACACGGTGTTACGTTAATGTCAGTTGATTTGCTAGTTCAATAAACAAGTAGTTTTCCAAAACTCATACAAACTAGGGTGATACTTAGTCTAAAATTCAGTTCTTCATCATTAAAGCACTTCCTCTCCTCGCTTAGATGACTTTCACACCAGATGGTGCTTTGAAGAATAATTAATTGACATACAACTTATCACAGTTAATTTATTCGTCTGGATACACAGAGGTGTGTCGCCTCTTTGGCAATATTCCATTTGACACAAACGCACAGGAAAAACAACTGTAGCTCGTTGAAAGAGAGTTTACAATCGTTGCTATAAAAACCACAGTGTCTTCTTAGTTGACTAAACAGATACTGTCAGTGAGAAGCCTAAGTAGTGGCCAAAATAAATTCGGAACTGTACAATGACGTATTTCGTAACTGTACCCCAAATGTTTGTTAAATAAATTTGTATAGCAAATATTGGACGCAAATAATTCTAAAATATAACCCGCGTCTACAACGTGCTAAAATCTATAAATTAGGAGTTTATTCACTCCGAATTAGTATAGATACCGGTCCCGCCTACAGTGGTAGTATTTTTGTAATAGTTTTTTTATTTAGTAATGCAATTAGATCTACAATGAAGAACAAATTTTCAATTTACCGATCAGTTAAGTAAACAAGACAATATTCATCGACAAATAGAACGATTTACACTTGAATAAAAATATGAATAACACAAAGCACACACTAATTAACATAAACAATAGAGTTTAAAAGTATTCTCAAAAGGCATAAAAAAGCAAATATTTCCACAAATTCTTTGAGTGGGGAAGTTTAAACACGGTGGACATACGTCGCTAGGTGTCAGCGCCGGCGCATTCAGCCGCCACTCCCGCGCCGATTGATTCAGCTAATGTAAGCGCTAGTAATGATGATTCGCCCCGACTGACTCAAGTTCTGTATTTGTTCATTTTTAAATTACAGGGTGTTGTTTTGGTCGGCGACAAGCGACCCAGGAGCGGTAGTACAAAATAATACTGTAAATATGTTGAGAAATACCTTATTCAATTTGAAATAAAATTACCGCAAAGTATGGTTACTAGGCACGTGCACTGACTAGAGCTAGGCACAAGCCGCCATCGCCCCATCCCTTTACTCCCTCGCACTCCCGTTGAGTATTATGACTACACTTTAGCTTATTACATGATTTTCAAAATTTTATTTTTTTTATTTTTATTATTAAAAAAATAAATTATTTTTTTATATTTTTTTTAGCACCAGTATCATTTGTATTATCGACCCTGAGTCGCTCGTCGCTGACCAAAACAACGACCTGTATAAGAAATCAGTTGTTCAATCAAACAGAATAGGTACGTTTCAATTTTCAATTCTATTGATTAACTAATGTAAAAAAAAGTTTTTTATGGCGTGAAAGAAGTCAAAGAAGAGGAATCAGAGGATAATTGAGTGCCTACTAGCAAATATGTTCATAATTTCGACTATGAAAAATCCAATATCAGGATCAGAAGACTAGCTGGCTGAAAAGAAGAACAACTCCGTGTATTACAAAAAAAAGCAGCCACAAATATATAAATAAATAAAATACTAAACACTGTCCAATTTAGAAATTCCAAATATATAAATAATCAACCGAATACCAATGAAATCATCGATGTATGAAGTATTATGAAACGTACCCTAATATAAACAGTCAGTCTAATTTTCGGGGTTAATAAAATCATTCCGTAAACAGTAACCTAGCGATTCACTGACATGTTGTAGCCATAACTTACCGACATCTTGACTTTTAGTGTTGTACTCGTTTTTTAGTGTTGTAGTAAAACCGTGAAGGTCGATCACTAGTATAGTTGTTTGTATGGATTAGTTAGATTCCCGATAAAAACTTATTTCTGTGAAGCTGGAAATTTCGACAGTGTACCTGATTGGCACATGTTAACGTGCGTTGGATGCTTCTGCCCAAATGCCAGGTCATGTAAAAATAACTCATATAATAATTGTTGAATGGTTTATTTTCCATTGGAAGTCGTTACTAATTCGGGTAGAGCAACCTTACATCCCGTTTTTGCATTCTAAGTTCGAATTTTCTAATTTACTTCCAAAAAATACTCGAAAAAGTTATTTGCACGATGCAAGGATGTAGCAATTCTAATCTGTCTGTGTGATTAGGTTCCTAGTTTAAATTATGCATTTGTATGCATGAACATGTCTATATGTCTGGGTATAATGTATGCATTTACATACAAAAATTAGTATATGCAGTATATCAGTTATCTGTCTTCCATAGTACAAGCTCTGCTTCGTTTGGGATCACATAACCGTGTGTGAGGAATTAAATTTTATTTAATATTTTAAAAACTTTACTTTTTGGGGCATGAAAAAAGTATTTAAGTAGTAAATCATTTCAATGCAATACTCGCACATTCTTAGAAAATATACTTAGTAAAAAAATGCACGATATAAACACATGCGAGCAAATGAATGAAGATTGATCGCACACGCATTGAAACAGTACAGAATCGTAACAACACAGAATCACGATGGATTATTAGTATTTGTCGAAGTTAATGTAAGCTTAGGTGTCGTAGCCATGTTGCAAAAAACTATCTTATTACAATTCGCCTAGCCAGTTTGTAGTTCATGCATCGCATTTTGGCTAGCAAAAACTACGAAAATCTACGCTAAAACTCTACATAAAAAAATAAAATATAATTTATATGGTATTGTACCTACCAAAATTTTTTGAATTTGACCCTAAATAATTGAGGACTTCGATATAATATGAAGCACACACTATCTAGCTTTATTGTAATCTACACTATTTTATATATTTATATAATAAAGCAGAAGGGTTAAAAGCAGTTAGAGTGAAACCGCGGGGGACAGCTAGTATATGAAATATACGGCGTATTTAGTATAGAGTATAGGCATTATGATACAGTTAGGATTATCAGCGAAAGGTCTAGTTTTTGCTAGTCTGCTTAGGTTTTTTATGCCTGTTATAAATGTCAATTATTATTATTTTGTTCTAACTCTCTTGAGCCAAGTAGTCATATCAGTCACCAATCATATCAATCATCAGTAAATTATATTATCCAGACGTGATCCAGACTTTACCAGGAATCTTTTACGGAATATATTGACTGAGCACTCCGTTTAGAATAAAATATTGAAGTGATCATATTCATTTTATGAAATACTTTATAAGGTGAAACAGACTGAAAATTACTGTTCAAATTTTGTTTAACAAATCCAAAACCAATATCAAGCAACAGAATTTAAATAATAAACAATTTTAATTACCGTAATCGATTCATCCGATTCTTTCATAAACAAGTCTCGGAATCGAATCAATCCACGAGGAGAAGGCGGACGAGACGGTTCCCGGAACACAGTCTACGGACGCGTCTAAATTTATTCGAACTAGCTTCGCACTCGATACTCTGACAATGAACTCTTATCGAGTAAACAATCGATCACTCGCCGCGACCTGGCGCTCGCCTGTCGTCGCTCAGCGTGGCGGATCGTAAATCGATACTTAGTTGAAAGAACAACACTAGTTGTATTGAGTGAGTCGAATTTTACGTCTGTTTTGTGATTATCAAACTTTCTTAACGTTTCGATTATGATTGTATACACATACTTTATCTAGTGCTATTTATATTTCAACTAGCTGTCCCCCGCGGTTCCACCGCGTTCCCGGGATAAAAAGTAGCTTATGTCCTTTTCCATACCATAGGCTATCTGCATGCCAAATTTCATGATGATCCATTGAGTATTTGAGGCGTAAAAGTATAACAAACAAACAAACTCACTTTCGCATTTAAAATATTATTAAGTAAGGATATAGTTCGAAGTGGAAATCAATGGGGGAGGCCTATGTTCAGCAGTGGACATCCATGGGCTGATATGATGATGAAGGATATAGTTAGGATATTCTCAGATCTCAATACTTTCATCGGTATTTCATAAACTATCCACAAAAATAAACTAAGCCCTATCTCCTGTTGTCCTCAGGGCGTCTGGCAGCGCAGTGATACTGGACCCTCGTATGATCTGCAAGAAGAACCGTCGCACCAGGGGCCGGTTGGCTCAGATCTGCAGGAACGAGACTGGTCTGCTCAAGGAGATCACACGAGGAGTGACTCTAGGAGCAACGGAGTGCGCGCACCAGTTCAGGAATAGAAGGTGGAACTGCACCACACAGAGACGAAGTATGAGGAAAATACTTATGAGAGGTGAGAGGGATTATGATGAGGGATAATGAATTAAGGATGGCAAAGCTTTAGGGAGTGGATATGGATTAAGTCTGAAGTCCGAAGAAGTGACTGGACTTTTGACAATTGTTTGAAGTTTGCTCTAAAATGTTAAGGTTGTGTTCAGTTGTGTTCTGTTGTGATCAGTAAAAATCTTGAGCTATCCGAATTAGCCGAATTTCCAATAAAATTTACCTAACTTAATAGCAATAAATAGGATTCATCACTTTTAACTTGCAACTTTAAATTATAAATAATAAATTAACATTACTATCAACCTCAATAAGAAATGAACCAAATCAACGAAAACCCATCGACAAGCATTGATGACTCGCGAAACCACAATTTATTATTCGAATAACAATAACTTAATGATTCACAAGACGTATAAAAGATTATATTGAATCGATAATTTCTATTTACGACCAATCGACAGAAACCTTCGACAATCGATAGATATTTTATCGAAATTGCCGTGTTGAGTTCATCAACATTTAAAATACAGTAAATGTGGGCAGAGGTTTTGCTACCTGACTACCTTTATTAGTCGATGGACAAAAGAATGCAAAACGTGTTAAATCGCACAGATGGATATCGGAGCCTAATTCGATTAACCCAAAAGAGTTGATTTTTATGCGACCGCTCGTTTATCTAAATGCGCCCGTTTTAGTGTTGCGCTAAGTAACAGATATATCGATACTTTGGGGACTAATGAAGCCATTACGGAATAAAGTATCAGTTGTCACTTTGGGAATGTTTGGCTTCTATTTTTTTATTTTTGTTACTTCATCGTTTAGTGTAGGGTTATATACAATTTGATTAGTGTAAAATAAAATAAAAATATGTAAATTTTATTGAATCAATTTTAGATTTGATTATTGTTGGAGTTTGAAACAAAAAGATTTGTAATAAAAGTTGTAATTTACATACACTTGTTATAAGTTTAATAACCCCAAAGTCAAGTAAAAATTTTATTACCGAATTGACAAAGGTCACGACTTAGACGTTCGACATTTCCATAAACTATTAAACATCGATATTAGCAGCAACACTATAAACCCAACCATTAGTCGTCGACCTGCATTCATTTCGGATTCATTAGCGTAAATTAAGTGGTATTTGTCAAAATTTCGTGCGCACAGAAAATATTTATAAACTTTACCACCCCGGGGCTTTATAACGTTCCACAATAACTCAGCGGAGATTGTGCCCACACCTTTTTGTACCAGATAAATAATGTAACAAAAAATATACACAACTAAATTTTTTTTTTTTTTTTTTTTTTTTTTTTTTTTTTTTTTTTTTTTTTTTTTTTTCGGCGGTAGGTGAAAATAACACACCCATTTTAAAATCACGAAACTTAATTTATTTATTAAAATAGTTAAAACGAGTATTACAGTTGCAATTTTAATGTCAAATTAAAGATTAGAGCACCCTACTTGCCGGTTAGTGTTATCTCCTTAATCGCCTACAGCACTGCATTGTTATTGAATCGTCACTGCACTTCACTATACCATGGAGGATATCAAGGAGTCTGTATCCCAAATGCAACACCTTTTCACAAAACAGATGGAAGACTTTCAGGCGCAGCTACAGAAGTCATCAGCCCCTGCCACCATCTCAACCTTGACAGCGGAATTTGCTTCGTTCAAAACCTTTGTTCTTGCTGCACTTCAGACCCTCCAAAATCAGGTGCAGTTTATTTCACGCAGCCAGGACAATATAGAGATGCAGAGTCGTCGCAAAATTTTGCTTTTTCATGGTTTACCGGAGACTGATAGCGAAGATGTTGCAGCAGCCATAGTGAAAACAGTTGTGGACAAGCTGAAGGTGTCGGATTTTAAAGCAATCAACATAAGTCGCTGTCATCGGATGGGCCGTGCAGCAACCCCAGATAAATGTAGACCAATTCTTGTCAAGATCCGTGATTTTGGTATGCGAAGCAAGATCTGGAGTGCAAAGGCCAGTCTGAAGGGCTCGGGTATTACTTTATCCGAATTCCTGACGAAATCGCGGCACGACGTGTTTATGACTGCACGACACCGTTTTGGAGTGATGAAGACATGGACTCGCGAAGGCTCTGTTTTCGTGTTGGGGCCAGACGGTGCGCGGCATCGAGTGACCTGTCTGTCGGATTTAGACAAAATAGGTGAGCCGGCCACTACCAGTAATCATAGTCCCAAACCAGCAGTAACTGCTCCAAAGATTGCAGCGACGAAGAGCAGACGCGCCGCTGCTGCTATTAGGAAATAGTTTTGTGTCATATCTTTCAATGCCTAAAGTACTAGCATGCTTCTATTATTAACCAAACTTGTTTGTTATTTACCCGTAAAATTATTCACTTTTTTTTTTTTTTACGAAAGTTCAACCACCAAGTTTTATTTTGTTTTGAACTGTCAATGTCAAACTGTCAAAATACTGTTGTTGTTGTTTAATTAATTCGTCAAAAGGCAGGCAAAGATCACAAGCATACAGCCTATTGTGACTGAAACGACAAACGTTGTTTTTTTTATTATTTTTATGTTGAGATGGTTTTAGTTCTTGTATATTTAACTTAACATTTCTTATTTTTTTATTTTATTTCTTTTTACTATTATCATACTGTGTTAATTTTACTCACAAAATGGTTATTTTTTTTTTATTTATTGTTATAATGTTATGGTATTAAGGCAATTTATATTACTTTAAATTTTTTATGTTTAACAAGTACACAACCGGCGGGTGAAGTGTAATTTTATATACCTACCAAAGTTTTAAAAGTAGGTATTAATTAACAGTTAATTATTAGTAATTTATTATATTTATAAAGGTATATACATATATATATATTTATTATTTGTATCGTAATATATTATTATGTTAAATATATCAGATAGTAGTAATAATGACAGTGGAGATTACTTTTCCTTATCTTCCACTGATAGCAGCATTGAAGATAGTTTCTCAAGCATTCCATCCCTTTCCGATGCTCTTGTGAGTGAATTTTCTGATGTACCTAAAAATTTTAATGTTATTCATATTAATGCGCAAAGTATTCCGGCACATTTCACCGATATGCTGGCATCATTTGATAATAAAAACGTCCATGCTATATTAGTCTCTGAATCGTGGCTTAAACCTTGTCTCCCTACCGGTTCTTACTCTCTTCCCGGTTTTCGCCTGATTCGCAATGATCGTACCAGCGGTGGTGGTGGCGGTGTGGCTATCTATCTACGCTCTCATATTCCTTTCTCGATTATTAGCATGTCTGCACAACCACCTCCTCCAGATGCTGGTGAACATTTATTTATTGAAGTGCTTCTTTCACAAACTAAAGTTCTTCTCGGAGTCTATTATAGTCCATCGTTACGAATTAACTATTTTTCATCTTTTGAAAAGATCTTAGAAGATCTTGTCCCATCCTACTATCATTCCATTATTATGGGTGATTTCAACACTTGCCTCCATAAGAGAGACAGTCGTTCTTTATCACTAGAGTCTATTGTTACTTCAAGCAACCTGGAAATTCTTTCTCTTAATGCAACTCATCACTTCCCAAACTCAACTCCCTCCCTTCTGGATCTTATTTTCGTGTCATCAACTCAGCATGTTGCGAAGCATGGTCAATTTCCCGCCGATGCCTTCTCTTTTCATGATCTGATATTCTTGTCATATAAAATCCGTCCTCCGAAAGATAAACCTAAAATAATTCTTCAGCGTAGCTTTGGTGGTATTAATCAAGAGCAATTTAATCAAGATGTGCTAAATATTGACTGGACTCCTGTCACAAGTGCTGAGTCAGTGGATAACCAAGTGGCCATTTTTAATTATTTAATAACTCAACTTTACGATAAACATGCCCCTTTGAAGTCTGTTAAAATAAAGCATTTGCCTGCACCGTGGCTTACAGAAGAACTTAAAGTATTCATGCACAAAAAATCTGTTGCTAAATGTAGATACAAGTGTCGTCCAAATGATGTCAATAAGACAAAATATGCCCGTGCTAGGAATCGCTGCAATACAGTGTTTAGGGATGCTCAACGTCAGCACATCCACCAATCTGTGGAAAACGGAGATCCAGCTAAGGTTTGGAAATTTCTTCGGTCAATAGGAGTTGGTAACTCTCGACAAGAGTCTATTCCTAAAGATTTAGATATTAACTCACTTAATATTCATTTTTCCTCTTCGTCTAGCATCAATGATACGATTAAATCTGCGACATTGCAATATCTTTCTACCATACCAACTCCTGACAATGATCCTTTTGTGTTAAATAAATTTTCTGTTTGTGATGTTAAGAAGAGTGTATTGTCGATTTCATCCAACGCGGTGGGAGGCGACGGTATTAGTCGAAACATGCTAGTCCCTATCCTAGCCCCTATCCTACCTATACTCTGTAGCATCATGAACTCCTGCATTACAAACAAAATGTTTCCTACTTTGTGGAAGGAAGCCCAAATTATCCCGTTACCAAAGAAATCTAATCCAAAATCCTTTGCCGATTACCGTCCTATTTCTATACTCCCATTCCTATCTAAAGTACTTGAACGCCTTATCCATAATCAGCTTAGTAATTTCCTGACCAGACATAATCTCCTCAATCCTCTCCAATCCGGTTTCCGTCCTGGCCACAGTACAGTAACCGCACTCCTTAAAATAACGGAAGATATACGTTTGGGTATGGAAAACGGTCATCTCACTGTGCTGACGCTATTAGATTTCAGCAATGCTTTCAACACCGTTAATTTTGACATTCTTCTCGCTATATTACGCTCTATTAACATATCTCCAACAGTTGTTGATTGGTTTCATAGTTATTTGCATGGTCGCCGGCAGCGGGTACGCCTTGAGGAATCTTTTTCTTCTTGGTGTGACACGTCAGCTGGGGTACCTCAAGGTGGCGTTTTATCTCCTCTTCTTTTTGCCATCTTCATAAATTCCGTATCAGCTAACATCACTTCTCCCTATCACTTGTATGCTGACGATCTCCAAATTTATTGCCAAGCTCCTCTTGATAATCTTTCTAGTGCCATAGAAACCACGAATTATAACCTTTGCCGTATAGCTGAGTGGAGTAATGCATATGGTCTTAAAATTAATCCTTCGAAAACTCAAGTTATAATTTTTGGCAGTACCCGACGGATTTCAAAAGTAAACTGGTCAGATCTACCTAAAGTAAAGTTTTGTGGTGCTACTGTTCCTTATAGTAAAACTGTTAAAAACTTGGGTCTAATCATGGACCAATGTCTTACATGGGGTCCTCAGATGGCAGCCGTCAGTCGCAAATTATTTGCATCAGCTGGCTTCCTGAGAAGACTCCGGAATTTTTTGCCTACTGCCACTAAAGTTGCGCTCGTGCAGTCTCTTCTGCTTCCTGTTTTAGACTACGCTGATGCTTGCTATCTAGATCTCACGGAGGACCAGCTAAATAAACTTGAGCGGCTTCAAAATTTCTGCATAAGATTTATATTTGGCTTGCGCAAATATGATCACGTCTCCCAATATCGCGCTAAACTCAAGTGGCTTCCTATTCGCCTTCGCCGGAATACTCATATACTTTCTCTTCTTTATACTATACTGTTCAGTCCTTCCTCCCCGCGCTATCTTAAGGAACGTTTTGATTTCCTTCAGTCACTCAGGTCATCAGAAAATCTTATTTTGAGAACACCGTCACGTGACACCTCTTTTTATAATAGATCTTTTACAGTCCAAGCAGTTCACCTCTGGAATGCGTTGCCAGTATCAATAAAGAGGGCACCGTCACTCACTGTTTTTAAAGCTCATGTTAAAAAATTATATCTTTCTGTGTAAACTTCTTACAGCTGTTAATATATTATTATTTTATTTTTATTTATTTTTTTATTGTCAAGTATGTTTAAATTTACTTTGAGTAGTTTAGTTTATTTTTACTGGTATTTATTTATTTGTACAGTATTTTTATATGAGTAAATTATATTTTAATTGCATAATATATATTTTTAATATGTATTTTAGTTATATTTTTGTTATGTATGTAAGTACATATTCGTATTTATTTACTGATTTTTTATTTATGTCTTGTCATAAAATGACACCACCGTCTTATAATGTATATAAATTCCTCTCCATCCTAAGGTTGTCTGGAAGAGATCGCTCTTTAGCGATAAGACCGCCCATTGTACAGTTATTAATATTATGTTCTTTTCCTTCTGTTTTGTTAATTGATTTCCTGGTGTACAATAAAGAGTTATCTATCTATCTATCTATCTAAATTGTTTATTGCATAAACTCAACTATAAAATATAGTATACGCACGATTATTAAATGTCAACGCTTGTTTTTACGACTCTGTTGGGTATCGACAGCCATTTTGCTAATGTAAAATACATTAATTAGGTATTTTATTGCTGGGCACGATAGCTTAATTTGATACTTTTGTTTCAAATACCGATACCTTTTTTTAGCGAAACGAGATCATCTTATCTTATTTAATGAATTCTCAAGCTTCTAAATCCAGGATTAAAATTCATTTTGGAGATAAGAGCAAACGTCGTCTCAATACTAAATTAATTATTAAAAAAGTAAAATGAGGATGGTGGTCGCGTGGGCGGTGGGTCCTGGTGGAGTGGTGGCGGGGTGCGGCGATGCGAGGGACGAAGAAGCCAACAAATTAGGTTAAAAGCCTATAAATTGATGCGAACGGCGATGGGTGGCGCGGGCGCAACGGCCTACAGAGCTGAATTAGTCCCAGATTTTTTATCACTTTGTGACAAGAAAAAAATAATGTGCACAGGATGATCTGATAATCGAGTAAAAAACGCAGATTTTTAAATCAATTCCCTACATGTCCATTGAATTAAACATGCATATCAAGATTATGAAAATAATAATACTAACAAATTGTTTATGAATCATAACAGTTCTATACAATTTATTTGCTTCAGAAATAATTAAATATAACTGAAAAATAGAATTCCAAGAAAATATTACAATAATAACACTATATCACTTAATGATAGAAATTACATTATTATTAATGGCAGCTTATGAAAATTGTATTTATAATTTGATTCATACAATATTAAATGATTCCCCTGTATCATGACCAGTACAGATGAGAAAAAATAATCATCGTTAATTGGTCCCTTTCATTAGTAAGGCAGTGCATTCTTCGGTTCCTTGTTTTTTCGGTGTCAAATCTTTATCAATGAAAAAAGGATTTCATTCTTATTTAAATTTCTTTATCAGGAGTACTGTCCGATGACCGTTGAGCGTTTAAATAATGTTTCACTTACCTACTTAATGATATCATTATAAATAATGATTACAAATTTTACACACCTGTGTGAAAATTATCAGTAAATATATTTAAAGATTTGTGTGATGTTTTTGTCAATAATGTTGACTTAATATCTCGCAACTAATGTTATTATAATTTATTCTAGCAGAGATAATAAATAAGAATTAAACACTACAGCAGTAGTATTTTATTACAACAAAGTACGCTTACCTAAGTGACAACGTGATTTCTAACTCCACAACCACACCTGATTTAATTCCTACGCGTTTTAATTCCTACCAAGGAACATAAACTCAATCAAAACAAAATTACAACATATACTTTCAGCGACGCGATATCAAATCGTAAATACCTTTACACCTTATCGGGCTAGACTCGACGCCGGAGCCGATTTCCACTTAAACAAAACAGCCTAATTAAGCTATAAACAAAGCCACAAACACGGACTTCCAAAATATTGAAGTCCGAGGCCCTATACTAATCTCGGGTGGCCATTAACTGTCGACAGGTCGCAGCGAGGAGTCTCCGGGGGCTCGTAAAGATTACCACACGATAACCTGACTACTGGACCTCACACATACCCCGAAAACCCCACATAAATACTTAAGAATGGCTTTATATCGACAAAAAACTCGGCGATAAATTTGGCGCCCTCAACACGTAAATGTTCTTAATTATAGTGTAATATATCCGGGGCGCATTTGATATCTAATCTGTACTCTTATGGCCGATGCCCATCCACAGTTGATACTCGGCCGCGTCCGGACGGTTGTATGTTTTATCGATATCGATATACGTTAATATACGTCTCTAATTTATACTTAACGACTTTATCATTCTAGAAATGAGTGAAGATATTGTATGATATAATGTAAACGATTACGAAGATGATCGGTTCTTAATAGAGATCTTAAGACAAAACAATCTTATCGTAATTATCAACTATTGTAGGTATTTACTGAAGTCAATATCATAGAAGATATAAGGACTGATCCAAGATTTCATCAAGCATATATTAGTAGCCACCGTAGGTTATTCATAGAAGTAGGGTTTTCTCCAATTTATGCTATTATTCACTTACTTAAATCATTAAAATGACAGTTGAATATTATTGCAGATAAATCTATGGACTAATAGAGTAAGATCCAAGACATACCAGACCATATGGATAAAAATGTTATACTGAATAGTGATACTACATACTTGAGAGCCAGTTCGTTCTAGGCTTTGTATGCTTACCACCTTCGGCCGCATCATCACTTACCATGGTGAGATTGCGGTCAAACACAGGCCTATAAACAGTAAAAAAAAACTTATGTAAATACCTGCTAGCTTGGTCCGTAATGTTTTTAAATATTAAGTAAGGTCTAAGGGCCCCAAAAGCTTACTTATTTACTTATCTTGGACAATACTTATTAAAAATTACAAATTCAATAAGCCATGTGTGTATACTGTATTTTGTATTTTTGAACCACTTAACCGTGTGACAACGTATCGCCAAATAAAGCTTAACTCCATATTTATTAGTGCTCGATATAGCTTATGCATGTCAAGCCTCATGGTGGAATAAACAATAGCTTCCCGTGAGTTATTTGAAAGTCAAACATCAACCTCGCGAGGAGTAATCGACGTCTCAAGCACGAAATTGTTGGTAGAGTCAAGCCTATCGCATCCATCGACCAGCAAACTCACAGGATCGTCTTGTCTCTTGACATTCGGACCTCTCGCTTGCGTAAGTTCAATAAGTATGTCCATCCCGCTCATAACTCACTGGGTTATTCCACTTTTATTTTTTTCCTGCCGAGGACAGCGGCCGTCTGTCCGTCATGACTTGAGTGATGGACGCGCGCGAGGTCCCGAAAATCCGCACTTGTGACAGTTTGCTCATCCCTTTGCCAAATTAAAGGAAATCGCCACTACAGTAAAATAGACTCTCAGAACGACTTACTTTTTATCAAAATGTGACTTTTAAAATAATTATAATAAACATTTCCGAAATAACTTTGCATTAAAGTATTCTTCTTAATGAGGGAAAATAAGGGAAGTCGTTTAATGGCGTGGTATTCAGGTTTGTCGATGTGCACCCGTCACCGTGAAAAATGCGTTTACGGCCCACTATGACACTTAACAGCTTGACTGATTGCGAAACGTCGCCTGTCCTTATTAAACTGTGAGTCGTAATGCGTGTACACATAAATCTGCCGCACGCAATAGTAATGGCTCCTTGACCTGTGACGCAACCTGAGCCGACACGCGGGCACATCCGTATGCGTTAATTAAGCGTTAACTAGAAGAACAAAAGTTAACTGCACGAAATACTTACACGCTCTAACAGAGATATTCCGTGGCACCGCACCGGCTCGACTGGCGCACGCATTAACAGAGCTAATTATTCCCATAAAACGGGCACAATCCATTCAAATTAGCCATCGGACGTCGTTGAATAAAGTATTCGCGTTTTGTGCGCGACTGAATGACGCTCGGCCCCTTCCGGTGGGTGGTTGCTGTCACAACACGCAATGCGCGTCGCGGACGCATCGTACCGCATAATGAGACGCTTACTCACATTAGCTAAAGAAATTGACAAGTGAACAATAGCGGGCCGAGGGAAAAAACGAACGCGATAACTGCAGAAAGAGCCGGACAGTGTCGTATCGTATTACCCGACGTAAAATATCTGGGGGAAGGAATGAGAAATGATCGTTCCATTTAAATACGGGTACGATACGAGACGGGTGAGTTCGCGTGCGTTCAGTAGCGTGAGAATGCGCTTTATTCGGCGGCGAGAGTGCGTCCCGCGCCCCAGCCGGGACCAGCCGTGGGACGTCGATAAATCAGGTGCGCGGACGCAGCGATCGCACCACGCTCGTATATCGGCCACAGGGCCCACAATGGCCCCGCGGTGACACGCTGACACTGACGCAATTGCTCGCATGCGCCGCGGCCGTGCGCCGTCACACCGACAGCCGCGACGGACGTTACCGTCCCTCCCCGTGTCCCTACGCCCGTCCCGACCCGTATTTATTGCGCTAAATATTTGAATTAATCAGATGAGATAAAATGCCCGAGTTCGTTTAAACATTCCGATGCGGTCGCGTTGACAACTCGATGTATTGTCTTCGCAATAAGCTGATCCACGTTTCCATCTGTTTATTTGCTTTACTATAATTAGAAAGTGCAAAGTGAAATGTATGTGTAATTTTACCGATACCTGTGTATCGGTGTTTCCCATCCTTTTTGTACTAAACGGTAATATAGGGTAGTTATGATGGTTTTACGAGCGTGGTGCGGTTCTTGCGCGTAGGTAGCGTGTATGACATCCATGTTTACGACAGCCGAGTCCACCCGACAGTCCGACACACGATACTTGGCAGCTCTGCAAGGAAACATCGCGTCACAAGGTGCATGTTTCACTCAGTCTCATAAGAAATGGGGATGAAGATGTTACGTGCTGGAATTCTGCTCGGAGTAAATTATAAATGTATCTAATCTAATAAAGCAAAATACAATTTAAAGTGTGCAGCAAGCTAACTTTATTATGTGCGATGTAACGCACGACGAGGGAGATAGAGACTCAAAAATAGTGTCCTGGTATTTTCAATGGTGATATTTTGTGAAAATTAAAGTTGTGATACAAGAAGAAACGTAAAAGAAACGAATTATCTCAGCAGAAACTGTTGTGCTATATATATCACCTACATGTAGAATCTAATGTTGCGTCCACGCTACGCGAAACCAGCACGAGCCGAGATTCGCGTAGCGTGGACGGACTTGCGAGCCTCGAACGACCGTTCGGCTCGCGCTCAACTGCGCTCCGCCGATCGTCAGTTTTTTTGACGAACACAGGGATTCGCGTCACGCTCGTGTTTTATGTTGTACGTCCACACTTCGACATCGAGAGCAACGAACGATTAAAGGCTCTGCTCGTGCTCGGTTCGTGTAGCACAGACGCACCATTAGATACAAACTCGTAAAATAGAATTCAAAATTTAAAAAAATAATCGAGTAAAACATTCACACCGCGAACGGTCGCTCTATAATATAATCAGCTGTTTATTACCGTCCAATGCGCAGGCAACAAGTGTCCCGATCTCGACGCCTCTCGCATCCATCTCAAATCTAAAATTCCTGAACGGGAGTGCGTGAACAGTTAATTTAAAGTCGCCTCAGACGAGCGAATGCGATTGAGATCAGTATCAGGGAGCGAGTTTCAGTTTATCAGTTTCTAGCGGGAACGTCCGGCCGATTTATGCGATGGCCCAAGTTGTGGCGTGCAGCGAGTTGGATATCATACTTTGGAGGTGTAATAGTGTTAAATAAGGAATTGAAACATTGAATCCTACATTTCCTTATTTGAACTTGAGCTTTCAGTGTATTTTGAAACTCAAGAGCCAGTTCCATTCTAGGCTTTGTATGCTTACCTTATTTAAGGCGATGCTAGCTCAGTGGTAGTGACGTCGGATGCCGAGACGAAGGTCCCGGGTTCGAATCCTATAATGAGCTTGAGCTCTCGGTGAAGGAAAACATCGTGAGGAAACCATAGCATGGTGGTAGGGTACTTAGTAGTACCATCAAGTTGAAAATCTGTCGCCAAGCACCTATCGATGTGTTCCCACAGCTGCACTTGAGAGCCAGTTCCTTCTAGGCTTTGTGTGCTTACCACCTTCGGCCACACCATCACTTACCATGGTAAAGTTGTGGTCAAACATAGGCCTATATACAGTAAAAAAACCTCATTCGGTCTTAATGCTTAATATCTCTACAAACTGAATTAGCAGTTTGGCGACGTCTGATTTCTGTTTTGTTTCAAAAAATTCTTTTAAATTTTATCTAGTCGTCGCCAAGGGCAAGTCCACCAAACTTAGGTCCATAATCTTAAAATAACACCAAATTAAATGTCTATGAAGCCTTATCAAAAATCTGGTCATTAAATGTTCTCAAGTAATCACGCTTTGCAGGCATCTATCTATATTGTTATTATGTTACTAATTCTTGAGTAACCTAACTCAGGCCGTTTGTTGGATATCAAAGCGGAGGTGGGTGGAGGGGAGATGTGCTTTCTTACAATGACAACCCGAGCGGACTGAAGCGGGCGTCTTCTGTAAGAAAACACAATTACTCCTCTCCACCCATCGCCGCTTTGTCGAAACCGGGACGAAAGATAGAACCTGATACCGCAATAAGCTTATGCTTTAACAACCTCGTTATAAATAAAATTAAAATTGCAAAATTCTCAGCAATTTCACATATGGGCTGAGCTTGTGAGATGATCTCGCGGACGCTGCTCGTCGTCTTATCTCCTCAATTTGACGTTACCCTGGAGGCATTCTCACTGTTTTATATCAATATAATTTATGTTGTTATTAACAGTGATTAATGTTGTAATTTGCATTATTAATAAATATGGGGTTGGGTTAAGACTGTGGGATAAGTCTATCTAAGATTGAAACTTTAAACTTTAGGAAATCAGAGTCAAATACACATTTTCACTAACCAGTTAATGGTGCTGATTCTGTTATAAATCGCACTAAGCTAATTTTAGTCAGTCATCTCTTTCTTACGAACATTATTGAAAAACGATAGAACATATTTTGAGTTGTCAAATTAATCTTTGCCGTCTTATTTTGCGTGTATTTAGGCGTAACCGCGATAGATGACGACTAAATTTATATTGAAAACAAGCATTGGACTAATTTGACAGGACTAAATTTCATACATCCTTTTCTTATGTTCTTTGTTAGAAAGAGACATAGTGAGATTAAAATTAGTTTAGTTGTGAACAACAGAATCAGGGCCAATGTATCTAACGCTTAGGAGATATCTATCCCAGAGAATCTTTAGAAGAAGAGAAATGTGTTTGTCCAACAGTGGAATCAATTATAATGACATTAACTAGTATATTAGTAATAAGTTTTTAATAAAATAATCATTTTCAATACAAGCTTTGTTTTTGTTGACTGTACTTTTTGTTAACTGTACTTGCATTGTCTTCTAATATACTAATGTATACCAAATATCAAATCAATCTGACCACTGGAAGTGGGTGAAATTCGACTTGCATCGATTCCACCCGAACATAGTTACATCCATACATTGCAAGTCAAATAAAAGCTTGTAAAAAAATTGGTTGAAGTCATCATCAATTTAAATCATTTTTATTGAGAGAACCTCACAAATTGTGATATAAATATGTTGATACATATTAGTAAGAATTTGCACGATCTAAAAAACAAATTAAAACAATTTAAAGATACTGTTTAATTTGATAAATTCGAAGAGTTCCCCTGATATTTGATACTTGCACTACTTAACATTTATTTGTCTCGATATAGACACTGTTCTAGCTTTTTCTGTGAGCATCCTAAATCCATACTTTCATACTTTCAAGTATTATTGAAGTACAAGAACATAATATATCATTTGAATTACTTACATTGTATCATTGTAAAGTAGAAAGAATTAACATTAACAACGCACAGCACAGTACAGGCGCTTCATTCATACTCATTGATTTCTAATGAACCAGGGAAGCCAAATGTAAGTCGACAGTAAAAAATAATTCAATATTTATAAGAGTTTATTTCTAGCAAACGTATCTCATTATTTGTTTTTGTTGGTTGGAATTTGTAGATGTCTTGTCATATCTTTCTTCAGAATAGAATGATCACATTTTCAATATTAGTTCATTATTTACGTTAATTATTTTATCATCTTCTTTATCATAAATGAGTGTGTAAACTATCATCCCAACGGCTAAATAGTGCAATATAGTTACTAAATCCATGAATTCACTGCATTATTAGAAAATCTAAGATGTAAAGATTAGTAGATTTTCTTACTATCAAACTAAAACGTGATGATTACATAGTGATTCCAATACAAGTCCAATAGTTCCATCGTGCGTCGTACGTATTACTTTTTCAGTGTATTAGCAGTGTGCAAGAATCTTTCACGATTTGAAGAAGAAGATTTCACGATTTACACGTCATAATTACTGCAACAGCTTTGACAGCTCCAAGTGATCTATGGTCAACATAACGAGCAAAAAGATCCTAAGTTAACAGTGAAAACGAGTTCAAAGTTTTAATTAATTACACATTTCCTACAAGAAACTGGTCGCACGGCCATGCTCAGAACTTGTAGACACTTGCCCATTCGCACAAAGTCTGTTCCAATTATCCGAACAGAGAAAACTCATTGCAGCATTTTCATGAGCCGTCCGGCAGCGATCGCACGTGCTCGTGATTGACTGGATGTGAATGGCGGAACGACTTCCAAGTATTTTGAAGTTGCAAAAACACGCGAGATATTGAAGCTATACAACCTTCAAGTGTGAATCAATTTGATTCCATCGGTTTTATTGATCGATCGACAATTCCGCTGAATTATTCAGTGGACACGAATACCGGCATTCCGCGACCGCTCGTGGCATCGCACGCAAAAACCGACCGTCATGAGGTACCCGAATATAATCGGTGGCGTACCTCGTGGGAGTGGCTCGGTGCTGGACATATTTTGAAGCCGGTGATGCTCGAAAAAAGCGAACTTTCGGTGATGAGAATGTCATGTCCCTCGTTCCCAACGACATATTTGCGAGTCGGGGCCGCGTTTTGCGATAATTACAACGCATAACGCGGGCGGAGCGCTCGGAATGCTCCGCTGTGAGCTCACCGCCGCGGATTTATAATGACGAGCGAGTGTCGCGACTAGGGAATGCAAACCGGTTTCACCGAAAATCGAAAAACCGGTTATTCGGTACGGTTTTGACCAACCTAAAAACCGGTTTTACATAACTCCAAAACCGGTTTTCGGTTATTTTCGGTTTTTATATCAATGTTTGGAAATACTAAAAAAGGAAGACTGGTCGCCGTTTTGTGAGTATTTTTGTGATGAACTGAAGTGTGTTGATGTGTAGTGTGTTGAGCTGGTAAGAAAATAACTTATAATGATTATTGTTTTTATGATATAAAATATGTTAAACTTTTTTTACAATACTTATGCAGCAAACTAGCGTACGGCCCGCCTGATGATAACCAGTTACCGTAACCTATGGACGCTTGCACTAGCAACATAACGGTTATCACTCGCACGTTGCCAACCCTCAACCTTTTTGAAGCGGGGAGCTCATTCCACAGCCTGAGCGTCCACGATAGGAAGCTTCTTTGAAACCGCACAGTACGAGACCATTTTGGTTCCAATGTGTGTGGATGGACTCCCCGTCGATGACTACGATGGTAGAAGGTAACTGGGCATCAGGTCCAACAATTCTTCAGAACACTGCCCGTTGGAAAAGTGGTAGAACACACATAAGAAGGCAGTGTCTCCTCAGACTAAGGGGCTTTAAAACACTTGTGAGCTCGGGATCGTCGACAATTCTAACAGCACGTCGCTGAACTGAGTTTAAATACCCAAACTGGTATCCAGGTGCCCACAGAAGACAGAAATACTCCATTTAGGCCAAACTTGCGACTTATATAGTTGCTATCTTTGTCTCGATAAGAAGTACTGCTTCGCTCTATTAATCACACCGAGTTTTTTGGATACCTTGTAAATGACTTTGGAACAGAACGTCTCGCCATAAATATTAATGTGAAGGATCTCAATGCTTTTCTTGATGTTGAGCGACATGTTCTAGAAATGAAGAGCCACAGCAAATGGACTTTTCTCAACGGTGAATGCGCAGGCTTGTGTGTGACTTAGTGGGGTTGAAATAGACTAGGTTTAGTCGACCCCAATCGGAGTCACTAGTTTGTGTACTCTCGATTTAAGACGTAAGTCCTTCACGCCTTTTCTCCAATATAGAACGAGGGATATTTGCACGGCTCATGTAATGAGCGTCCCCTGTAATTTCATCTGCATGGCAATTAACGCTGGCAATAGAGAGTATATCATTGATATGCTGGAGGAATAGTGTTGGGGATAATTCAAAGCCTCGCGGGACGCCCAGCATTAATGTCATGCTATCGGAGCAACTACTGTCAATGAAGGCTCTTATGTATCTGCCAGACAGCAAGCTGGTTGATTGGTGTTATTTTTTACCCGTCTGCACGACTACAAAGACTGGGTAATGTTTTTTTTATCTAAGGACAACATTCGTATAGTAATAATCACGTTTTTGTGTACACGCAAGTTGCTGTGCCGCTATAATAAGCCATGTTCATAATATTACGTGTGAAATGAATATTATAACGTAAGAAATATAATTTAATAAATGTTAAAATAAGTACTTCTTAATTACTGATCTATTTTTTAACATAAAGTCATCATATCTCATAGCAATTAAAAACCAAGCAAACGTGATATGTCTTTTATGATTTCATTCGTATAAAATAAAATCAAAAACAACGAACCATGTAGTCTATATAAACTAGTCTCTAATGAAAACGAATCTACAGAGTTAAATAAACTATTATTTCCATCAATTTGATGAAAAAGAGATGGATGAATTGTATGAAAGATGATAACGGATAGAAGGGACGAATGGAAGAAGCGTACATATTGCGCCGATCCCAAATGATTGGAAACAGGGTAGGCAGATGGTGATGATGTTTCTTTTATACCCACTTCATTACCTTTAACTGATAATAATTCCTCAGTTTGCGTTTTCTCATCTTAGGCACGGTTAGTATCTATAATTCGAGCTATAGAAATAAAGTGAAAACAAAAAACGAACGATCATTTAAAAAAACCGGTTTAAAACCGGTTAACCGGTTTTTACGTCTCATAACCGAAATAAAAACCGGTTTTCATTTTGCCACGGTTTTGCATTCCCTAGTCGCGACCGCGCCGCACGCTGCCCTATCGACAGCGCACCGCGCGTTGCAGAAAAACGGTGGCGTTCGCGGCATCCGCGCGGGGCGGACCTGTTCCCATGGCCCTCGCCTCCCACCACCGCGACGCTACTTTTTTCCTCCGACTAAACGTCTAGCGAAATATTTTGAAATTGACATTCTTCTCATAATTCCAGAGGACGTATCCTTGGCGGAGACGGTTGAGATTTTATCAAAAATGTCTATGACTATCAATGGACGAGCGAGGGCTGTAACGCGGTGTAATTACGGTTCGAATTCTGCGTCGGATGGGTGTGCACTCTCGCTTTTTTGTTGCACGTCAATTATATAAATTGTTCGTGCAATAAATTTTACTGTATCTCTTTGGACGGGTGGCAGGATGGCGGGAATGCGACGACGATACGCCTCGTCCCTGTGCCCGGTGCATACGGGGCCCAATTAGCATGGGATCGATAGGCGCGGCCGATGGCGATCTGCTGTCAACTCCACCGCATTGCGCAAGCCCGCGGTTATCT
Source organism: Polyploca ridens (assembly GCA_951394255.1). NCBI lineage: Eukaryota > Metazoa > Arthropoda > Insecta > Lepidoptera > Drepanidae > Polyploca > Polyploca ridens. The sequence goes on along the minus strand of OX596246.1, from coordinate 4,328,500 downwards.
AATCTCAACTTAATGAATGCCACAGCCCAACTTACTTTGTCGCTAGTGCTGGAATCATGTGAACAACGCATAAATCATTTATTTGGAAACAAAAAGTTCGTACAAATCTAATGTTTCATTCACGAATTTTCACATCGTCGGTGAAACCAGCTATTAAAATTTAAAAGTTACTCTAATCACGTGTATTTAGACTTAAACTAATTCCGCTATAATTTTTAAAATGGGCATCCAAAAATACATACCTATAAACCTGTTTGCATAGAATCTGTCGCTGCATACGCTAATGGCAAATAGTGCAATCTATTAGCGATAGAGTACGCAATTATCATCGCATCCCGACCGTGACGGATCGGCGCGCGCGCAACAAATTGTAGTTAGATCAACTCGTTACATTATGAATGGCATTGTTGCTGTAATAATGACATAATTAAGCTGCAATACACAACTCGTTTACAATCAATGGTCTATTTAAATCTACTGTATAGATTGAGATTGGCTTCTGCAAACTTAAATCGCTTCTACGCACAGAATAGATTACATAAGTTTATACGTATAGGATTTCAACTGATCAGTTTCTAGGAACTATGCTTGCTTCTGTAGTTTTTTTATCGGTTCTTATATCACCTGCTTACTGGCTTCGTTCAATTAAAATTGGAATAAGCCATGAAACATAAATTATTTTATAGCATGCAATCATGCAACACACGTAAATAGGTTTGATAACTATGCTCAATTTAGGAGACGGGGCGGTGAGATTGTAGTCAAACCAGATACATTTTTATGGTTACTAGCACTTTCATAGCTAGAAAAACACGGTCGAATTTCGAGCACTACGGGACCACTAGAATACTGAAATACACCCAGACTCAGGACATGAAAAAAAAAAAGAAAAGAAATAGAAAAAAAAACATGCAGGTTCATGCCCACAAATGCATATCCTGTGTGGGAATCGAGCTCACGTCCAGCAGCGTGATAGATAGGGATATTACCAAACAGACCAACTGTTATCACATTGCCGACCCCTTAAAATTGCTATGTCAATAAGAGGCTGTGGCGACAAACATTGGATAGCCTGCTTATCAGCCTAAACCTAGCAATGACTTGGGAGTCATCGGAATATTAGGTCTTTACCTATGAAATTGCCGTTTTGTATGAAAAAATTTAAACGATTTTTTTTCATGTATTTTTTATTTGTATTAATCGAAGTAATCACCCATGCAATCAATGCATCTTTGCCAACACAGTGGCAGTTTATTGATGCCCTTCTTAAAGAAATCAGCTGGACGGGAGGCAACAAATTCTCAAAGGCATTTTGTACTGCCTCTCGGGTATTGAATTTTTTTCCCGCCAAGAAGTTATCCATATTCTGGAAAAAGTAGTAGTCTGTAGGCGCAAGGTCTGATGAGTAGGGCGGATGACGGAGAACTTCCAACCCCAGTTCTTGCAACTTGGAGACCGTCTGCTGTGCAGTATGAGGTTGCGCGTTATCGTGCAGGAGCAGCGGAGACGAGCGATTGACCAATGCTGGTTGGAGATGTGCCAGCTTCTCCATCATTGTGTTCAGTTTAGTTTCAGCCAAACAAAAATTATTTTGATTTGAAATGGCCAGTACTGCAAAACGGCAATTTCATAGGTAAAGACCTATTATATCAGCCTCTTCCATTCTGCTCTTCTATACGTCATTCCAGCATCCACTCCTTTCTTACCCATATCATCTTTCGCACAATCCATCTATCTCTTTCGGTCTTCCTCTTCCCGTATCCATCCACTTTCATATATTTTTCCATTCTTATCTTCTATCCATCATTCAAGCATACACTCCATTTTTACCCATATCATCTTTTCCACAATCCATCCATCTCTTTCGGTCTTCCTCTTCCCGTATCCATACACTTTCATATATTTTTCCATTCTTATCTTCTATCCATCATTCAAGCATACACTCCATTCTTACCCATATCATCTTTCCCACAATCCATCCATCTCTTTTGGTCTTCCTCTTCCCGTATATCCATCCACTTTCATATTCTTTTTTATATTAACAGCCTTCTATCTTAAAAATCCCACCATAGTATATGATGTGGTTGACAGACACAGTCTATAAGAAACATTAAGGTTGTTCATTAATATTAAAATCCATCAATGCAGAGTGAACGACCTGAACAAAAACGTAGTGCACACTATTGATGTCCAGGGCATATTCAGTGGATGACTGCCGCAGCAATTTTCACATTATTCATACCGTCTGAATATTCATCCAACATCGGTTGACCTGCCATTAATTGTTATAGCCAGGTGCCGGTTAGGGTGTGACACATTGGAACTAAGATTGGAAAACGTGGTTGCCCTACAACGGTTTGCCTCTAACTAACGTTTGGGATGTTATTTTATTAAAAATAGTTTCTTAAATCTTTATTCGATAGACAATTGAAGTAATGCATATTTTAAAAACATATTTTTCATATGTGAAGAAGTTATACTGGTGACCGCAGAGCAAGAAATGACACTCGGTTAGGACGCGATTTAATTCCGTGGTGATTGTGACGTATAGGTTTTTCAAATGTTAGGTATATTTTTACAAATCATACGCTTATCGTATTTAGCGTACCTATATCACCAACATGCTCGATAACCAACCCAACCGTGTGTCAAATCCAAATGTTTTATGGATGGGACCTTCGATTCGTGAAGCTCATCGAATTTTATTACAAGACTCGTGTGAATATTGATTTTTGGGTCAACAGCTTCACTTTGTATAGCTTGTACCAGCTTTATGTCGCTTTTGCGTTTTATTTCTATGCCCTATGATGACCGCGACGAATGATACGCCTATGAAATAGTCGCCAACTGTGAAATCGACATAAGTATTGTGAGCATTTTGAAACTATTGTTGTACCTAATAGATGGAGGTGCGAGGTTTGAAATTATTTGCCGTTACAGTTATAAAGTTCACAACCCACAGAAATACGTACCTTATTACATATGAACTACTTTTACTACAGCAATTTAGAAAACTCTACTCAATAATAAAGTTCAATGTTGACCGAATTCAATGTTTTTTATGTTTTAAAAAATGATCTCGCACTAAGCGGTTTCAAAGAAAATTCCAACGCGGACGCTCAGGTTGTATAATGAGCTCTCCTCCGTAGTTTTCCCAAGGGAGTACAGAATGGGGTTCTTCAAAAAGAGTATCAAGCGATTTTTGCAAGATCTGGAACGAGCGAGATAATATCATTCAGGCCGTTAGTTGAACGGTGCCGTTTAGTAAAATGACTAGGCTGTTAATTGAACGGCTAATTCTTCTAGTTGCCTGCAACAACGTGTCTCAAAATTGAAGGATAAGCCAGAGGGTGGACCAGCTCATGACTACTCGAGAAAAAAAAATGTTGTATGTTTTTAGTGGATAACCTACAGGCATTCTGTGATTTTTAAGGTCTGTGGTGGATAGCAATGCTACTTAGGTTTCCGATACAAAAAAAAAAACAGAAATGTTTTAAAAGTTGTGGTATTGGTAGTTAAAAATTTCTTAAGCGGCGTCAATCTTCAATGGTTTTTTGTAGTTTCAAATAAAATTGAAATATTTTCATTTTAACCGACTTCAAAAAAGGACCTCCTCCTTTTTTCTCAATTCGGCTGTATTTTTTTTCTTAGTGTACTTTTCGGTCGGTTTAGTCGTCTGGGAGCTGGAGGCTCCCAGGCAGAGTAGCTGGAGGTGATTTTAATAATTAGAAGAAGAAATGTGAAAGACACGACGAGCTTTTCTGCCTGGGAGCCTCCAGCTCCCAGAGGTTATGGGCCTTCGCATTAGTTTGTGTGATTTTTATTTTTTAAAATCACCTCCAGCTACTCTGCCTGGGAGCCTCCTGCTCCCAGAAGTCGGTTTAAGTTTTTTGTAAAACAGTCCAATTATTTCTCGAGTAGTTATGAGTAGGTACATCCTCTGGTACCTGCTTGGGACCTTGTATACCTATAATAATTTATCATTATTTTGTCAACAGATACAAGAGAGACAGGCTTCGTAAACGCCATCACTTCTGCTGGTGTCACGTATTCCATCACCAGGGCATGCACTGCAGGATCCCTTCTCGAGTGTTCTTGTGAAAAGGTATTTATTTCCTTCTGTACAAATCTAATAACTTATACTGGCAGAAAAAATATTCTATAAATCTATATATATAAAATTCAAAGTCCTGACTGACTGACTGACTGATATATCAACGCACAGCCTAAACCGCCGGTCCTATGGACATGAAATTTAGAGGGTATATTCTTTGTGAAGAGTAGGTATCCACTAAGAAAGGGTTTTTCGAAATTCCATCCCTTAGGGGGTAAAATAGGGGATGAAAGTTTGTATGAAAGTCCGTCAGTTTCGAAGTTAGGATCTTCAAATTTTGTGTTTAAGCTGAAGATTGAAAATTAATTTATAAGTGTCTCAGCGTTTTTAATAATTCCACCCTCGAAGCGGGATGAAGTTGTTTTGTTTTGTTTTATTGTTGTAGAAAAATATGTCATTTGTTTCCTGTAGGCCACGCGGGCGAAGCCGTGAGCAGAAGCTAGTATATTTATCAAATTAAAAAAAATGCCTTAGTACCTAACTCATATTAATTGCATTATCGCTGGAACGAATGATGTGAGGGTAGAAAACAGTGCTAGAATCATGCTAGAATAGATTCACATCTCTCTATATGCAACGAGATTGTTGAACTAACTATCTATCTAATTTAACGTTTGTGATATTAAAAGTATTCGTTTGCGAGCCAAGCATCCTGTTCATGATTTTCACTGCTCGGATGCTCGAAGCCTAAATATAGGTTTGCTTTAAGTTTTACTCGCTAAAAATGTTTGCAATGACGCTTCATTTCATTACTCACAAAGTTCACTGCTTATGTAAGTAATAGAAAGAAGCCCCTCTAAACCCGAATTTGTTTGTTTGGTTTGTTTGTGCGAATAAACATTTCCAACATGAACACAATTTAGGTTTTAAAAACAACATCAGGAAATATACACCTATAATACAACGAATGTTCAATTTTATTTATTATTTTCCTATCAGGGTGCACCTAAACCGCGTCGTGGTCGTGATCCAGTCGCTCTCCCTCCCTCCCAAGTCCCGACAGACAGGTGGCAATGGGGGGGTTGCAGCGACAACGTGCGCTTCGGCCTCAAGAAGTCACGGGAGTTCATGGATAGCCGGTACAGGAAACGCAGCGATATAAAGACCCTTATCAAACTGCACAATCATAATGCTGGGAGGTTGGTTAGTAAGAATTTTATATCGAAGTCGTCAACGTTGTTGACGAGTGTATCATACAGCTGGGGCCTTTGCAATTCTTTTTATTTTTTCGGATTTGCTCCAGATAGGATTACAATAGTCTACTTTTCTTCTTGAAGTTCTGGGGTTTATATAAAAACTTTTAATATAAAACAACAATTTTTGGTATAAACTAGTCTGAGCTCTTACTCTGTACTTATTTACAGTTCTATTTGATCACTAAATCAATAAGGTTGACTAATTGTATAATTATTTACCAGGCAATCAAGAACAATATGAAGATAGAATGCAAATGCCACGGGTTGTCTGGCTCCTGTACCCTAAGAACTTGTTGGTGGAGGATGCCAACCTTCAGGGAAATTGGTGATAAACTACGTGATAGATTCGAAGGTGCCGCTAAGGTGAGAATGTAATTTTATTGTTTTGAGACTATTTATCTAAAATTATTCATCGGGAATCAGGATAAATTAGAGATTTTGCTACTTCGTCCTGCAACTCTAGCCATATATCAGTTGCAACATCTTATCATATTCTCAAATATTCGATGATTCGATATATTTTTCATACATATATTAACATAGTTTATTATTTGTAAACAGGTAATTGCCAGTAACGACGGTGATAGTTTTATGCCAGAAAGTCCAACTATTAAGAGACCAGGCAAGAAAGACATAATTTATTCCGAAGAGTCGCCAGACTTCTGCGGTCCCAACATAAAGACTGGCTCACTTGGAACTGAAGGACGACAATGCAACGTCAGCTCCGCTGGAACTGACGGTTGTGATCAGCTGTGCTGCAGAAGAGGTTATATAGAAACATCAGTAAGAGACACTGAGAATTGCAACTGCCAATTCAAATGGTGCTGCGAAGTTATATGTCAAACATGTTACGTCAAACGAAACATACAAACATGCCTTTAATGTGATAGACTATGTATTAAATGTTTTAAATAAAACTACTAATTATATCCAGTCTCCCTTTAACACATTTTTTTGTTTATTTTCGTCTCCTGTTTTATAATCAGATAAATATTTGATTGGGTCTTTGAGAGAATTATATTTAATTTTATTTTTTAAGCCTTGTTTACCTATATTGCTCTCAGAATCATTGTCTGATTGATTACCTTTATCGTCTTCTTCAATATTTTCTATATTTGTATTTTGATTATCATCAGATCTATTGTTGGTGTTATCATTATTATCATTTTCATCATCATCAACATCTTTTCTATCATCCTCAGCAACATCATCAGCTTCATCATCAGCTTCACCACCAGTAACTTTTTTATCGTCCTCAGCAACATTATTCTCATCGTCTGCAATACCTAAGTATTTATTGGGCTTTTTTTGAGCATTGCTATTGCTGCTGACTGGTTTATAGTTATTGAAATGTTTACCAGCCTGAAAAAGCTTATGGCATTCAGGAATATGGGCCCGTTTATTCTTAGAAATGTAAGAATAGAGCCTTTTGATTTTCAAAATATCACCATTACTAAGTTCATTGCCCGATTTGACAACTTCGACTTCTCCGACTGGAATATTGACAATTTCTTTCTGTAAATAATAATTGATGCCCAATGTTACATCTGCAGAATTCATATTTTATATTATTTGCACTTTATTGTTTTACCTTTGTTTCAATCGTTGCACGACCATTTACTGAATATTTGTGAGAATCGTAGTGACCAGCACTATAAAAATCATATGCGATATCATGAAATAGCCATTCTTTGTCGTTAAGTTTCTCGAATAAGAATCGTTTTTCTAAAATAGAAATAGAAATAATCCGAAATTAAACAGTATTGAGTTGTACAAACTGTTAATAGCTATGTAAAAAATAATTTTACCCGGCATGATATTATCTTCAACAACTCGTATATACTCATCTCTATTGGGTGCGTTGTGCTGTGGTGGTACTCCTGCTATTGCTAGAACAGCCTCCGCTAACTCCCCACGAGTACTCATGCAGTCATAGCCAAGAATGACATGCTTTGAACATAAAGAGATATATGTTTTCATAACCCTAGAGTATAGGCATAACAAAATATTTGTAGTCTTAAAATACATAGTCAAAGTAAATATCCTCACGCTTGCATTCCTTCTTTTACTCTTTGCCACAGTTCGTCTTTTACTCTTTCTACAGATATTGATGAGAAAATAAGGATAGAGAGTTACAAAATATTTGTAAACAACCTAATATACCAAAAAAGTATATAGGTATCTAAGGTATTATATTTCATAGTTTAGTTTTAATTTACTTTATGGTATTTTATATATCCTAGATATTACCTGGACACCTGCATTCGTAAAGTTCATAGTAGAATGGTCAGCACAATCGAGTAGACCTCGTCGATTGATGAAGAATACCCATCTCTTCTTCTCGTCTTGAGGAGGAACCAGTAGCTCCAAGAAATTAAGGCCAGTTAACCCATTTACTACATTGAGGAATCCTCTGATTCTGTCACGGAGCACCTTGTCTAAAATTCAACATTTAGTACTTGACTGATGTCAAAAATAATTTAGTTAAGTTTTAGCTAATTATCTGCCAGTGGTGAGGTAGGTTTTCAATATAAAGAGCATAAACAAGCTAAATAACCATATCACAAAAGAATTGAGTGTTGATTAATCAATTCTCGAAGACAATTATTTATATCTGAATAAGGGAAACGTTATTGAAATGATACCGCTTGCTTACCTTTAAAAGAAAGCACATCAATATAATACGGTATCACTGCTTGGGGCCAGATCTTGAATTTAATCATTTCTTCATTCGTTAAATCAAATCCAGCCACATTTTCTTCGGTTCTGACTTCATCGTGAATGATACCTTTCATTGTTAGTGGCCCCATAGGTGCATATGGATATGGATAACGATTGCCGTGTATTTTCCTTGTTTTATCTGAAAATGAAGTCATAACATCCCCAAAATTTTAGAAATTCGTAGTTGTAAATGATTTATCCTATGATTAGTAGAATGTTACTGAAGACCACGAAAGAGATATTGTTGATGAAGCTGATAATGTTGCTAAGAACTATAGAAAAGATGTTGGTGTCGATGAATGTATTCAACAAGTGTTCACCTGTAGACTTCAACTATGCCTAATATCATATATGCCTTCTATAAATTTAAGAATTTACAAACAAGAAGAAAAACTTACGTGGCGGACACATCATGAAAATAATACAAAATATAATAACACATTTTCCTAGCTTGAACATGACGAACTAAAGAGCCGGTTGAAAATAAAATACCTATTTCAGTTACTATTGCGCTATATCTTAAATCGTAAAGATAAAGTAAGTACCTACTGTTATAAGTACATATATGCAACTGCAACCAGTTTCTTAATAAAAATAACAATGTTGCGAAAACTTTATAGTTTTCTTTTTACTTCGAAGTCAATCATTGAGCCAGTAATATTTTAAAGGGGTTTTAATAATTTATTATAAGATGGTAATATCAAAGTCAAAGTCAACTTTACATCCATAGGAATTATTTACATAAGGGATAAGCATTGGCATAGCTTGCCCTAGACGGGTCCTGTATGAAAATTTGTAGGGGGGCCCTTCTACCTGAGTACGGTAAAGCTCAAATGGTGGGTAATGATTTTACGAATTTTTTATAACACATGTTCGGCGCCCCTTTAGCTCAGGGGCCCCGTATCTTTGATGCCCGCTGATACAGCTGTAGCTACGCCCCTGATAAGCCAATAAGGATCGGCATATGTTCACGATCAAAATAGTAAAAATCGAAAACCTTTTTTTGATTTGCTCTGCTCAAATGCTCACACCTAGATTGCTCATACATTCAACAAGAAGGTACAAGAACGCTCCACCATGCCACATTGATTTCGTGATTTGTCAACGTACCCTTTGGTCTCAAAAAGTCACAGGAGTTCATAGACCACCGTCAACTATATAAAGATCCTGATCAAACTACACAATCATACTCGTAATACTGGATAAGGGTCTGGTCACACCGTATGGTGTCGCGAGAGACCTCTTACTAAAATGTGTACCTTTTTGTGTAATAAATAAAGTATCTATATTATATCGCTATCATAAAAAAAGCGAGCCGCGTCGCGACCTAAACCTTAGTAAGAAAAGCTAGTATATTTTTGAATTTGTATTAGAAGACAAGATTAATTTGAATTAATTATATAATCTTTATAACTATTATAAGATAAGATATTTTTAATACAAGTAAAGTTTTCTGCAATTGCCATGTAATCGCATTGTAATGTAATTACTTGCACTTTGAGTATTTTGAAATGCTTTCGGCCAGTTATTATAGTACTATAACTATAATAGTAATATAATACATATATAGAATCCAGTATGGTTCGCGTACTAGTTAGATACCCTGACTACCACGCTTCTAAGTTACTAGATCGTACACCGGGTTTCGATTAAAAATCTGTAAAAAATCTACTCAGATGGCCTTGATGCATCAGGAAAATAAAGAACCAAACATAGAGGACTAGAGGTACTTGTGAACTTTAATTTCGTTTCACCTTTATGTGTCTGTAATCAAATCTTGCAAGTAAAATTTGACTCACTTGCCGGTTTCCAATTGAACTGAAGTTTTACATGACATGGAGATGTTCTGATGATGGAGTCGGAAGGGGGCAATAGGAACTCTGTGACAAAACGAAGCAACGACGATTTTGGGCCCGTTTGATTAGTCTTGACAAGGACACTGGTTCTAGGGTCTGATGATTAAGATCAGTTATTATATAAAAATAGTTTTTAAATATATATTTTCTTATTTTATTCTTGTTTTTATTTATTATGGAGCTGGACTTATCGGTGATTTCACTTTTTGAAGAAGAAGAAGAAGAAGAAGTATTTTGTATGAATATGTGCACCGTATAATGCCAATTTCAAAGAATTACTGCAGGTAGGTTGGGAAGTTATCTACGACTCTTAGCAAAGTATATTTGACTACATCCACTCAAACTTACACATAAAAAATTATCCCGTCACATGATCCCGTATTCTTATTATTTACAAAATCTATATGCATAATATCTTTGTTCAAGTGATTTGCAATAATACTTTATTTTATGATTTGAGTAATACATAGGCAATGGTTTTATGTCAGAAAGTTCACCCGTAACATGAATCAAACACACTTGTGTTAAGAAACTGGGAATTGCAACATAGATTTTGCTGTAATAGTACATTATGATACATGTATGCAAAGTTGGTTACTAACACTCCAGGCGGTAATAAGGCGAACGCGATAAGGGAGCTGAGAGTGAAATAATCAATGCACACGCGTGTCATACGACGTTTTTCTACTCACTTGTGAGGAAAAAAAACAGACTTGTATATTGCAATAAATGTCACTTTACGAGCGAGTGTGTTGAAAAGTTATTTAACGTGTTAAGTGAAACAAAATTTTAAATTGTACTACTAATTATTTATTGATCTTATCCTCTTATTTTACGTTTGCCTGGTTTTACAAAACGGGCTTTGGTTACGCGCTTTCCATTTGCTGTTTCCTCACTATCTTCGTCAACTTTTTCATATTTTTGGTACTTAATATTCTTGGGAATTTCCTCCCCTGTATTATAATCAGATAAATAATTGACTGGGTCATTGAGGTAGTTATGTCTTGGATTTTTGAAGTCTTCTTTAACAAGATTCCTCTCGGTTTCTTTGTCTTCGTCTGATTGATTATCTCCATCATGATTTTCAATATTTCCATGTTTAATATTGTGAGCTTCATCCAGACTTCAACCATTACTATCATTATTAGAATTTTAGTTATCAACGGTATCTTTTTCATCAACCTGAAATACATCATCAGCTTCGTCACCAGCATCTTTTGTATCATACTCAGCGACATCACCTATCAACCTAGCAACATCACATCACATAATATCAATATATAATAATATAAACGCGAAAGTTTGTATGTATGGATGTTTGTTACTCTTTCACGCAAAAACTACTGAACGGATTTGGATGAAATTTGGCACACAGATAGAATATATCCTGGATTAACACATAGGATTCTTTTATCCCGGGAAAACATACAATCCCTCGGAAATACGGATGAAAACGCGCGGGACAGCTAGTATAAGATATTTTTTTCAATGAACAAAATGTACCTAACTATTCAAAAGCTGTATTGGCGCTTTTGTACAGAATGGAATAGAAAAATACGTAGGTGTTCATGAGTAAACGAAACCTAGCTTTGCTATTTGGAAAGCATTAGGATGTCCCAGAAATTTTAGTTTAGGAGATAGTTGCCTAAAGCTACATTAACTATACCGTAAATAGTTAAAGCTTTATCGGCCCGCTCTTGTTGCTACTATTGCAACATAATTATGCTGAAAGACTCATGGCGAGCTCCATACATTGATATGTACAAAAAAAACATTTTAGAGAGTTTTGAATCACTTCCAATGTTGATTACATTACATATTATAGTAATTGAAATTTCTCCTATATGTTAATATTAAATATAAATAGACCTAAATATTTACAAGAACAATGAACCTAAAACTAAAAACCTTAAAAAATATAATATAATGACTAAAATATATTACTAAAAGGAGTCCCTGTAGGCAAGGTTCCGAAGATACTGGCAGCGTTCCCCCTTTGAATAGCTAGACTAATTCATTACATATTAATATACTTGAAATATTTTATAAACGCCGCAAAACATAACAATAACATAATGGTTTTGGTCGCGGCATGGCATAGAATGTCGCATTTTTATCCCGGGGATGTAAAAATATTTTAAATGCCCCATGTTATTCTTCAGGCACCAAGGATCAATAATAACGTAAATTCAACGTCTCTAAAAATCTTTATTTTTTTGTACAAATCTCGCCATGATTCTTTGGCACATATACGCGGGTGAAAACTAGTTGATATTATGTTAAAAGCTGACAGCCGTTGGGGATGGTTTCTCAAGTCTCACTCGGAAAAATACACATAACTATAGGACTTTTGCGAAGTATGCAAGTCTCACTGGAAATCACTGTTTACAAGAACTGAAGAAGTAATACGTACGTTTCGGACACATCATGAATATAATACATAATATAAATACACATTTTCCTAACATGTACGCACGGCTACAGATCAAGCTATAAATTTCCAACATTAGCTGACCTCTCATTGTAGGGAAATCCTATACAATGCGAGATCAGCTTATACTGGAAATGTATAGCTTGATGTGTTGCCGTGTGTACATATCTCCTGAACTGAACAGCGAGGATAGAAATAAAAACCTTTATTACTATTGCGCTATATCTTAAATCGTAAAGATAACACAAATAGGTACTTATGTTATTAATATAAAAAAACCAGTTTCATATACTTAGACTTCTTTTGAATTCATGACGAATTTTAAGTTGTGATCAAATCTAGGCATAAGGCAAGTCTCCATTACTTCTTTACATTGGCAAAAATAGTTTAACAATCTGCAATGATAATGATGTTTAATGATTTGTATGGAATTTGTCACTAATTTAAAAGTTTTAAGGATAAACTAGATCCTAATAGGTACTTCAGTACTCCGAGTGTAAAGAATTGACGTTTGTAAATGCGTTTGCGTTAACTATAAACTTGTATGGAAGAAATTAGTACCATGAGTATTCCGCTAGAGGCGCTGTGCCTATTCCTATAGAGAAATGTCGTAAACGCAAACTCATTAGTAAGCGTTTACTAACCTCAATTCATTACACTAGGGGTACAGGCCCTGAAAGGTCATATAAATAAAAAATAATAAAAATATAAGTTATAAATAAAAAATATCCTAAATATAAATTATAAACTTTGACTAATAACCGGCAGCAAGGTTTTTTTTAATAAGAATGTTTGTATATCGTCTTTTGTTTTCCCAAATAATCCTTCGAAATTCAAAAGTCCTCTTGCGTGAATAATTCACGCTATTTCAGATCCAGCCACGCCATTCGTATCCCTTATGACAGATTTCTCAGTTCATAAACATAAATTTTCCACCGAGCGAGATACTCGTGGGAATGTGCCTTCGGCGTTCGGCGACCACCAGCACCGATCGACTTTTCACTTTCGACATTCGCTGCTACACAATATTGTATCTTATCACGTGTATATAAGCCTCATATAGAGCCGTATCTGACCTTTTGTTAGAAAATAAAGCCGTTTCAGAAAATTGCACTATCGAAACCGTACAAGACGGTTGCGTTGGTAATAAAACAAAATGGCGTATGCAAGAACTGCATGAACATAAATTTTATGGATGAAAATGTCATCGTTAAACGTAACATCTTTGAAGATGTTATTGATTTATCTAGATATTAAATCTGGTCTTACATTTGATTTCTGAAACCAGAGATCACCCAATCAACCTATTCACAAGTATGCTCCTTTGAAAATGATTGAATATATTTCGTAGTGGCTTCATCTATAGGTATCTAAAATAATCTATCTGTGCTAGTTTCAGGTAGATTTTTCGTATAATGAGATTCACGTAACCACTAGTTTCCGTACTGTAGATTTATTCATATTATTATGAAGCAGTAATTTAGTTTACGTTTAAAAAAGCCAACCAAAATACTGAGTTCACTTAAAATAATGTTAGAATAACATTTCTCATAGATAAATTAGTAATTTTCAGGAATATCAGTAATTCTGCTCTACCCAGTAAGTATAGGTAAGACCGTAATATACAGGTTGATTTTTTTTTCTAGCCTGTATGGGTAAATTGTGAACTATAGGTATTAAAATTTGTTTAAAAAAATGAGTATTTTAGGAGATATGGAATTTTTTCAAAATTCTGCTTCTACGTCTCAATATGAACAAAATTATGTATGACACTTTTGGTCACATGTTGCTAGAAGTTATCAAAATTACCAACCGGCTATCAAGAAACATAAATACTACTGGAAGTGAGTTCCACTCCTATGCAAACTCGTTTAAGAGTTCACACCTCGACAGTTCACCACCTTAACTTTAGCCTCGCGACTCTATGACTTTTATTCTGAGCTGTATTTCTACAGAAATAACTATTATATCTTATTTTGTCTAGATTTGAAGGTTAGGTAGAAAATGAAAATAAGTTAGTTTTTGATCAATTTTGTATTTTCAGTAACAACTAATCAATATTTAATTATAAATAGATACTGCTAATGTACAACCAATATTACATAATAAATTGTGTCAACCCTCAAACGCTGTCACTGGACGAAATATATTTCAAAAAGGTACGTACATTTATTTTATTTATACAACAATAATATTTGAGATTCAGTTAAGTTCAGCTGATTTCAATTGTTACTTTTATCTAAATATTAACAATTTAAAATGATACATTCACATAAATAACTTAAAAAAAACTCAAAATAAAGTTAATATTTACATGCCTAAAATACATTTTACAATTTTATTGAAGCGGAAATTAATAATTTTAGTTAAAATCCAAAAGGAAACTGTCAGGAATAAAAAAAGGTTTTTATTAAAAAATGGCACCAACAAGATTTTTTTCTTCAAAATTCATAATAACACTGGCTTGTTTTTAAATAACGTTAAAATACTTTTTTTTATCACAATCGCTATCATGCTAAAACTCATAAAAATGGCTTTACAAATCCAGTCATGGATATTACACTACGAAAATTAAAAAAATATTTCAGTCTTTTAAATCCGACGCGATATCAGTTCTTCAGTACTTTGACTCTGTCATTGAGTTTTTCATATTTCAATGTTTAATGTCTACGTACAGAGATCTGATATTTTCAAACAATTCTCAAATACCTGTTTTAAAAAACACCGATTATTTAACATCGGATTTTTTACTAAAACTAACATATTATTTTACTTTAAAAATGTATCATGAACTTTTAAAGTAAAATAAAATAAATTAAAACAATAGTTTTTTTAATAAATATTTTCTTAAAATACGTTACATACATAATACATTCATTGCCGTTTATAGTACAACAAGCTCAGAAGAATAAGGCTATCTATCAATACTTACTGGCTAGTCTACGTTTATATCACATTATGAAATATCATTCACGTTGATATATTTTTATATAATTAATAAAGCTTTCCCATTTATTGGCAAACTATCAAATTTGGAATGTCAAACATACGGAAAAAGGTCAATGTTGATTATTTTTGAAAAGTCTAATTTGTTTGAAGGATTTTAAAATAAGTCCAAATAAAACAGTACAACTTAAAGGTTTGGTATACAATAATACCTGAGTCAACAGTTTGCGATGCAATGTTTTAATTGCAGTAACATCGGTATAAATATGAACGAGATATATAACTTTACTATAACAGTAAACCATGCTTTAAATACACTAAGTAGGTACAATTTAAATGGACGAGCAAATGTATACAGCAACCGAGTCGGTTTGCGTGCACCTTTATCTTGGAATATCGGACGCAACACACATACAATATTATAAGTATAATACTGATTATTTAATTCGTTTAATATTTAATTAAAATTCTCGAGAGCGTTTATCTCGTAATGTGGGACACTTTTACGATGGCGCTTCTTACTGACTGATAAGGGCCGAACGCAACCTCCGCACTCGGACACCCAAGAAGGCACTTTATGCAAATGAAATTAAGCCACAAATTCCATTAACAGGCTTAATTATAATATGAAATTATAATTACAAGATAATTTCGCTGTTGGGTCTTAAAAGTTACGCGACTGCGTACAACGCGGACGTCTATAAAATACAAAGTATAAAACTTGCATGATTATTGCCGCGGCTATTGCGAAGAAGTGAAAAGATATGTATCAAACTTTGGAATGATATTAAGCAATACCATATAAAGTTAGGAACGAGTCACAATCGTGCCCCCTCGGACGCAGTCGGCCGAACACAGTACCATATCTAAAATAAATAAATTACACAACTGACCGCGCAAGGAAACCAATAAGACCAATCTCTTTGTAAACCAGGGATGACAGGCTGACAGAAATATATCGACGTTAAACTGGTCTCATTAATTTTCTAACGACAGTGTCCACAAAATATAACGTTACTAAATAGATCACATGTTCGCATTTAATAGCCGAATAAATTAACCGAACTAAAAGTAGCTTACTTTAATTTCACGCCGGATCAATTATCGTGTAGAAAAGAAGAAATAAACAGTGATACAGAAACTATTTACATAAGTCAACATGATATACGATTTCGACGACTCCGATAGATGAAAAAGTGAAGCGATTATATACAGGGTCCGTTATCTGCCTCCGAATACAAAAACAGGTCCACTCTCGAGTCTGAGTCACAATCACAAGCGTCCAACACTAAAGTTTCTCTCATCGATCACAACGTCACGGGCGTCCGGTTGCCTATAAACACGTGTGCACCACTTTTTCCGTGCGACAAAGTTTGCACTTGACTTCGCAACACCAGTGGAACGTGCAGTTGCATCGTTCCACCACAAACATAGTCTCGGTCCTGTACCCACGGCCGCAGCACATGAGGTCGCACCCGTCAACACCGATGCTGGTGTCGTTGCAAGCGCGCCCGTGCGTGCCAGGGATACCCAGCCTTGGGTTCTTTTCACAGAAACCTGGCGAGGATTCCAGGTACACGAGGTCCTTGGCCCCCGGGGACTTGTGGTCTGGATTGTGCGGCCTAAGTTGGAATCTATATCGATCTCTTCGTGGCACCCTGTGTGGCGCCGCGTCGTTCCGCTGCGCGGGCGCCTCCAGGTCGGCGTTAGATACCATGACCCGCGATGCGCCATCGAAGCGGTCTTTCAACGCGTCGCCCACAGAGCGAAAGCTCGGCAGCCTCATCCAGCAAGTCTTCACCGTGCAAGAGCCGGACATGCCGTGGCACTTGCACTCCTGACGCATCTCCGTCTGCACGTGCTGCAAACAAAATGTTACGATAAGCATCCTATTGTTTAATATATTGTATCTCAGGTGGAGGTCTATAATGATGTCCAAATATCTTTAAATTCCTCCGATAAGAGTCGATACGGTGTGATCGATGATCTTTTAAGCGCACTCCATCGATCGCATCTCACGATCGAGCAAATTGTTACAAATCGTGAGGAGGTGGGCTGGTCGTCACCGCGCGTGGACCGATCATAAATCATACTCTAGGAACATTCATCATTCTTAGAAGGTAGATAAATGACGTGAGGATAGGAGACAGTAAATATTTTCCTATCCTCGAGCGCAGGCGCTTCGTAGAACGTCGACGACGGTATTTATTCATTCACATGTAGATAGCCGAGTGCGTTATACGGTCTAGTGTCCAAATATGTGTTAAACAATCGACGGAATGTTGTGAATATTCATCAGGTGGACACCCATCGCGTCAGTCGTGACAGGAATTAAGCGCGTCGGTTAATGATGCGTCTGGGTGGCTCGAGGCGCCCGAGACGTCCCTTTTTGATGAATTTTTGGGTATGAACGGACAGTGAGTATGCAAATGTGGGTGTGCTGTGGGAGGGAGATGCGCGAGCGCAACGAATGAGTGCCTGTTGCGCAGTCGTCACGTGATGGGCCGCACCGTCTGACGCATAATTAATATTACACTTAAGCGACAAGTCAAGTGGCCGCCGATCGATCGTCACCCGTAATGGTAATGTAAACATAAACGATGACAATGGCCGTCATTGGCTCGATAACTGATTGTTTTGTTTATGAGGCGCTATCGTGAGTGGCGATTGGATAAGGGATATGTAAATAGAGGGTGGGACACTTACGGATCTGCCAGCCTCGTTGTTGTGGAGGTTCATTTTTTCACGGAGGGTCTTTCCTCTTTCGCCTGTGTCGACGAATTCGCGGCTGAATCTGAAGCCAAAGCCGATGTTGTCGCTGCAGCCTCCCCACTTCCAGACGCGGACATTAGCTGCAGCGGCCGCGCGGGTCCGGTGCGGCGCGCGGTCGACATGCGAGTAATCGCACGTGCAAGATTCTATGGATCCCTCCGCGCATGCGCGGGCGACCGCATGCGTTACTCCGGCGCTAGTTATCGCATAGATAAACGCAGTTTCTCGGCAACCTGCGACAATAGAAAGGTCTATTAGCTACAGGAAATAAGCATTGATACGATCGAAAATCTCACTGCAATGAGGAAAACAACTTACGGTCTAAAGATGATGAATAAAGAGACAAAATTGTGCTTAGAATATTTTGTTAATTTCTAATATAATGTTGAATAGACAATGCCTCACCCGGATCGCGAAATAAAAAGTATTAATAACAAAATACCAAAAATATTTATACATGTTATTAAATACGGCAGGTACACATATTTTACTTTGGCATGTTTGGTATTCGTATAATTAATTCATCCCAACAACAGAGGGGTCCATATTTTAATCAAATTTTATTATTGCTTCGGGTATGGGGATAAAAAATCTCGACAGTTTTAAATATTTTCGGTATTATAATTTAGAAACGCAAAACATTTGATCTCATCAGCGAATTGCGATCGGAGGGACTCGACCCTCACAGAGCTTTAGACGGTTTGATGACACTTTTTTATATTATGTCGACATTATTGAAAATATCCTAATTACGAATGTTTTATTACCTATTGGGAATTGAAATTTAACTTTTCATTACCCAGCAACTACATGATTCAAAAGACTTGAAATCATTACCTAAATTAGACATACTGCGACAAATAATGAATATGGTTAAGCAAGAATAAGACGTAAATATTGTGATGCACGTCTCTAAATAAGTTATAATGGCCCATAAATAGCAACGAGATCATTAAGTTAATATTCACGCAATAAAGGTTTGAGTGGAGCAATCATTGTGCACGTTCATTCATCTCGCACAGACTTATACATAAATTGATGCTCGCATCCCATATCGAATACTATAAATAATTAATGGTCCGGCATTAGAATCAAATACTCATAAAATACAATTAAAAGAGAGAGAGGGTATATCTCAGATTGAAAATAAAAGATGTACCAGTTACCTACCAGAGAGATTATAAATTTGAACATTACAAGTGGTACGGCGCGCATCGAATTCCCTTTCTTAATATCAGTTTAATAGCCCGTGTACTTTTAACGATTAATACCACCGCTCTTTGTCTACGCGGACCTCGGCAAGGTAATGACTACGATATTATTAACCGAACGAATATATTGTACACATATATAATTGAATTTACATTTAAAATATATACCTCCATAAATTCACTCGAATGTCCTGTATGGACATTATCTCGTTATTAATTCACGTGCGTAGACATTGTAATTTTACGGCATAATGCGCATTAATAACCCGGCTATTGTTGGTGAGCTCGTCTCATTAAAGGCTCTCGCCTCGTCCGCCGTCAAGGTTGCTATGAAACCACATAAGCTATTAAACTTCGATTGAGCTCGCTAAATTCTCGAATGGGTATAAAAGCGACAATTAAGTAAGTTCTAACTCAATGTGTAATGACGTGTCACCGCGGCGGCTAATGTCATTCATTCGCCTTTGGTGGGCTTCCGGCCACCTCACCGGACCCATATAAAATCCAATCGGAAAAACTAACCGACCCCGCAAGGATGTAAAAATAATAAGGAACGCGTATTTGTTGTTATTTATAATAATAATATGTGGAACGGGCCCGGCGCAGCCCGCGCCAGCTTTATTAAGGACTCAATAAGCAAATGAAATCATTTTTTTATTGAGTTGTCATCGTGCACCGATATAAATTACGTTGCGCGCACACTGCCGCAACCCGCTCTCGGATTCGCTTTTTGTGTTTCCCTTTGGGATGTTATACAAAAGTATTTTATTCAGCAATTACTTGAGACGTTCGACCGGGAATTTTAATGTCAATTTTGCCATCATTCAATGCTCGGACGAAATTAATTCAAGGTACAGATACGAATAAGAGCGGTCGCAGAGTCGCGCATTTATCTTCTGTAATGACTTGGAAACGTTCTCTCGCATTAACTGTAACGAATAGGCGCGGGCCAATTAAATATGGCACACGTAAATAACGCTCGTAAAATAATAGCTTTAAGCAAATCAGATTTACCATCGATATGTAAACGTAATGCGCGAATAAGTCTCAGACTTAGGTCTGTGACAAGTTACAAGATAATCTCGTTATATATCAGTTTTATAGTGGAGTTATAAATCGGCAGAGGCTTCACGGATATCTGTTTTAGTGCGTTATGAGTCAGCGAAGTCGGAGGTCGGGCGACGGGGTGCCGCGAGCCGCGAGCGCGACCAGAGAGCCAGGTGGCTCGTACCACGTGCTGGGCTCTCGTACCGTCTTCATGAAGCGTAGATAACTGTCCTCACATCTGTCCAACAACAGATGTGTATCGGGGCCCGCTGTGATTTTAACATCGCTACTTTTACTTTATCTCGTCGATGATCTAACGGTACGCAGTCGTCCAACCAATTAATGTATAAACTACAACTGGAAATAATTTTTAATTGGTCTGTGAGAATTTTAAGGCTCGTCTGTCGATGATTCACGTAAAAGCCTAACCCGTCACACGACATCGTTCAGTAGTGATTCTTTGTTCGTTTAATATTTGAATAAAATGTTTGTGTAACTATAAATAAATCGATTTAATATTTCACCGGCGCGACTCTCGATGCGACGGACAAAGCCGATTGTCGCGTTTTGCGAATAAGTCGCGACGTAGAAAAATTATGACAGATGTCAGGAGGCTCCGTTCGAGGGGCCGCATTAGTCACGGCATTAAATAAAATGTGAATTCCCAACAAGAGCCTAATTAACCACCCGAACAACGTTAAACTGACGCCGGTGGTGTACCACGTCTAATACAAATAAATATTGGTTTACCGCTCGCAATGCAATACAAGTAAGCTATAAAATATTCATAATTAAGGTACGCTATTACTTTATTGAGGCAATTTCGCTCCATCAAATCGCAGTCAAATAAGAACAAATATGAGTAATGTGGATCTATAAAAGTAAATTATTATTATAACTGATAATAAAGTGCTGTCCGTGGATTATCTGTGCGGATAATAAATGTTCCCGAAGTCGGTTTACAACGCGAGCACCGAGCGATAATTCCATCTCGACGGATTGGCAGTTAAGGCGAGGCGTTGAGGATTTATAAAAGTCAAAAACTCGTAAATCCTACCGCGTGCCCGTCCAAGTGCACTGTTATAATAAAACTTAATCACTGTTGACATTTGACGAACACCTGGCCCCACGGAGCGAACCATTAAATAATTCAAAATTAATGCACTAATTAAATATGTAGCTGTCCACATTAAGTCATCATGCCGAGGTGTTTCCACAAGATTAATTTGAAGGATTGACTTATGACGGTTTCGCGCGTTATTTATGACCGCTTGCATTATTCAAATTTGATGAGACGTAATTACTCAAAACAACCATAAATCACCCGTTTTATAATACGGTGTTTGGCCGGTTTAGACATCGTTCCGTCTCGGACGGCTTTATCCGACTGCGATGAAGTCATTGACGCCGCAGCGTTGTTTGTATCTAAACATTATAATCTTTTACGAAACCCTAATGACATTTAATCTACTGAGAGATGAATTGCTATAATAAGAAGACACAGTTAATGAAATAAGAATGGATCTTGAGCTATTGAAACTCAGAAATAGAAGTAAAGAAGAAAGACGGTGGTAATTTTGCTATAAAGGTAAGTCGCGAATGGGGCAATAAAAAGCAATAATTCATTTTCGTTATGCCATGTATGGGTGATAATTTCACATTGAGTCCACGTCCCGAGGCTCCAGTGCGACAATTCAAAATTACGTCGGTCGTATATCACTCATTGTGAGTGGCACAAAGCGCTTCGAGCTACCACCGGCTACCAGCCACCGCTACGACACCCATTCACACAATGGACAAAGACATTTGTTTTCAAACTCTGGAAAAAACACCGAAAATAATTTGGTTTTAAGTGAGTTGTCCGTAAATAATAAAAGGGCGATCGAGAGGTCCGAGAGTAGGAATTGGTCGATAAATACGAGCTTGACCGCGGTCAACGACGAGGAGCGATCGATACCACACTTTAATCGCCTCATTTCAGTTTCACAAAATGTGCGTTATCTCGAAAACAATTCAAACGCCACAAAACCCAAAACGCTTATCTAATTGAGCATTAAATATTTCGTCGAGGGCATTTTATATAAGCTTTATTTTCGGTGTCGATCGTTTTATAAGTTTTATTTGGTTTTATCCACCCACGACGTTGGAATCTCGAGGGCGCATATGCTATACACGAAAACAGGAAATATTTGAAAAAAGGTCGGGTTTTATTGGCCGAGTTACCTGCCATTAGGAGCTGTGTTAGGTGTAAACGTGGCTTCCGTGGAGCTCTTACACGTACTCTCGGATCGCTAAACTACGCAGCAGGAGACTGCGCCCGCGCCGCGGGATCTCGGACCATATATTTTTCTATTCTCGGGTCGACAATGAAGCGTCGAATAAAGGCCGCACTATTGTGCCGTTGTCATCATTTGTGTTAATACTATCCTTGAGGTTTACACCACAATAGGATGAAGTCGTCACATCCGACGTGTCAATGGTGTGTCAACGTGTAAATTAGTAATTATTCGTGTCCGTCCGTGGGGGTCTTTGTGCGTCCAGCTCGTAATTATGGTGTGAGACAACCCTATTCAGAAACTTCGAAATTTGATGAGTTTCTAAAGCGAGTTTCGAGATCATATTTGCAACTTTTTTTGTTGTTTAATGAGTAGCGTTTTGACGGGCTCCCGCCGTGATCGGTTGTCCGTTTTTATGCGTTTCTCAAACGTACGTAATTGCAATGTATTAAAAAGTTTTATCGGAGGATATTTGCGGCGGGCCTGTAATATCGGGCCGCGTGATTTGCCCGCCCTGCCTGCCCTTAATAAAGTAATAATACTCTAAATGCACACGCGTATAACATAAATTTTGTAATCTCATTGCTCTTCTTACCATATGAAATTATTACGATGGTGGTCCACGCTATATCTGGCTTTTAATTTAGAAAAATGGCACTCAACCGTCGAACGTATCAATATTTATTTTCGCTGTAGGCGTTACGTTTTATAGCTACAACAAGTAGATTAATAATTTATTATGTTTATAAGCGTGTTGCTTCACTGTATAATAATGTAATATTAATATATATATATTTTTTATATTTAATGTAATATTAATGTTTTATTCTAAAGTATACTTAAAATAACAAAAAATTCTTAGTAACTTCGTAGACTAACAACTCTTTTATATCAAGTCTCAAATAAATTACAGATTTACATCAATAATGGTCCTAATCTAAATCTATCAAACGTAACAAACCCACACAATGAAAGAAATGTTATAATTTATTATTAACCTAAATTTTATTCCTTTTTTAGTCTTGTGTCTTTAATTATGGCATGGCAATTTAAGTTGTTTTAGTTACATAAATAAGTTGGAAATGAACACTTAGTTAATTATTCTTTTGATTTACTTGATTCACGCATCGGTTTCTGGTTGTGGTGGCCGCAGGCTAGTGTCGACCCAAACTCACCTACGACTTTTTTTCTTTACGACAAACATTAATGCTATGTAAACATATAAATCTAATTGCGATTTGTTCCCAATTTTCTTTTCCATGAATATTTTATTAGTTTTATTTTATAGCGTCTTATTTAAGTGCATCTTAATGACGAATCATTACAACGAATATATTTATTCGCTTGTCGATATATTCGAAAGTTTGATTTATAATACTTATTAATCATTTTAAATCATGAACAATATTTTTATCTGTAGTAGAATACATCTAATAGCTTATTTACGAATATTTATGTGTAATTGAATACTGATGTTAATAAATAACTAACTTCATTATTTAATCATTGAAATTGACAATAAGTAGGTAGTGTTTGTTTCACATAACAATTTCAAAGCGTGTACATGGTTTTTTTTCTTGCATACATTGAAAAGATACTCTTTAATTAAATTAACTCTGTCTATCTCCTGAAGGCTAAAACAAATCCAATATTTCATATGCTTCGGTTACATAATATTTGGTTCTCTACTGAAAAATATCAAAAAATCTATGATGGCAACCCTACGCACTAATATAAACATCTTACCTTGTGCATGCACAATTCATTAACAGAAACCCATCAGGTCAATAACCGTAGCGCACGAAACACACAAACACACAGAATCCCGATATTCCATATACAAAATGAGATCGAA
This sequence comes from Polyploca ridens, assembly GCA_951394255.1. Lineage (NCBI taxonomy): Eukaryota > Metazoa > Arthropoda > Insecta > Lepidoptera > Drepanidae > Polyploca > Polyploca ridens. The sequence continues at coordinate 4,304,075 of OX596246.1, read as the reverse complement.
TTAGCCACAGATATGGGAGCGAACGCTCTTAATTTCAAAGATAACCCCCTAATGCGCGCTGTGAACCCAAATCCATCGAAAGCTTTTCGCTATTAAAACATTTTTATCGATAACCGAACCACTTCGGTTTATACCAATAGAATACAGAGATGTTTAACCGTAATATTATCTACTTTTTATTATTAATTCCTATTAACATGCCTCGAATTAAATCGCAAAATAAACTTTTTGTGCTATTATTGCGAATAATTCTTGCTGAACAGATGTTCGCGAGCTCATAATAAGGCATATCGCGTACAAAGCATCGAAATCGGACACCGCAGATAGGGCAGCTCCGAATCGAGCAACAAAATAACTTTTTGCTGTTACCGAAGTTGATTGCCAAACAAAATTCAACGTTACACCTTTTCAATAAAAGATTCTATCACTTTTCGTGCAGGTATATCACAATATGGTAGTGCGTTTAAAACATTTTAATTTCAATGTGTACCTTTATAAGGTTGCTCTTGTTTTATTATATTAAAAGTAAATTATTAATGTATTTCAATTTATACAAAGATCAAGTTTAAAATGTAATAAATATTGCGCTTCAAGTTAAAAGCCCTGTATAAGCAACAAATGTAATAATCTCCCTAATCTATTGAATTTTATTATGTAACCAGTATTGTGAAGCTAATGGGTATCTATTTGCTGATTTGTATCTATTGATAATAATCTACATCTATTCAAATCAACCAAATGGAATCGACGCTCGCGCAATTGTGAACCGGTGCTTACGAAGAATGGAACGTGTTTTTCCTTTTTTTTGCAAAGCATCGAAACGGAATAAAACGGAGTTATAGTAAAAAAAATAGTTACTCAAAAGCAACATGTAAAAATTCCGATCGATTCCTTTCAATGATCAAGGAACGCATTATAAAATCAAAGCAACCAGAAAAGAAAAAGTAAAAATAAACTTATCGACAAACGGGAACTCGAACGTCACTCGGCCTCATGTAATTGATCCTGGATGTTTTATCTTGATGAGCCCTTTATATGTGCCCCTGACGCGCTACCCTCTCGTTGAATACAGATAAAATCTCTTAAAAGGGTTGCCAACTAAAGATATCACTTAATTTGTAGCCTCTCTTTGTAACTGGAATTAGGGGATTTATACAAAACGGACCTTTTTGTCCCGGTCGTGCTTTTTGCAGGGTTAAACTGCACATCGGATTTTCGATTGGAGTTTTTTAAAGATTAGATATTTAAACGTCTCAATGGACTGTAATCTGTTTCCTCAGCATTTTTAAAGAGTATTTAGGACTTATCGACTTAAATTCTTTATAATGTTTTGTCCGTTTTGTTACGAACATAAATTGAGACAAATGAGTGACGCGTGGTGGATAATGCTCTTCAATGTTCATTGTTGTTTTTATGCAAAGGAGACCTAACGAGCGTGATTTGAGAATTAGTTTGTCGACCCTTATCAGTTTAGTGGTAATTGATCTTATAAAGAGGTTTGTGTCACTTACCTCTGTCGACGATTTTGCCGAATAAATTCTTTCCCCTTAAAAAGTTTCGCGTGGAGCAGTTCCATCTCCTATATTTGAACTGATGTTGGCATTCTGCGACTGCCATACTGGCGCCCTTGGCGACCGCTGACAGCACACCAGGGTTCTCTCTGGCTAGCCGTCGCTGCTTCCGCCTTAGGGTCGCATGAACTGCTGGATCCATATAAAGAACTCCAGGTGAAATCGGCGACAGGTTATTTGGCTCTCCCGCTTTGGCTATCCCCCTGTAAAAAAAGAAAGCATAAATCAGAAGGTTTGATTGCAAAAACATGTCCGAGAGAGGGAATCGCAAATAAAGTGATGGTAAAAAACGCCTTCATTGTCCACACGCGATAAGTTTGACTTTTGTCACCGTCGTAAAGACAATGCCTTGCAAAGCGATCCATGAGAGAGGAGAAAAAAACTAAAATAAACATAACCCGAACGCCACTTAAGGCAATGGGTGCAACTCGAAATGAAATGCTCATTTGAAAAGGTAAAGACAACAAACAATTGACGACCGAACTGTCAATCCGCAGACGTTTAGATAAATATTTGCGTCGCGCATTAATCCTTAAGGGCCGAGCGGGTAAACACGGGCTGAGAGCGATCGAGATCACGGCCTGTTGACTCGGCTTCGACTCGGGAACTACGTATTCGGCCTACAATAAAAAAAAAGATCTCGGTGCACTCTCGCGCCGGTGCTGTGAGTTTGGAACGCTGGAAATCGTATTACTTTTCTATTTACCTTTCTTTGTAGTCGAGTGTTACGTAAATATGAGCGTGTTCGTCGGAAATTCTCATTTCCTTCTCAAATTCATGGAGAGGCTAAGAGGGCTTAAAAGTTTTGGACTTTACATTTCATCTTTTCATTAACTACTCATTGACATTATTTTCTAAATAAGCAAGCGGGTCACCAAACAAAATACTTTACAGAATAAAACAAAAAAATCTTCAAATGTCACATCTACTGTTAATTAATTCAAATATTCTGTCATGATATTTATTTACATCTATTTCTTTATTTGCTTTACATTTCGGTGGCAACGTGACGTCATTCCACATAATTTGATGTCTACATAATATTTAAATTAACACATATTGTGACGTGTGTGCCAGTTTTTATGACCGAATTAATCCAGTTTTTTTCTTTGAATATGTGTGGCCACTTTAGTTTATGTTTGAATATCCAATCAAGTATTAAATAAACTATGTAATATACTTATTTAATAGTAAGATTTGCAAATAAATCTGCCTCGTATATATCTGAAATATGCTCACCTATTTTGCTTATATGTTTTAACGTTACGCATTATCAACAATCATCAGTACCTAGTCTAAATCCTTCCGTAGGTGCAATAAATTTTAAGAGCCCGACACATTGACACCCACAGACACTTTAAAACAAAAACTGTGCTTATTCATATTTGCCCGTCCATAATATAGGGTCCTTTGCACTTGTCACGTTGGTAGGAAACCAAATACAAGAGGTCCTAAGGGAAAAAAAGCCCTGAATGGCTTTCACGGACAAACGTAATGTTTAAACAGCGATAAAGTCTGTGTGAATGTGTCAAAATAACAAATATTGTCTTTTGAAGGCTTGTCTTCATATTTGGGTAATTAAGAGTCATATATGTGGTCTTGTAGTAAGTTTAAACTAGTTTTAAGTAACTTTTCGTTTATATCATTAATTAAGAATTTATCCAATGATATTTTTGATTAGTTTTAGCATGTGACAAGTGTAAATTTTTCTGACTGATTTATTTACATAGAAAATAAATGTTTGAGAAACTTTATTTTTAGCAAATATTTAAACCAACATAATATCAAAACATTTAAGGCACATTGCAATGTAAATGATTTAGATAATATCACCGCTTGACGTGACAACGTTCAAATACAATTTTATATCTCAGTCATTCATCTCGCTGGCATTTGTCAAGAAACAAAAAGATTTTTTACAGTGTTGCCATATCAATCTGTATTTAAAATCTACTTCCTTGCAATTTGACTTTGGCAACACTTACTCTTAACGACGACTTCATTCTGCGCACGCGTCCCGCATACAAATCAGACCTTTATTATTTAATTTGTTGGAGTCTTGCGAGGCGTCAAAATATCAAACTTCATGGTCCAGCTAAGGAAGACCTCCTGATTGTTTCCCGGTGTGGAACAAAAACCAGGAGTGAGGGATCTCGTGTCGATGGTTAGTTTTATCAGAGGTATCATGACGCCAGCACGCGATTTCGAGCGTAATGTAATATGGACTACAAGTGATGAATACGAATTAGGTAAGGTGTGGCGATTTCTTTTCTGCCTCAGGCAATGTGTGAGAGAGGATTTTTATGTTCTGGTCGGCCCCGATGCCGTAGATATTTGTGTCTGTGGGTTGAGTTACTAGTGTTTGTACTCTTTATTTTAGATACCTACTTTGTAAACTAGTTGCCTGCTAGTTTAATACCGCAGTTTTGCTTATGCTGCATTTGATATCAGAACAATAGCCTTTTCCCACTGATTCACGCTTATTGCATTGCGAAATAGGTTAAAAAGTTTTATGTGCATAATAATATCTATACTATAATATAATCAATCTGAAATTTTTTTTGTTTGATTATTTGATTGCTTAAACGCGCTAATCTATTGGAACTACAATTCGGATTCGTAAAATTATTTCACTTATAAAATATCACTTATCCCCGAATGTATAGACCTCTTTTTAACCGCGGGGAATAACTTGTGTTATCTCTCTTCAGCCGTTTTGTTGTGATTGAGTAGCAGACAATTTAGAAAGCATTCAATTGCATTTAATGTTTTAGTAGTCTAGAGGACACGATCATTAAATTTACTTAATTTATCACACATAGTGAAGAATCAAAGATAAATTAATGTTTATTCGACAATATATCGTACGTTCAAAAAATAAGCGTTCTTTTCCCTTTTTAAATCTTGATTATAGTATAATAATACAAAAAGTAGAAGACAGCACCCGCAAGTTATTTCGCATGTCACAGTAAGTAACCTATGTGTATTTTTAAAACTGTCAACCATTAAAATAATCGCAGTTAATATAAGTGGAATGGGAGTAATCCTGCTTCTTCCGGCAGCTGCCGATTCGCTTAAGAGACGTAAGTGGGTGTTTTTTATAAGTATTTTTTTAACCTTTTATTTTTAAGTTGATATTATTCGATTTAAGATTATAATTATCAAAAATTATAAATATAATTCCTTCATTTTTATAGGTAAGTAATTTTTAAAGTTGATGCAGACAGTTCTTGTAATAAAGTATTTTTGTTAAATAAGTATATTATTAGTGATTAATAAAATTAGATAAATAAATTTATAAAAAAGTTCAAAAAGTTGCTTTATTAATGTTGTTATTTAATTATGTTACACGTTTTAGTTTTTATTTGGAAAGGAAAATGTAGTGACTAGAATTTTGTTGTAAAAAAATGTTATCTTTATTATTTTATAATTTCGAAAAATGTACCTAAATTATGTTTTTGTAGAATTCTAAATATAAATAATTAAAATACTTTTAACCATTTACGTGTTTCTTTAGAAAGTGAGCCAAAATTCCATTCAAAGAATGCATGCCGCCGTCGGAACGATTGTATCGGTACTTTGATTGCCGTTTTAATGTATGATAGAAAGTATTTTTGGTGAAATTAAACCGATTATTAACCGATTCTTTATGTTTTAAATATACTTTTATCGATCATTAAACACTTGTTTAAGTTTTTGTCACAGAATTAGTAAGTTACAAGGATTTTTGAAACATAAAAATAATGATTTTGCAAATTAATTTATATATCAAAAGAAAATTTTAATTAGGAATATGAATAATTATAGTTTGAAGGTTGAAAAATAAAATGAATGGCTTATTTTTGAATTCAAACGCCGGCCGTCGGGAAAAATAAAATTGCTATACAAACCGTCTTACAAAATGACTTAATAAACAGAATTTTTAGTTATAAAATATTAAGTAATTATTTTAATCTAAAACTAATTGATACCACAAACATAAAAAAGGTATTTGTGTAATGCAATGAGCACGCGCCACTGTATGTTTACTTTGATAACGAGTAGCAATGTTCATATTGTCATATAAAAATAATAGAAGTGATACAACGTAATCAAAGTTATTTTAATAAAAAAACTTTGTATTTTCTTTAGAATACAAAAATAGTTTTTTCTTTGATACAAGGTAATTGTATTCTATTCTTATTTTCCTTAAAACACATTGCTAGCCGATAGGCCTTTTCACTTCACATTAGTACATTTTCTTAATTGAAAAATAACGGGTTGTTTATACTTTAGAATAGTTAAAAGCCGACTAGAATACCGAAATGGCTCCTATAAAGATATGATGGGACAATACAATAAACTTAATATTTATTGTGAATAATAAAAGTGAAAGTGGATTTAAAACACGATGGGTATCAAAACGAGTCAAATTATTATAAAATGGCACGTGAATTTATAATGATCGTAAATATTAAATTCAAGTTTACTTTTTCGCTCAAAATTTTTGTTGACGCGGGGTCACATTGAGTGATACATTTTATTAACTTATTTTGGAGTTTAAAATATTGTTGTAATTTAGGAAATAAACGTATAAGATTGTGTAATTCAACAAGAAGTTGAAAAAGTAAGCTAAAAGAAATGTTTCCTTTTCAACGGTTTTCATTTATTAATCCTAATCCTAACTATAATATTATAAATGCGAAAGTGTTTATTTGTTATGCCTTCACGCCTCAACTACTTAACGGATCATCATGAAATTTGGCATGCAGAAAGCCTATAGTATGGAGAAGGACATATGCTACTTTTTATCTCGGAAACGTGGGTGAAACCGCGGGGACAGCTAGTCAATTTATAATTACCACACTGATTACATATGGTTCAAATATATTTGATTTATTGCTTAATAATAATATAATTATAAAGAAAGTAATTTAATTATTTTATTAAAATCATTGAAATATACTCAAATAACAATATAATTAATTATCTCAATATATTTTACTCTCTGAAAACTTGGTACGTCTAATATTTTATTAGTAGCTGTTTTTAAATTAATTACTAAAATAAGCGCATGTATCAAAATTAATAATACAAGTATGATAGTGATCTTGATATATTAATTTATAAAAGTTAATTTATAGACGACAAAATTGTAAATAATATGCAAATTAATGATCTACTTAATGAATTAAATTAATCACAAATTTTAATTGTCACCTTTATTTTTAGACCATACCTAATCTAGACAATCAAGATTTGACTTTCAAATACATTGAAAATTGACATTCACATTAATACAATGTCAAAACAAAATACTGATTAATTTATGATCTAGTTATTTATATCGTCGATGTGTTTTTACATTTTAACATTGAATAATGAATTAGAAAAAGGTTTTACAGTAGTCACTTAAAATCAAAGATATAAAGAAAATCAGAGTCAACCCGTCAAAGATGCAAGAGAGGTAATTCCACCAAAGAAAATATTTTCTTCAAATTTTAATCCTTAATTAATATAGGCCGCCCATTGTAACACTTTCTTTATTAAGTTCTTGTATTTTTATTTTTTTCATGTTGTGTAACAAGAAAGTGTTATCTATCTATCTATCTATCCTAATGGTATCCTAACTTATATTAAAAATGCGAAAGTGAGTTTGTTTGTTAGTTTGTTACGCTGAAGGCCTCAACTACTCAACAGATCATCATGAATTTTGGCATCGAGATAGCCTATGATATGGATAAGGACATAGGCTACTTTTTATCCCGAGAACGCGTGTGAAATCGCGGGGGAAAGCTTGTTATATATTATAAATTATAAATACGAATCTGAGTTTGTTAATTTGTTTGTTACGCTTTCACGCCTTAATTACTCAACCTATCTTTATAAAATTTGGCATTCAAATAGCCTATGGTATGGAGAAGGACATAGGCTACTTTTTATCCTTGGAACGCGGGTGAAACCGCGGGGGACAGCTTGTTTCATTATATTTTCTTCACATTATGCCGTGCGCAAACTGCGCGAGCGCACAGTCCTTTGTTTTTGTAAAAAAAAATGGTTTCAAACTTAGCAAAGTTCGAATGCTTTGTTTTTAATGATTATAATAGAACCTATTTTGTACTACAAAAGTAAAAACATATCTTAACTATATCAAATAACAAAGTAACATATTCTAGTAGCTTCCAAAGCCTACAGCCGGGATTATGCAGGTCGCATACCAGGAGTCACTGATAGTGTGAACAAATATACACTTGATGCTCCTGTCACTCAGTCGGGAGACAGGAGTCACGTTCCGTGTGATGAGACCTTTATTTCAATGATTTTTGGTTTGAACGATTATTCTACACCTATTTGTTTTTGAATAGATTATGCTTTATTTGTGACGATAATCCCATTTACATATAACGATTATAAACTATTAATTTCACCGACGTACTATTTATTTTATAAGTTGAGATATTCATATACTAACATTGCTACCTAATTTGTGTTTTATTTACAGTGACACCCTTTGAATAAAATAAGATTTGTTTATTAAATTCCGATACAAGAATAGTTAAAATAATGTAATCTTTCTATTTTAGTTTATCGCTCAGTTAATATAAATCAAATATAGTACAGTTATTTCTCAGTATATTTAACTACCAAACAACTTAAACTCAAGTATTATAAAATAGTTAACATATCGCTATAGAAAACTTAAGTCTTTAAGTGCACACTTATCGATCTTGCATGTGCATGTTTACGCCTTAGTTACGACTCGCTAATTATCTGCAATGGGTTTATATGAGGGAACATCTGGCTACATAGTATATACTATGTTGAACAATGAAGTAATTTTATTGTGTGCGGAAATGCTGGATTGCTGACAGTGTTTATTCGTTTATACTGTTTGTTTGGACTTACGTTTATCTTTCATTTGAAAATAGAAGGTATTGATGCTAAGAGAATTATTATAAGAAGTTTTGTTTTATTTTAAGTCAAATTTGAGTGACCTAGTTCTCTCGTGTAGCTCATAAAATGTTTATATCTCGAAATGGAATTTAATGATGAATGATCTGACAAAGTAATGAGTTAAAGTTATCATATCTTATCATTTTATGTTTAGAAAGTTAATATAAGCGACAGTTGCAATAGAAAAACCATTGTGTTTACGTACGGAAAACAATTCAATAAGTTAATTTGGATTAAAACAACATTCTTAAACAAACGTAACTTTCTGTCACAAACGAATACAACAAAACATGACAGATGAATCAAAAATTCCAAAGATGTTAAAAAACAGATAGGTCACTTACCACCACATACTGCCGCGTCCTCTACGAGGCTTGTTGCCAGCGGCTTCGCACCTCAAACACAAAATTGTGAACACAAACAACCACAAGCACTTCATTCTGCGATGGGCGGACCCCGCGCGCACTTTAGCATGAGCGCGACGTTTCACAGCACATTTACGTCTGACGAGAGACCGGCTATGCCATCGAGGCGGGGTCGCATCTGGTGGGAGGCTTACCTGCCTTACCGCCCGATTGGTCTCGCACTTCTGTTTTTTTTGTTGCTCCTAAGTAATCTTTGTCGTGTTTAGGTCATTAGGTTGGCGTTATGCAATTTCGCTTAGATAATGTGTAATTGGATTAAGAATTGTTTTAGTGGATGTTTAGTAAAGCTTAGGTGGATTTCAAAGGGATTATTTATTCAATTACTTTTTCTAATACTACGTTATTTTAGCCTAAATTATCTGTGGCATTATATCATATCTTAATGTTTTAATAATAGGTTTGTTTTTTAATTGTTATTATCAAACAGTTGTTTAATCTTGTATTTTTTTTATTATTATTATAATTTTTAAGTAATAATAACTTTTTGTAATAATTGTAAACCTAGGAATAATATTATTTTACATAACTTATCACTTTCGGTTATTACAAAGGATTGTTAAAATATTCCCCTTCTTGACTATTCATATCTACCTATAGACTACCTATGTACATTATTGTGAAGATATAACCTAAATAAGTACAGTTTACGTAAAACAACCCATTGATGCATTATCTCAGGTCCTTCCTAGAACAATCACCTGGAACTCGGGGTGAATATGAGTACCTACTTACATTGTTGCGATACCGAGAACGTAGGAATGTACACAAGTAGGTACAAGTACGAGTACCTACCTACTATATAGGTACTTCATATATTCAGATCGGTTGATGCCAAAGATAGTGATTGGAAAATTTGGCGTTTATTGCAACTCAAAAATAGTTTTGTATTGCAAATGTATTTTAGATTTAGGCCTCTTTTAGTTAAGTAATGGTATTTTTTGACCGCAGTTTCACCCGCGTTCCCGGGATAAAAAGCCTATGTCCTCCATACCATAGGCTATCTGCATGTAAAATTTCATGATGATCCGTTGAGTAGTCGAGGCGTGATGGCGTAACAAACAAACACACAATCGCATTTAAAATATTAGTTAGGTTTTAAGTAAAATTTTATTATTAAACTAGCTGTCCCCCGCGGTTTCACCCGCGTTCCCCGGATAAAAAGCCTATGTCCGTCTCCATATTATAGGCTATCTGCATGCCAAATTTCATGATGATCCGTTGAGTAGTTGAGGCGTGAAGACGTAACAAACAGACACACTATCGCATTTAAAATATTAGTTAGGATTTAAGTAAAATTGTATTATTTAATAACAGTTTACCTACGGCAGGAAAATTTATCTATGTAAGAATTAAATTAGTTCAAAATAATAACTGAATTCAAATTAATAATGTGTCGATGAAAAAACTAAATATTTATTTATCTAACAAAAATGCCTCCTTAAATACCATTTCAATATTCCGGTGCGATTCCATCGAGACAGTAGTATAGCGTGAGTCAGCAGTCGGCGCCCCTCCCACCTCGCGCGGCGGCCAATGGGCGCGCGGCTCGCGTGCGCGCACGCATTGGGACACCGACCACGTGCTGCCCCGGCCGCGCCGCGCCGCGCCGTACCGCGCCGTGCGCCCACACACTTTAATGAACAAATTCATCTATCACATATCATGATCAATGTTCGTATTTTATAGTGTATGAAACATCGGTAAATAAATAAATTAAATGATTGACAGTACATTTTTGTGGTTAAGGCACTGTAGGTTCATAGATTAGCAAAAATGCGTTTCTATGATTCGGTTTTATGTAAAATTACTAATTAAAGTATATTATATAAAGTATATTATTTTTGTTTAGAAAAAATATATATGACAGTTGACAGTATTTCCTAAGGTCCAGCGAGCTCCAAAATACGATTTAAGTAATTTTGCTCGATAGAAAAAAATCGCCAATGTACCTACTTTTTTTGCTTTTATCGCATTTTATGGCTATAATAAACAGTATTTTCAGGATAAAAATATCCGTATAAAGATCCGTAGGTGCAATAATCTACGGTTGGGTTTGTTCCCGGGAATAAACCCAACTTCGAGTAAATTTCCAATTTGGTGGGAAAAAACCCGGGAATTTTCCCATTGGCTGGGAAAATACTCAAATGGTCACATTTACTAGATTTTGCGTATATAGCGAGAGAGACCTTAACAAAATCGTTTGAATAACATTTAACAAGATTTCTATTAGTGTATGACCACACATATCATACAATAAAAATTCTTTTTTTTTTTGTGATGAAGTAGTGCATTGTTTTTAAAAAAGTGATGTTTTGGGGTGGTGGCTCGTCCGATTCGAAGTCGGGAAATGTGATGTCCGCGTAGGTAATGTAGGTACATACAACAGCGAGTATGATTAAAATAACAATCAATAGCATCTAAAATATTTTTTTAGGTACAAAAAGCCACTTGTGTATTTTCCCGCCGTTCGGGAATTTTCCCGTATTTTTCCATTCTTTCCCGTATTTTTCATTTCTTCCCATTTTTTTCTTGCCCTACCCATCCCGAATCACATATCAAAATTGAAGCGCTCGTGGTGTAGCATGATTAGCCGTTCTTAATCGATCGGCAAAGTTAAGCTACCACTGTCGTGGTTGGTACCTGGATGGGTGATCGCCTAGTGGTATTTCAAATCGAGCGTTTCCGTGCTTCGGAAGGCACGTAAAGCCGTTGGTCCCGGTTATCACTTAATTGTGATAGTCGTTAAGCTAGTTGGATGCCTCCTAGGCGGCTTGAAAAATTCCAACAGTAGGTTGACCACTAGCCTACCTCCATCGATCCGAAGTGGGCACGCGTGGTGGAGTATTGCCCATTCCCTTTCACTCTCATTTGTGAAAGGAGGCCTGTGCTCAGCAGTGGGATATTATAGGTTGATGATGATGATGATATCAAAATTAGTATTTTTATGTGTGAAAAATCAGTATTTTTTTACGATTAAGTCGGTTTTTATCGATAAACAAACAAACGGCCGCCTGATGATAAGCCATTACCATAGTCATATGAAAGCTTGCAATATATAAAGCATCGCTTACGCGTTACCGATCTTTCATCCCTCCCCAATGATCTCTGGCGACCTTACTCACGCGCAGAAACAATATAAATATTAAATTGGGATATAGGTAACTAGATTTTCTGAAGCAAAAGGATAGAAAGGAGATTGAATATCTATTTGTATAGTTACGAGAGATAAAAAATAATAGTTCAAATAAATCAAGGATGTGGAATGAACTCCCCATTACGGTTTTCCCTCAGCGCTACGATATGGGGTTCTTCAAAAGGGGCGTAAAAAGAGCTCTTAAAGGTAAACAACGGCAATCCCCCTGGTATTGCAAATGTCCATAGGCGGCGGTGACCACTTACCATCAGGTGGACCGTCTGCCTGTTTGTCAACCTTTTGACATAAAAAAAAGGAAATTATGATGATTTACTATTATGAATTCTAACGTTAGTTAAAAATAATTTCAATGAAAAACGTCGACATTAAATTGCGTTTTTTAAACAAAATTTTATTCTATGTCTAAGTATTTAAAGTAAGCATTACATACATTAAAATATATATACAATCCAAGCAATATTTAAATTAAACGTGTGTCGTAGCAAAAGCTGCTACGATATCTACGAACGTTGGTTTCTCTTATAAAGACTTCAACGCGGGCGGGCTACGAGCTTCTTTGTAATTTACTAACGGTTTACTTTGAGAAAAAAATGTTAAATATTTAAAAAAAAAATGTATATTAATGATTTTTCATATGGTAAGTTTTATTTAGTTTCTGAATGAGAAAATAACGAAAATTCCTCATATTGTTATAGAGTAGAATGATTAAAAGCCTACATCTACAAGACTACATAGAAAGAAAGAAAATAAGTTTATTTTGAGATACACACATCACCACATATTACATTACATATAACAGACACAAAGCGTAAAAAACAGAGTAGTGTTGAGTGACATCAAAATTGGTCAGCGACTCAGTATAACACTGCTATTCCGAAACCGGGTAGCAGCACTGATTTTCTGTAGCTGCCATTTGTGGCATCACGCACAACCGGACAAAATACAGGAACAAGAAATTAGTACATAATATTGAGACAAACATAAAACATAAGAAATTAAGTTCTTATTAAAAAAAATACTATAATTAAAAAGCACACCAACAACAATATTTACTTATTTTTAATCTGTGTTACAGCTATACTTTGTAGTCTGTGCCAATTCAACACAGAACGCTAACATCTAATAAAAAAAATAAAAACAAAACAAAAACATGGTTGTAGTGGCTTCTCTCTGCACTTGCATCCCCCTGGCTAAGTGAAATTATATGAATATGCATAATGTATAAGTAATTGGGATCAGATGACCGTGTGTGAGGAATGTCCCAGGTTTTTTTTATTTTTTAATTTTTTTTTAATTAGAATAAAAACTGTAATACTAAAAGAAATATTCACAAAAAAATGCCTTGCTGAGTTTCTTGCCGGAGTCTTATCAGTTTCCAAACCGGTGGTAGATTCAACTGTACCTGATGTAAAGTGCCTTACCAGGGCCTAAACTTTTGATTTAAACTGTATAAAAGGAAAATCTGACTACATGCCTTATATAACTTAGGCATTAATAGACTGGTTTTCAAAATTTTGAACCCAAAGAGGGTAAATGAGTGAAACTGCGTTTCGGAAAACTACGCTAAGAATAACATGGAATAATTTAAAACTTTTCTTAAAAACTAGAACTATAATAGCCGATTCCTATAATTTACGTACCGTTATCGGTTAAAATTAATACTCTTATATCTTAATAATGAAGCAATGACCTCAAAGCTTTGCATAGCAGACCCTCCCTTATAGAAGTAGCTATCACAGGTAAAATTAGCTTACGAAATGATCTATATGCCCAGTTTGGCAATAAAATAACCTACCATTGGTAAGCAAAACGATTCGTTTTTGTTTATAGAAACAGGGCATAAGTATCATCTGATAGCTCAGTGGTAGCGACGTTGAATACCGTGACGAAGGTCCCGGGTTCGAATCCTACAATGAGGACTTGAAGGAAAACATCGTGAGGAAACTATACCACGGTGGTATGGTGCTTTGTAGTACCCATCAGGCTGGCTACCACCCTCAAGTTGAAAATCTGTAACCATGCAATTACCGGTATGTTCCGACAGCTGCACTTGAGAGCCAGTTCCTCTCTTTTACGTGCTTTTCTTCGGCCACATATTACCTACCATTGTGACATTGTAGTAAATAAATAAATATCCTAGGACATTCCTCACACACGGTCATCTGATCCGAAACTATGCAGAGCTTGTACTATGGAAACCAGATAACTGATATAATACATGTACTACTTTTTGTTTGTAACTTAACCCGTTGATTCTCGCGAGGGACGCGCGTCCTATTATAACAATTGATGTCATAGTTATATTTTTAACCGTGAGCCAAGCGATTAATATACATAATTACACGCAAACTCAGGACATACAGACATGTTCATGCACACAAATGCATGTCCTGTGTGGGAATCGAAACCGCGACCTGCGGCGCGATAGGTGGAATCTCAACCAACTGCGCCAACTGGCCCGTAGTCAAACATAAGTCTGTTAATAATAATTTAAAAAAAAATTAGTTATAAATAATTTTGAAGTACCTAGTTGAAGTGCTTCTAACAAAAAAAATCTTGTCAAATGGCACGTGTCGTCGGGCATGTGTTCGTCATATGACAATATTTCACCCAAGGTTGTCTCTAATTGGATATCCGTGTATTAGGGGTGAGGGGTTGGATGTCAAATATGACAGCTGTTTCTATTGACTAAATTGATTTTAGTTGTCATGTCAACTCTTAAATTGATATGGATAGATCAAAATGTCAATTGATTGATGTAGATATTGGGGCTATTTAAAAGCTTTTATTTAATTTCACCTGTCCCAGTGTCTGTCTGTCTGTAATAAAATCTTTCAAGTTAAATTTGACCTACTTACCGATTTCCAATTGAGGGAGAGAGTTGATCTGATGGTGGAGACATGAGAACTCTGTAATAAAACGACACAGCCCCGAGTTTGGGCTCGTTTGATTCCTTTTGACAAGGAATCTGATTCTAGGGTCTGATGGTTAAGTTCGTCGACTATTATAAAAAACTGCTTGTTTTTAAAAAGACGGTTTCTTATATCAAGTATTTATTTTAACAATGTAAATTGCGCAGTGAAATAATAAATATAAGAAATATGTGTATTCTCCAGGTTGTGATTTTTCTCCATTTAAAATGAATAGAATAGCTTGCATAAGAGAACTAACAGAAGAAGTAATGTAATACATTTGTATCTACCCATATAACTTATTTAGTTTTAACTAAGTTGTACATTTTATTAATGTAACAGACTGCCAATGGTGCCGATTCTGTTGTAAATCGCACTAAACCAATTTAAGTCACATCATATCTCTTTCTTACAAATATTATTGAAAAAGGATAGAACATATTTAAAGCTGTCACATTAGTCTTTGCCGTCTTCATTTGCGGGTATAAAGACGTAACCGCGATAGATGGCGACTAAATTTAAATTGAAAACAAGCATTGGAGTAATTTAACAGGACTACATTTTTTATATCCTTTTCTTATGTTTTTTGTTAGAAAGAGACATAGCGAGAATCTCGTTTAGTTCTAAACACCTGAATCAGCACCTATAGCTTTAGATTTCAATACATAGATACCTCGCAGGATTCTTTACTTACCTAAATTATGTTCACTACTTCTCACTTTTTTAAGAAAGAGAGATATTTTTATTAAAAAGCTTATTGTTTTCAACAAAACACCTATTAAGTAATAAGTACGTACTTTAAACAAACAATCAAATACGTCTACATTGTTAAAAATCAATGGAATTCCTTCACGCTAACAAAATCATGCCATAATTTTTGGCAGTCACGTTTATACAGTTAATTTCGTTGACAATTTACATAGACCTTATCACCAAGGACCAAAGTGTACAATGGTTTGTCACAAATGTCATTATTCTGAAGTGTAACATCGGATTCATTCACTGAAACAGGAGTTTTGTTAACAAAGGAAGCCGTGAAATTTGTACTAGTGAAAATGAATAAAGACTCATTATGAGCAGTTAGCATTGTGTTATAGAAATTCCTGCAAGCAAAACAATACTTTATTTATTTTAGAATAAAGTTGTAGTTTCAGTGCTGAATAAAATAAGGTAGCAAACTTTTTCACGCTCAGCCTGAGTCCTGTCGATAATTAACAAAAGCGTTATTATTCTAAATGAAATTTCATTGTGTACACAGATGGCGTCGAATAAGCTTGCTTTAAGTACTCGCTTAATTTGGAAGGTAACTTGGCAATTATAACTTGTAAGGACTAATTAGTATTTTTAAGAGGCAATGTATACGTTTCTATAATAAAGTACCCAAAGAAATCCAAGAGCTACCTATACATAGATTAAAAAATATAGTAAAACAGAAGTTATGCAAGAAAGGGTACTATAATGTTTCTGATTTTGTAGGTGACAAGAATACATTTGAATGAATTGTTCGCTTCGCAGGCTATTGCTATATATTTTTTTGTAAATTATAATACTTATAAGAGTGCACATTTGAAAGGACTTGCTGAGTTTCTTGCCGGAGTCTTCAAATTGTATTTGGAACCGGTGTAGAGTAATTTTGTTAATTTTCATAAGTGCCTTATCAGGGCCTAAATTGAATAAATACTTTTTGATTTGATTTGATATTTTAGCTTTAGTAAAAAAAACACGTTTTTTTAATATAAGCTTTGTACAAATATGTTGTTTCTCTTCAAATACAATTCCTGTAGTGAAATATAAAAGACGCAGATGTATATTAATTTTTATATCAGTAAAACTACCCCTAACTGCAACTTAAATACCCTATTTAAACATACAAACAACAACTCACTGCTAAAAATAAACAAAACCGATGTTTCATACAACTTTCCCATCCCTCGCTTATCTTACGAAACACAAATATCACTAAGACAATACGCAACTTTACAAATAAGTTCTATAAACGGAAAACAAGAACAGAACAACAAAATCAACTTTATCACTAAAAATATAGAGCTCAACATTCTCTGGGATGATCCGGAAAAGCGGGCATCGGATAACATTTTACTGGTACTTGGTTCATTGTATCTGAGAACGTAAATATTAAGTTTTATTGTATTAAGAATAGGCACGGTCGGTCTATTGAAACTTGCGCTAGTGTGGTCGCCTCCCATAGCGTGTAAGATGAAAAAACCGTTCACCGTCCGCCCCTTACAATCGGTTTATGGTGATGACAAGTATCTGTGATAATAAGTAGCTTTGGTAGTCAGTTCCCTTCGAGAATTGTGAAGGTACCGCCAAATTCAACACTTTTGACCGTCGACTTGATGATTTATCTATGACTGAGCGTTATTCATTATACAAAATTCAAATATACGATGTCATCTCGGTTTAATCCGTTCGTTATTTCATGGTTGATGGTTGCTAGTAAATTGTGGTTATATTTCTACTGTTGTTTGAATGGTTGAGGGTCGTGATGAAGCGGTTTTATGGTCTTCAATACTTACATGATTTAAAAAATATAATAATCGCTTTCAGATCAGACATTCATACAAAGTTCTATAACAAGTAAATTAATGAAATATTCTGCTTCCGTAAATGGCCACTTCACTACAATTATAAAAAAGTTATTTGATCCATACAAAATATGCCCATCTTATTGGCATAAATTAAAAATAAAATAAAACGTGTGCGTTCATCTAGACCGCAACAAATACCACCGCTATTGAAAACAGGGAGGTCTATTCTGACATCCATCTTCCACCGTGAGACAATCAAAGCTCACGAGAAGTCGAATTCATTTCACATTAGCACAACAACCGGCCGACCTGTTAATGGCCAACCGAACATTGTTTTGGGCATCGCAAAAACCGCGCGGTGTAGAGAAAAAAAAAACATTGAGACATCGAAATTCCTGTCTGCATTTAGCCGCGATAAAATCACCGCCCTCGAATGATATATTGTGCTCTCGTATAGACTAATAGCGTTTTAATATCACGGCTTAGTCATTCAGAACGGCACCCGACAAAAAAGCGAGTGATCTCGAATAAAAAGATCCAGTTCGTCTATAATGAATTTTCAATCCAGGGTGTGTATAAGGATTACATAATTGATACTCTGGAATATGTGTGTGTTCTTTATTTAAATTGGTCTGATTCATGGTCCTTAAATATGCCTAATCAGTAAAATCCAGATGAAAAGGTTTCTGAGATACATTCAAAAAAATAACAGAGAAATAAGAGGAAAATCTGTCATAATTCATTACTAGTCTGTCATTAAATAAACTGAGCTCCAAATTAATATATAAAAATAAAAGGCGAGGTGTCAGTAATTTCGTCGGGAGCGGACGCGGTCATTTTCGTTTTGCGGTAAATGTCGGAACTGTCCAAATTATGACATATGCATGCGGCGTTTCACTGTCAGTTCATGTTGCCACACAAGACTCATGGGAGTTTGGCATGGAGTTATTGGAAATTAAGAGGTTTTTATGTAGCTACGTCATAAAATAAGACGGCCTCCCACCAGGTCTTGTCTGTGACATACCAACAAATAAATAATTAGTCCAAATTGGTACATGGTAACTATGTATGTGTAATAAACATTTTGTACCCTTTTATTTATTTTATTACGAGTCAGTTCCGCCTAAAGGCACCAAATAAAATTCGCTTTCATTACGTATCAGGTAAAGCAAAAAGTTCAAAGAACTAGTTTTTAGATAATTGCCACAGCATCATCTAGTGCAAATCGCCAAGGTCGAGGTCGTGACCTTGGACAAGTTCGCTCTTGAAACGGAATCATCGTGGGCCGTTAAAATGTTGCTTTATAGTGAATTATAGCTTTATGACAAGTGACTCTGAGAGTCCTTTATCATTTCATCCTGTCCATATGCTCGTCTCGGTATTTTTATTAACCACAGCCATTTTACACGAAGTATATTGGATGACACTAAATTAAAAAAGTCATAAATGAATTTAAATTTTTAAATAAATTAAAATAGTAATGAAATTTATATAACTACAAATGCCTAAGAATGTATAATGCCTTTTGCGGTCGAGACCATGGGACCGTGGGGGTACGAAGCTCGCCGTTTTGCTCGCACTTTGTCATCAAAATTGATCGAGACCTCCGGAGACCAGCGGGCGGGGAACTTTTTCCGCCAACGCGTCAGCTTGGCTATCCAAAGAGGAAACGCTGCCAGCCTTCTGGAAACCTTGCCGTTAATCGGTAGCAGCGGCAGACTTGAGGAAATGTTGTATATATAGACTGTATTTTGTACATATTTGTTGTAAATAAAGATAATTTACTAAAAATATATAAATGTAATACATGTTTCTTAAAAGCGCTATTTTAGTTCCTCACATAATATTCCGTTGCCTCCGGGGCAAAGATTGGTTGGGACCTGGGAGGGTTATTAAAGGATTTTTAGGATTCCTACATTAGGTACGAGATAAAAAATAAGTTTGTTTAATACCTGGGGAGCTAATTTATCATGTTCTCTCACAATATTTTTAGATTCGACTGCGTTTTTGCATAATTTGATTATTGTCGTCATTCATCAAGAACAACTTTATTATTGTCAAAATTACTTTATAAAAATGTACCGACTTCAAAAAAAGGAGTAATTATTATTTTTTTACTGAGAAAAATCCCGGTACCGTCAGGTTTCTTTTATTTTTCATTCATATCTTAGTTTCGATTAAAAAAGCACTATTATTATTTCCCCGGAAAATAATCAATACAAAAAACCAGATGAATGAACTTCCAACAATGCTTAATAAAGTAAAGTTTCCTTGAAAATTCAACTTATACTAGCAAGTCAGTCACGGGAAGGCTGTGGGCCTCGCAGGGCAGGCAAGGCAAGGGAAGGCAACAATAAAGTAATTGATCCGTCAAGCGCCTGCCCGCGGTCAGACCACACCGGCACCGTGTGTGCCTTAAACACGTTATTTTGCCATGTTCCAGGATATTGTAGACCTGAGAAGAGTGTAGAATGGTTAATTCAAGGAAAAATGTGATTTAATTCATTCTTCTCTAATCCTATTTTTCAATAACAATATAAATAAACATGGTCAAAAAAAATGTCATCAAAATTGATCGAGACCTCCGGAGATCAGCGGGCGGGAAGCTTTTTCCGCCAACGCGTCAGCTTGGCTATCCAAAGAGGAAACGCTGCCAGCCTTCTGGGAACCCTACCGTTAATCGGAAGCAGCGGTAGGCTTGAGGAAATTTTCTATATATAGATTGTATTTTGTACATATTTGTTGTAAATAAAGATATATTTAAAAAAAACATGGATATGCTATAACAATAGATAAGTTATACAAAAAATTTACTAATTTCTAATTATACATATATATAAAATATATAAAATACCTCTTATCATTAAAAAGTCATCATGTAGTGGAGTAGTGGGGTTTAAATTTGCGGTATGATTTGTAACTAGTTTCATGACGCCAGTATTCCTTTACAACTTCTACTTATTGATACAGTTATGAGTTTGATGGAAACTATCCATTGCTGTTTTCTCTCGGCGCTATAATGTGGGGTGAAAAACTGCTTAAACTAAGTGTTTCAAGGTCGGAAATATATTGACAATCGAGCTGCAATCCTGGTTTGAAATACTTCAGTCTAGTACATTTTCATATTTCAATACATGATTCTGATAGAGTTATACATCTATGTAGCGGTGAACACGAAGTATGAGTGGCGGTAACACAACAGAACACATTTTAATATAATTAAGATGCGACCGAGTTCGCGCCCGACGCCCGCCTGCGCGCGCGCAGTCACACTTAATTTATTATTCAAGACTTTAATGTACCACCGGCTGGGGTTAAAATGTTGCTAGATTAGTTCTGTATTAATAGAATAGTAAATATGTTGTAAATCTTTTTAATTTTGCCATATAATTTACTAAATTATAAAAATACAGTCGTTAAATTTAAAACTCCATACCCAAACCCTCTTATTACATGAGATGGTTGAGTTTCAACCATCTTTTATAATAAGAGGACTTTGTTTAAACTTAAAACCAAGTCTAGTAAAATCCAGGTTTTAAATACATCCATCCTTATTTGTACGGATGTAAGGATGTGAAGATGTTTGTTACTCTATCACGCAAAAACTACCGATCGGATTTGGTTGAAATTTGGCACACAGATAGAATATATTCTGGATCAATAGATAAAATACTTTTTAATTGCTATAAAACAATATATTCCTCCAGAATGTGGGTGAAACCGTGGGATGGAAGTTAGTATGATAAAAAAGCTAGAGTTATCTGAAATCCTGGCTTTTACTATACTTGCTCTAAACCATCATACGTAAAAAGGATGAAAAGGAGTTTCCATATCATGTTCAAAGGCGCATCGATTGATTTATTCCCAAAATAATTTATCGTAGTGAAATAAAATGATCAATAAATTTTACAGCCATTATGTAAACTTCGGGAATTTCGGGGAAATCCCTAGTTTATACTACAAATAAACAAGTGAAGTTTGTAACGATTTTCAGTATGTAAGAAGATTATAAACAATCTTGAGATGTAAAGATTGTTAGTAATGTGTGATTGTCTTTAGTTATTTCTATTGATTCTCGCGCCAATTTACGGTATATTATTTGATTATGATATTATTATAAAATACTATTTTTTAATGTAATTATTAAAGTTTGAAGGTGATTTTTCTATTTTCTAATATAAACGTTCTACATTTGAATGATTTATTTTTTGTACATTAATATACTAACCATATAATTGAGGGATACTGAAAAGTCTAATGGTGCGTCCATGCTAAGCGAAGCGAGCACGAGTCGAGCCTTGAACGAACAGGATTCGTTCGTTGCTCGCGATTTCAAGCGTGGACGTACTTAACGAGCCTACAACGAGCGCGATGCGAATCCCTGTGTTCGTGAAAAAACTGACAATCGGGCGGAGCGCAGTCGAGCACGCTACGAATGCTCGTTCGAGGCTCGCAAGCCCGTTCACGCTACGCGAATCGTGCTCGCAGTGTGCTCGTTCGTGGCTCGGCTCATGCTCGGTTCGCCAAGCATGGACGCACCATAACGTTTTCTGTATATTGGGTTTCTAACTACGCAAACCTTCAAAGATTATTCCCATTAGCACGCATGGAATCTTATGTTTTTACGGGATAGTTTTTTAAGTATGTAGTTTTTTGTATGCCACGATATAATCTGTTTTATCCACGTTTCATCTTTATAGCCGTTAACGCGTGATTGCGAGACAATTTGTAGGACAGTAAGAAGAACCTTTCATTTTTATTTTCCTCGCAAAAATACACATTATGAACCAAAAATAACGATGAAGAATAAAATAAGCTTAAATCAATTTTATAATTTAAACAAAAGCGAATTTTATTTCTAAATCTACGTATCATTTGTGACACTTAGGTGTAAAATACGACCACATTAAGAGCAACATATTAACTCTACAACATGCTACCTACCACCCAACGACTAAACCGATATTTGCGGTATTTCCGATTACCGAATTTCATTATGCGGAGGCCGTAAAGTCCGATATAGATATTAGCATAAATTACGATTTTATCTGAGCCGAAACCAAAATTAGGCGCGCATTAATTGTGCGTGTGGTCGAATACACACACAAAAGTCACAAAAAGGAATATTTAATCAAGACCTTCTGACTTTTAATGTAATTCCACATTTTAAAGCCTAATGATCCGGATTTAGGTTCGAATTATGTTTCAAAATATTATTTCCACACTCAATTTTGTGTCAGAGTGGCGCTACAGTCACCATCAATAGAAAAGCGTGAGTATCATGGCCACCAAAAGTAATCCCCAAAAACTTTAATGGAGTTATCAAACCATCAATCGGTGAGAACCCATATGATCTAATAACTGACCGATAGCTGCGTTTAACTAAAACCTCTGTCATACCCGACGTCTCAATGTCGACCGTGTGAATCAGATTTCGGTCGGGAGTTAAAAAAAGAAAAAGGACGAACGGCCGCCATTGAAGAAATGTATCGAAATGTTACTGTGGGAGCGGGCGCCAGCTCTTTGTCGTAATAATGAGACGGTATTTCATGTAATGGTGTACAGTCGAGTGCTTAAGTGTTGCAATTTTATGAGATAGAGCATTTTTTGACGTAGACTTTTGTCTGTGATTTATCATTTTTATATAACTAAGGTAGCAAAAAGCATAAAATGCCAAAAGGAACAAATCTACAATATCTAATATGAAAGTCTTTTTGATTTGCCAATTATAGAGCTGCATTAAAATTTTGTGTAACAGTCTTTAAAAAATTGTACAACAGTTCAGTTACAAAAAATAAAATAAGATTTATTAGTACCTAAAATATTATAATTGCTGTAAAATCATTAGGATATTTCAACAAAAAATATTATAAATTACCTACTTAAAGATAAAACATTCATCGAGCGATTCAATAATTGTTACAAATTTCTAAACAAAGAATTTATAAATATCTTTTATAAGAAATAAAATATTTTATAAAATAAACAAAAGATTTAATTAATTCTATAAGAGTTTTCATTACAGTTGCTCAACAAAAAAAAACAATTAAAAAAAACAGGTAAGACAGATTTTCAGGTCATATTTTATTATCAAATCACTAAGTCAACTTAATTACAACTGGAAAATAAAAAAATATTTAATTAAAAACAACGTCTACCATCATATCAAAAAAATACTATTTAAATGTTTTCTTATCGATTGTACATTCAAAATTGACACGTCTGAGTTGTATCACTTATTTTCCATTATAATTACCACTCGGTGAGCTTGTCCAAACATTTTTGAGTGTCACAATACTTTCATAATACCTAATTATAAAAAAGTTTTATTTACGCAATGATGACGACATGAAAAATATATAACAAATTCGGTCAACATTATTTGCAGGCATATAATATTTTGGCCAGATATATGTAAATATTTCTTCGACAAAGAGTTTTGCAAATAGTAACTCTGTAATGTGACCTTTTAGGAAATAGACACCCTAGTATTTATATGAGTCTCCCCGATCGATGTACTACAGTGAGCCACGATTTACTTAAAAAAAAAAAAACAAAATGGCGCCCGATGAGTATGCTTTTGCTTTTTGTAAATGGCAAAATTATTTTTGCTACGAGAATGTTTTCATGAATGACTCTACGTGAATGTTATTGAATAATGTAGGAGTCTACGATGCTACTATCAGTTTATCTCGTTTGATACCATTCTTCAGCATAGTATTTTTTAGTTTTCTCACGTGATCATTATTATCAATATCAGTCTGTGTTCGCCTACTGCTGGACATAAGCTGCCTCTCTCTTTACCTATATCTTCCTCTGTGGTTGTATTATTTTTTTAACTATCTATTTGGGGGCTCCTCCGAGCACCCCATGGTTCAGTCTAATTAGGTTCTTAAATGTAACTATATTTTATTAAAAAATAAATTACAGCGTGATTGCATAACACACATCCACGTAAACAATCACATGCATGATAATAAAAAAAAATACGTGATGATAACCATATGGTTCTGAATTACTGAAATAGTGTGGTACCAAGTAAACTGTAAACCCACCGACAAAGCTATCAATATTTTGACAGACCTACTCGTATCTCACAGCTCTCTATTTAATTTTATTACACAAACTTGCCTACCGTAGGCGTTGCGCTATCGTGTCGTGTCGTAAACCTTATGTTTAGGATTTTTGTAGATACCCGCCAAGTTGTAAACGGATCCACTGTTTTTATTAACGTCCGAACTTATTTGTAAATGTTTTGATGTCAGCTAATAAATAGTAACAGGCCACATTTTACGATCCTTACAATATATCGAATCTGTTTTTAATGGAACCAAATGATTTTTTAATCCTTTATCTACAATTTATAATATTGTTTGGAAACTTTGTTTTTATGATACATTAAAGTTGACGTTACGTAAACTTAATAACTTAATCAAATGGAATTTGATAGTCACTTTTGAATGAATGGTTATTGAATCATAATTAAGAAACATCAATTCCTATAGAAGTCGTCGATTCGTTGCTTTTTTTCTAGCATTTCCTCCTAATGTGAACAAAAAAAAATTACAGAATTTAGGTTCTTGGAATTATGGTGAAGCAAATTATTGGTATCGCCATCACCTTTTCAAAATTGAATTTCCAAGTTCATATTCTTCTAGGTACCTATACAATGCTCTACAACTACGTGAGAATCCATGAGTTAAATAACATGTTTCTGCAAACGTTATACTTAAAAGTGAAGCTAGAATTGTTACATAGAGTTTCTCCGAATGTTATCAGATAAGGATCTTTTGTTTGCGTTAAAACAGTAATAGTTACCCCATCGGCTCTTTTGTGCCACAATACCGACAATAGTAAATTATCTAAATCCTTTTAAATGTATACCAAACATGGCCACAATGATCAGCACTTTCGTTTTTAAATAATGGGAAGACGGCAAAAGGTGCAGGAGTTATTATGACTTTTTGTACCTACTATTGAACAAAAGGATATTTGAGTTCTACGTGTGGTTTAAAACAAAATCTCAACGAAATACCTAAACATGAACTCCTATACTTATTTTGTACTAGATGATCCAAGTGATTTTACCCGCGTTCCAGAAATAAAAAATTACCTTCTGTATACCATAGGCCAGGGTTTCCCAACCTGCTGATAACCATCAAAGAATCCGGGGATATCCCGTTTGATGGTTAATTTGTTAATCGTTGGTAACGTTAAGATTGCCACCAAAAATACATGGTAGAGGCCCTGGGGTCCATGTAACTATCCTACTATAATATTATAAATGCTAAAGTTTGTGAGTATGGATATATGTTTGTTACTCTTTCACGGAAAACTACTGAACGGATTTGGATGAAATTTAGAACACAGATAGAATATATCTTAGATTAATACATAGGATACTTTTTATCCCGAGAAATCATACGTACGATCTCTCGGGAATGCGGTTGAAACCGCGCGGAACAGCTAGTCCAAAATAAAAATTAAAAGTAGAAATGTATCTAAAAATAAATTCAGAATTAGACAAGACACATGGATACACTAAGTATTGGCAATAAAAATATAAGCTGTTTTTTGTTTTATTTTTACCTCCTATATTTATTTTATATTTATAATTATATCATACAAAATACAACTTGGATTGATTCTACTGGTGATACAGAGCCAAACAATTCTGGAATATGGTATACTTATACATTGAATTATATATATACAAACTTATATCAAACAGACATTTTTACTCTACTACTACTTACCTATATTGCAGGTTTATGTTTTATGTTTGATATCTGGAATTTTCCAAGACGTAAAAAACACTAAAACGTTTTGCTTATCAGGAAGGCACCTGAACAGTTATATTTTATTACTCCACCTAGTAAAGGTAGCATTGTAAACCTTTATTGGCTTGGTTACATTTGTGGGTCTTTTAATTTTACAATTTTTAAACCACCCTGAGACACGTTTGCACTTGTTCCCCAAATAATAGGAGCACCTGAAAGCTTTACGATAACATATGTTTAAAAAGGTATATTGCCCAGTAGGATTAAGATTTGTTACAATTTACAAGCTTAACTATGTTTTGGGGATCCATTTGGATTCCATTGTTTATATTTGGGTAAACAAAGGATTACTTGCTATTGTTCATCTTTTGTTGAAGTATTCGAAGTATTGGAATGCTCAAGGTACTTCCAGTATATGAAATACATGTCAGTAGGTAGATACTTTATTGTTCGCTGCTCCAACTAGAAACTGTGGTATTTCCAGTAATTTTAAATATCCGGAAAGATACAGGAGATGGAATTTTGGAAATGTGTATTTTAAGGAAAAGCCTAAAATGTTAAAGAGAAATTATTGGCATATAAAATAAACGGTCTAATTTCCAGCCAAACCAAAGACCAGTATTGAAAGTGTTGGAACTACTTGGAACCCACGTAGTGCAGGGTTTAACTCTACACTATTTCGTGTTCAAACAGGCTATTTTATAAAGTAACTAGCTTCTGCTGGCGGCTTCGCCCGCGTGGCCTCCAGGAAACAAATGACATATTTTTCTACAACACTAAATAAAAAATAAAACAAAACAAAACAACTTCATCCCGCTTCGAGGGTGGAATTATTAAAAACGCTGAGACACATATTAATTAATTTTCAATCTTCAGCCTAAACACAAAAATTTAAGATCCTAACTTCAAAACTTACGGACTTTCATACAAACTTTCATCCCCTATTTTACCCCCTTAGGGGTGAAATTTCGAAAAACCCTTTCTTAATGGATACCTACTCTTCACAAAGAATATACCCTCTAAATTTCAGTGGTTTTAGTGGTTTAGGCTGTGCGTTGATATATCAGTCAGTCAGTCAGGACTTTGAATTGTATATTCGAGTATATAGATAAATCGGTATAAATTTATTAAATATAACGTAAAAACCACAACTATTTTCTCCAGCTAAATAAAAATAGCTAATACAACAAATCATTGTGCCTCCCACACATCAGGTAGGTACAGAAATACCAATATTAATAGAGACATCCCGCCGGCAAAAAACATATCTTTATACGTAATAATGATTCATACATAACAATTAATCTTTGGAACTCACAAAGAGCGTGATAATCGCTTACTCATTTTGGCAAAGTCAAAAAATAGAAAGGCACAAAAAATATTGAGGAACAATATTAACAAATTAGGCGACAAACTCGCCACATTTCTGATGTAAATTATGGTATTTAAAATTGTTTTGTGGCTTCAAATTATTGTTGTGTCGGGGCGGGATCGAGGGATGCGCTCTTTTGGTTTTACGTATATCGATATTCCTACGTAATATATTTTATTTAATTTATAAAGTAGTAAATCCACTAGCAGCGACCTAAAACAGCTTTCTTTTCTATGAACGGCTTTATCCCAATTTTTTTATTTTAATTCATATTTTTTGTGTTCTCTTTTCTTTTTCTTATTTATAATTTTATCTCATTTGTCAATATTTTCATTTATCAAATAAAAACTTCTGAAATTAAGCAGTAAAGTTAATGAATAAGTTATATATATTGTTCAAACTACTACCATTTGATAATCTTTTTATTTCATCAAGTATATGAGTCAATAGACTTTTCTAGCCAAGTGTCCTCTACTTCGTCGTTGTTCCTTATAAACGGATCAGGGTCAAACATGCCCTTAACATAAATATATTCATTATTTGCTTGTAATTACAAAATGAAAATGCATGTTATTTTAATAAACATAATTCTCATTTTGCAACCTTTTCAAAATAATAATTCAATTTATCGTTATTTGTCTTCGATATCAACATAACATCACTACCAACAAACAATTTCTTAGATGAAAATCAGATGAGCGTTTCGAATGGACCTGAACAAGAGGGGTTAGCAGGATTGCTCTCCGGGAAACAATTCTCCCATGTCTCCATCTCTTTCACAAGGCTTGTGTTTAAAAGGGACGGGAGATACGAATAAATTTATTAAAACATCACCGTCCGGAGTGTTCATTATCAACGTGTGAGTCCAACTGCATCCACACAGCTGAATGAATGGACATACTAATTTAAACAATATAAACATGTTTTCTTGTAGCCGTACAAATAATATCTTAGGAATTTATATATTATTATAATAGGTTTAGTAAATTATGTTGTTGTTCTTGGTGGGGAGTTAATTAATTTACAAAAATATTATGTTAGACTAACTAAGGAATAATAAGTGAAATAGCGCAGTGGAAAGAAGAAAGGAATTTAGTCCACCATAGACGTAGCTATAATATATAGTATAGCAAGCTACCATACACGGAGATGATGATAATAATATGTACCTATAGCCTAGCTATTTAATTTAATTTTATGATTTTTAAGAAAAACTTACAGCTAAAATCACAATAATGAGATACATACTTATACATATGCCATTTAAAAGTTTCCTCAGATAGAATGGTTAATTTGATAAATTTAGAAATTGCTAGTAAGGTTGCAGAGTTCAAAAATTGCAAAAACAAAACATAAAATCTATGATTTATATTAATACTAGCTGTCCCGCGCGGTTTCACCCACATTCCCGAGAGATCGTATGTTTTCCCGGGATAAAAAGTATCCTATATGTTAATCCAGAACATATTCTATCGGTGAGCCAAATTTTATCCAAATCCGTTCAGTAGTTTTTGCGTGAAAGGGTAACAAACATCCATACATACAAACTTTCGCGTTTATAATTATAGTAAGGAAAAGGATAGTATAAGGATATATTATATCTGCATACGTCTTTAGTGTGTGGGCTTGATCAGAAAACCTCAATATTCATTTAATTTAACCTACCTCATGAAATTTTTAGGTTACCTAACATTGATTTATAAAAATATCCAATGCAAACGATGGACAAAGAACCAAACTTAATTTTAACAACATGCTCAAGATCAAAAATCATCTCAATAACTTCGTTAAAATATGTTACATTTATATTTTATTTGAAGTTTAGCAATTCAACACGATATACCCATCTATTGTATAGTAGAACATCAATGGGTCCATCAAAATTTTTCCCAAACATATTTCATAAAACACTCTTCGATCCCGAACCGTTTCGGTACATCATAATGGCAATATCCTGTCCATTGATTGTCAAAAATTAGGAATTTCGGCAATTACGTCTCACCTCCCACGTGAATTTATAAAAAAAAGTAGCACCCGACGCATCCAAATTTTCTTAAAAGATCCGACTTGGCTTTCATAATTTGTGGTACAGACGTTGAGCGACAGCGAGAGCGGTTCTGGAGAAAGAAGTAAATAACGCAGAGTTTATTTAAGTCATAGTAAGCGACTAGAGTTAGTAAGCTGAAGTGGCAATGGGCAGGCCACATTGCTCGAAGAACCGATTGCCGATGGGGAAAGAAGGTTCTTGAGTGACGACCACGGAAAAGCCGCGCGGGACAACCTCCCACCAGGTGGACCGATGGTCTGGTCAAAATCGCTGGGCGCCGCTGGATGCAAACGGCCCAAAACTGTTCGAAGTGGAAGTTAATGGGGGAGCAGCAGCAGTGGACATCCCTAGGCTAATATGATGATGATGAAGCGACTTGCTATGTTAAGACACTTTGAGTTTTATATCGTTACCCGCAAGGGCCACAAGGGCATAGTGCACTTGCACACATAAATTGGTGTGCAAATAAGATGAATTTCATATGAAATAGAAGAACCTGTTTGCTCTTATCGAATAATCATTTAGATTAAATCATCAAAAACCTCTCGTTGATTTAAAATTGTATTTACAGGATGAGTTTTTCTTTCTTTCAATGAAAACGATGAATAGAATGAAATCTCTTATAACTTAACCCAAATCTATCTCAAGGCTTTTTTTCTTATTTTTCCCTTTTGTTGCCTTTGTGTGTGATAGCGCCGGCACGAAAGGATCCCTAAAAGGTGTTCTAAGGCGTAACCCCCTGTAAAGGGCGTCGGTTACATATTTATTTTTGTGTTGTGCATTCTTGTCTTGACACATAAATAAATGATATTTTTTGCCATAAAGTTATTTGTGATTTCGCGCTTTCATGGTGGTAAAGTGACCATTAGATATATTGATACGAAAAAGAGGTTGGTATGTTAACAATGTCGTTAAAATATAAATATAAGTATATAATTTATTTATTACAACAATATAACGCCCAATGTGCACTCAGTGTTCTGTATGCCCACGGCTACCTTCCACCATGACATCTCTCGCCATCGAGGGCACCTCATCCTCACATATTTTTTAACCAAAATAATCTCGTACTGTCACAGGTACTGTGCAGTTTCAAAGGAGTTTCTTACCACGTGCACTCAGGTTGTGGAATGAGCTCCCCGTGTGCTCCCCTCCCAAGGGAGTATAAAATCTCTTCAAGAAGGATGTGAAGATAAACTTCACCAGGGCATAAGCACTTGCAATTTGACTTTACTTAAATCAAAACGGAAGAGATATTCGTGAAAAATTCAAAGAGTACATCCCACCAAAACGCCCCAGTCGGTCTTTCATAAAGTATCTAATCTTTTCAACTTTTTTCAAATTCCCACCAACGAAGCATTCGTCCAAGGACATTCTGCCAGTGAATGAATCTGTTTATTGGTACTAATTCGGTTAATGGGTGAAATGGTTAAAGTTATGAATGAATCGTTTATAGAACAATAGTGTTTTTATGTAAGCTATGAGACGGTTATAAAGTATGGCGCCGGTATAAATTGCGTAATTTCAAGAAGAATGAACGGATAGTCGGTAATTAGGGCCTTTTTAGAGGTTTTACCATCATTTTTTGAGATTTAGAGTCTGGGATCACTTTCACAGAAATAATACTCTTAGCTTGTAAAGTGGGTAATGATGACGTCATATCCGGAGTGTACTTATAATAATTTTTAGGCTCTTTATTTCTGTTAGTCATATAAGTTACAAACCTATATCCATGGGCTAAAAATCAAACAATAAAATTTATAGGAATAGCGCAGAACTGAATAGGTTCCTGGGAGAGTGTGCTATGATTACGTCAAATAAAAAAAGAGAACTAAAATGAACTCAATTGTATAGAGACAGTTCTGATACGTCACATATCACCCTCTCTCGCACCGCTCCACTACCGAAGGAACCAGTTATACGCTTATGCCTATTGCCAATATGATATTTTGCGATTATATATTTGCACAAGGGTATTTCGCCTTATCTGGTACCCTTTATTTCAAATCTATCTTCAAGCAAAATTGGTATGTTCCAGCAGGAGCAGTTGTAAGGTCTTAAGCGGAAAGGATAGCTGCAAGAACTATCTATTGCTGTCGCGCTGTGCCCGAGCTATCCCGCCCGAGGGCGATAGAGACAACTACAGTTTGGACCGATTATAATAGACCGATTACCTATTTAAATTAGACGAAATCGCTATTTCGTAATCCCGGCTTCCTCCACAAAACTGGATTGATTTAAAAAAAAACAAGAATCGTAATAAGAAGGGTTTTGGCTATGTCTGTCGGTTTTCCTTTGTTTTCTTATATTCGTCAAATTTGTTCGGTGGACCTCTGCTAAGGGCGTTAAAAATGGTAAGTTTTTGTGATTTTAGAAGGCTCCTAATTCTTATAATAATTAATTTGTGGAGAAAAACACAACCGAAGGACATACAGTGGTACCTACAGATTGCATGGTAAAATAATCATTGCTCTAGTGTCATTATCCAGAGAGGAAACTGAGGATTACGTTTGTATGGAACAAACGCCACCAGCATTTCCTCTTAAACTCCCTTCTAGGCTTCCCGATAACATACAAGCTTATCCAAAATAAAAAATCTTTCCCACCTTAATACTTTAAAAATAACAACACTTTCACGTTTTAATTGTATCAAAATTAATTGACATTAAGATAAAATACTTGGACTGAAAATATTTAAATCTTATCTTGTAGAAATATTTTGGTCACAAGTTAAATATCAAGTGAAAGGTTTATCATCAAAATCGGTGTGTCAAAACATACCAACAAATGAAATTAAAGCGGAGCGGACTTGGGACATGAAAAATTCTGTACATTCACTGATGAAGGAAGATAGCTGGTGATTGAACTGTGAAATTACTCGTACTTGTGGGTGCAAACTAAATAATTTTGATATGAAAATCGCCAATAGAGTAAGATTTTTTTTTTGTGAAGCAAGTAAATACAGAAAAAAGGAAAAACGTATATTCTATTATTGAAGAAATATATCTTTATTTACAACAAATATGTACAAATTACAATCTAAATCTATAGAAAAATTCCTCAAGCCTGCCGCTGGTTCCGATTAACGGTAAGGTTCCCAGAAGGCTGGCAGCGTTTCCTCTTTGGATAGCCAAATTGACGCGATGGCGGAAAGTCTCCGGAGGTCTCGATCAATTTTGATGACAAGGTGTGAGCAAAACGGCGAGCTTCGGACCCCCACGGTCTATTATTTATATTTTATTCTTTTTTTTTTATCGACTTTTATCGTTGTCTACATACCTACTATACCCCTTCATAATAAAGTTATCAAACATTGATTAGCTAAAATTCTTAAGTCTTTATCTGACAGGTGACATTTGGTGATCGAAAGAGTGAGACGGGGCACACTATTACACTGATTTAGTTAAAAAGCGATTATGAATAAGTGGGTTAATGTATATGTGGGGGAAAATGGGGAGAAAGCAAATTAAGAATGAAAGCAGGCAGTTTTTGTTTATCTCCGATATTGACTACGCTACTCATTCCTACTGGACCGAACGTTTGCACTTGATATGTAGTAAGTCCTCATAATTGTTTTAAACATCATTGGTATCATGCATTAATCGTTGCCAAACTCATGCGCAATGTTATATTTTAATACAGAAAGTTGCAAACCAAACATTCTACCACCAATACCGTTGACATGGAGTAATGATACAATTTTAATTGACTTTAAAGTTCAAGTGTTTAATAAAATGCAAATATTTATGTTTGTTGACATATCGTTAATCATTATGGAGGTGGCGAAAGTTTTTGAAACTTTTTGTATTTTATTTTTATTTAGTAAATGCAGATGTTACTAAATGAGTTTTTTTTATAAACATTTATTAAACCCAACCATCACCAAAATTCAACATCGCCAAACTGCTAATGCAGTTTGTAGGCGTAACGCTCTTAATACATCTCTGACCTAAACATATATCAGCATGTCCCTGAAACACAATCACTACAATGACATGATCACATACATAAGTAGTACATTTGCTCACTACCTTTCTCATTAACTATACACACACAGTTTATCCTTTATTTTACATATGAATCCAAACAATTTTTATAGTATATCTGCCAAAGTGCGGCAAGGGGTAGCATGGATCCCAAGAACACATTTGAGAAGGGATCTTACTAATTCAGGCATTATCCATATAATATTCCTTTTGGTCTAGCTAGACAGACTTTACAGGGTCACCAGGCGAGAAAGGGCGAGCGAGTTAGAAGAAGAGCGAGACAAGGGCACCTCGGCGCGACGGATTCTCTAAATATGATATGTACCAGCCGTAACTGGGTGTGGAGGATGGACCACTTTTTATGGTAGCAGGGTAAACAGTGGTGGGCAAGTGGTCAGAGATGTGGTAATAGATTGTAGAGTGACCCAAGATTTTATACAGCAATGTCGGTAAACTAGCATATGGCTCGCATCGTGGTAAGCGATTGCCTATGGACACTTGCTAGGTACTAATAAGGTCATAATTCATGCGTTCCCGACCTCCGAGCTCTGGCGACCGAACGCTAGCGCAGAACACAACAGCAGTATTATGTTAGGTGGAGATATTTCTCCAGTCGAGCTATACCGCTTTCAATGCTTAAAGAACAGTTTTTGTTTTCTTTTCTTCTATATAATACAATGTTTTTAACATCCGGGGGCCTACCACAAGCTCGTAAAACAAGGTTAAAATAACCTTATTTGTCTTTTGTCCCGTTTTGACGCCGTATGTCAAACAAAGACAAAAGTCAAATAAGGTTATTTTAACCTTGTTTTAAGAGCCGTGCCGTGCTGCCGTCGTTTTCCCAATGGAGTACAGCATGGGGTTCTTCAAAAAGGGTGTGAAGAGGTTTCTTCAGGGTCGGCAACGCGCGAGTGATACCCCTGGTGTTGCAAGCGTCCATAGGCTACGGTAACTGCTTACCATCAGGCGGGCCGTATGCTTGTTTGCCACCTAAGTGGTATAAAAAAAGCTTGTGGTTCGCCCTCTGTTTATTCAAGACCAAATTACTCCAGAGGCTTAAATTCAAGTGAAACAGCGATTACCGCCTTTGATTTCCAATTAGCTTACAAAGTATTATATTAAAGTATATTATCAGTTAAAATAACATTTAAAACGAGATCACACTTTCTTACGCGCGACCAAAGATAAATATCGCAGAGAGAAAAAAAGAATATATTGCACGCACTTGGCTCTTATTAATGGTGTCCATACATTATATTATTAATTGAAAAGATATATCATCGTATCTCATGCGAAGTGTGTTAATTAAGACCCCTTAGTCGCTAGATGAGTTTAATGTGTTAACGTTATTAATATAAATAAAACACCAACATTTATTGGAAATTGTCTCATTAATAAGATAGAGGATGAGGACCTTTACATCTGCTAGAAATAGGAATGGTAATTGAATGCTTATGTAAAATGGAAGATACGTTACGCTTCTGGGCCAGTTCTGCTAATACAATTGTGTTCCAATGGTGTAAAAAAAAAAATATTAGTTATCTTTACATCCATGCTCACAGTGCATCGTTTTTGATACGACGACCGACAATGATTAGAATAGGAAGTTTAAAATTTCTTTAAATATATATGTTATGATATGAACTTCTGAAAGTTTGTTTACATTCTTTATCTCGTCTCGCTGTTTTTACTTTTTTTGTTTTTTTTATTTAAACGAAATAATGGACAGATCTATACCGTGTTGATAAGTAGGTACAAGTAGTACCCAATTAATATGGCTTACCGATGTACCTGCGCAGAAGATACATTTTCAAAGCGCGGGAAACGCTATTGGTCGGCAGCTGCCGCCATGTTAGCGCGCGCCGTGCGGAGGAGCGTGACTTGCGAGTGAGACGGAACTAACAGCTGCAGTGTATTATGAACCTTATAGTAGTGTTCTAAGGTTGATTGTAAGTTTTAAGCATTATTTAGTTAATCTTCGGGTCCATACTTTCTTTTCTGTGCGAACGAAGATTCACGACGCGCCATATAAGTTGGGTAATACTTGATTAAAGTATAAGTATCATTACTTCTTACCTCCTTACTCGTAAAATGCTATTTAAATATACTGAATAAAACAAAGATTTAGAATTGTCGAATTCATCTAAGGATTAAATGATAATGATGGTAAGGTGGCGTTATTAACGTGACCGTCAATACAAGACAATAAGTCCTTCATTTGGCTGCGGTATTATGTAAGGTGGAGGTACTTCCCCAGTCGAGCAAATAAACGCTATGCTCTACCTCTCTTGGAAAGGACTTTCTCTAAGGACATAAACTGAACAATCACTTTAATTTCAACTTTGTGAAAACATCAAAGTTATCCAAAACAATAACCCTCCAGATTCTCCGATATAGAATCTAAACAGCCTTAGCTTATACAAACAAAAAGTGGTATTTTAACCCTCGTTCAAAATGATTGACAAACACTGTCGCAGTACATGTATCACAGTTCTTAACCCGTCTACTGTCAATCCAATCTGGTCTGGTCACCGTGAAAAAATATCCAACACCTTGTAAGCTAAGGATTGTGGTACAAGTTATGAGAGATAGTATATATGTTCCCACTGATTCGAGCTATGGTAGCTAGACGTTTCCACAGAGGCATAAAATAAAAAATTGTTTATTAAATATGGGCCCTAATAAGGCAATTACGAACGTTACAATTGATTTTACCACCGGTTCGTAATACACTGAGAAGACACATATTATAACATAAGCACGAAAGTTGTGCCTACAATAAAAATAATCTATACTCATATAATAATGTTTTTTGTTTGTTTAAACGGGCTAATCACTGGAACTACCAGTCGGGTTCGAAAAATTCTTTCACATATTTCTTTTATCACGAGAACGCGGGTGAAACCGTGTGAGAGTTAGTAAATAATAAAATAACTTTACTAAGAACTTGAACTTAAGGCGGCCCTCTGTGGCCGGCGCAACTTCAACGCAAGCATAGTCTAAAAGCTTGTTGTTTCATCCAACGTAATGTTTGACTGCGAAAAAAGAGAGACAGCATCAGAGCCGTCGGTTATCAGTCGGTAAATTCCGCTGATCACTCGCGGCCGCTTCGCTAGGTCGTCATTCATGATTTCGCATTCATAAAACTTGTTCCAGGAGTATACTTCTTGTGAAAAAAAAGTTAGTTATTTAGAATCTCCAATACATTTGCAAGCCTGGTATCTAAATG
This sequence comes from Polyploca ridens, assembly GCA_951394255.1. Taxonomy (NCBI): domain Eukaryota; kingdom Metazoa; phylum Arthropoda; class Insecta; order Lepidoptera; family Drepanidae; genus Polyploca; species Polyploca ridens. The sequence goes on along the minus strand of OX596246.1, from coordinate 4,267,114 downwards.
TTTTCTTTACTTTTACAATTTATAGGTACATTAGTTCAGGCAAAAACGCTGTTTTTCGGAGGCTTTGACTGAATTTGTTTCACACTTTTTTTTAAATTACGCCTAGATACACGGCTAGATATAGTGCACAAGATACTAATTTGTTCAAAACATCTAACGAAAAATGTTTAACAACGCCATGATAAGTACAGAGGTTTTATATGAAAAGTATGACGAATTGAGTCCTCTTAAGAAAACATCGTAAGGTAGGTACTATAGCACGATGGCAGGGTAGCCCGTTTCTACCACCCTCAATCAATAAACGAAAATCTATCTCCAAGTACCTACTGTTGTAATCAAGTCCGCATATGTTTTACTATGTAAAGATTATGGCCAAACACAAGCCCATCAAATGTAATTTTTGGACATCACCCAACTGCCGCTCGTAACTTGCACCACTCCCCAACAACAGGGACTCTACGGGGAGTCGCTGAGAAATGTGTCGAAACTCGGCTGCGTGTTAAATAATACATTAACGCTGTAATACATAATTTAAGAGCTATGATAACTTGGAGACTACGCTGTTTGTATACAGGTAGTGTGTTATGTATGGAATGTTTTTGTTATACAATTAGCTTTACTTACATGTGGACTGCTGTGGGAAACTGAATTATTTTGATATGTTGCATTTGTAGGCTTGTATTTAATGTTAATGTTCTTTTTGTGTGTACTTTATAGTGAGATTACTGAGGTATAGATATCATCTCATTGGCATGAACAAATGCTCATCGTTCACGTGGGGCCTCCATAACAGTAGCGCCGCCCATTTTACAACCGGTGACCGCTCCTGCTGGGCCTCCACTGGTATCGCCAGTAATCTCACCTGGTAGGGCGGACTGCACGGGCGGCGACTCCCGCAGATAACCATCGGACAAGACAACCTACAAGCCAACTACTGACTTCCAAAAAATTACCCAAGTAACCACCCGTTTTCACGGGTGGCGATCGAAACTCCAGGAAAGGAGTCTGCCCCGGGACCTGGCTCCCCATGTCCGGTGAGGGGCAATGAGAAGACCAGAAGTGTGTGCTTATCGTTCACCTAAACATTTGCCCCATTCTTACAACAGATGGTTTAAGTCAAGTCTAGTAAAACCCAGACTTTAAATATATCCGTAACTTTCTAATATTAGGTATATACAAAAATTGCTGGGGCTTACATAAATCCTACCAAGGATTTATGATAGCCCGAAAAGAAGGTTTAAGTCGAGTTTTGTAACCACAAGACTCGACTTAAACCGGGGTTGAAGTCACAGACATATAAGAAAGTATATGCCTGTGGTTGAAGTGTTGAAGTATACACTGTTACAAACTTCAATGAACTACAGTGATTTACATACCTAGATAGTACGTCGTATTGTATTTAGATAGATTCTGCAATATAAAGTATCAAAATCTCATATGTTTCGTACGATTTTATTGATATATGAAACAACCTTGATGGAGTTATTTGTTTCAATAAACTAGAGCAACACCGAACGTTAATAGAAAACAGAATGTTTGAATCAACCGGCTCCACTGGCACCTTCATATAAAGAGATTAAAATTATTAACAAAACGACTCGGGACCAGTCGGCCGTCATTCCCGATTATCAACGCATTTCAACCAATGCCCACTCTTAATTAAATAATCAAAAAATCTTTGCTGCGCCCTTTGTACAGTTGCTTTGAGGTTCGCCCCGGTTTCGTTATGAACACTAATGAGATTGTATTAATTAGTGTTGTAAGTACTTTGTTAAGAATACTTAGGGTGTTTATTCAGTTCTTATATTTTGTCACTTGCTTTCTTTTTAATATGATTAAAGTAATTATTGGATGCGTCGATGATATAAGGTTCCGTAGATAAAAATATCAAGTTCGTCTTCACCTATTTTTCAATTAAGTATCTATCTTGGAGTAAAAATGGAATAGTTGACTTTTACATCAGACTCTCATCGTGGTTAGTGATGTGGTCAAAGATTACATTTTGTACCTCCATTTGTGACCATACTGGTCGATGTTACCAATTCTCAAGTATATTTATTTACAACAAAAATATGTACAAAATACAAATATACAAAATTTCCTCGAGCCTGCTGCTGCTATCTCCCCATCCACTTGACTGGTCTCCGGAGGCCTTCATCAGAGAGACCGGGATTTTTCCAGTGTTATCAATATAACAAAAAAAAACTGATGTCAAATTGAAAATCTTGCAGTAAAAAAGATTTTTTTTATTTTATTTACTTAGCACATGTGCCAATAATATTTAATGCCTAGTAAGAATATCTAACAATACACCATCAGCTTTTATTTAATTTAGTTATTTATCCCTATTTATTTGTTATCATGAATACAATCATAGTGTCTAAGTATATTACTAATTACCAGTCACCCTATATACCTATAACTGGCTATTTCTAATATTCCAGATACTTTTAGTTCAAAATATCCAAATGGCCAAACGCAATATCTATTGTCCAACCCATATCACACGGTCTAAAGCCCACGAAAAGGGAAGTAACTGTAAATTTTGTCACAAACAAATACTTGTACATTTTATTGATGCTAACACCATTGTGTAAGGATTAGATGGACATACTCCATTCAAGATGCAGGTAAGTGATCTGTGTAAGATCTTTATAATTTGCAGCATTAGCAATGGTGAAGGATAATCTGAATCTTTTGTATGCAACCGACTAGGAAACTTGACTGTTGGGTGAATTTTTATACAATTCTGTCTGATATTTTTCAACTCAAGTGTAAATAAAAATTTTGAAAGTGAAGTGAAAGATGATGGAACATTAACTAGACCAAACAATATATGTAAGATATTTTAATGATCTAAACGGATTACACTTCAGATGGTTTTTATATCCTACTAGCTGTCCCCCGCGGTTTCACCCGCGTTCCCGGGATAAAAAGTAGCCTATGTCCTTCTACATACCATAGGCTATCTGCATGCCAAATTTCATGAAGATCCGTTGAGTACTTAAGGCGTGAAGGCGTAATAAACAAACAAATAAACAAACAAACAAAGTTAAGATAACGGAAAAGGAAATAAACTATTTTTAGTAACTTTTTGTCAGTTTCACAAAGTCGTCGTAACTCAAAAAATTATGCCTGAAATGTCTCAAACTTCGGCTGAAATTAAGATCGTTCCGACTCAAATCATTCCAATCCAATATTCAAATAACAATACTTATTAATCCATAGGTAAATAATACTTATCCAAAAGGCTCACAAACCAAATTTCAGAATTCATCGAAATATTCAACCAGTCTTACCCTTTCCGGCACGCACAAAGCAAAGTACCCGGTCATTTTCCAACTCGATGACTCTCAAAGTGACGAGAAGTCTTCAACAAACACCCAACTACCGAATTGTAAAAAAACAGCAATGTGTGAGGCTTGAACGACCATCATCGATAATTACGTACAGTTGCATTTTTCAGCTCCGTTCTTATTGTTACAAGCCTCTAATAGTTCGCAATGAATAGACACAATGTTTTTTAATCCTTTGGGGAGATTTTAGCCTTTTTTTGATGCTGACATGTTTTGTGAAAAAAGTAAGTTATACCATTTATCTTTGGAGGGGTTCGAGTAAACGCGCTCAATTATGTGTGCATTATTTGTAATTATTAAGCTAGTGGTAGTTTGAGTTTCAATGGAGGCTGTGGGTGGTAGACTGTCCGCGCTTTATTTATGAACATGGCATGGTATGTAATAACACTGCTTGTGACTAGTCGAACTGGATACACGGCCACTGACAGAGTAAGTATGAGTCACTGAAAGCCTAAAGATGATTCCATTATTAATTGAACTTTGATGAAAAAAATCAGGATCTACCCCCATATTGAGTGCTGGATATTACTAAAAAGGTGAATTGAATAAGATTTTTATTACCTAGATATTTAAAGATTTTAATGAATTGCTAGTTTGCTGTGTTTAAAAAGTTGTTTTATTTATGAACATACGATGCGATGCGATAGTACCGACCGATGAATGTTTAGAAAGGAGTAAATTATTTGTTCTGGCAATTTGTAATCTTTTCCTTGACTTTTATTTTTAAGGTCCTATTGCTGCCATTAAACAACTATATAAAGTGTCTAGTCTACAAAGTAAAAAAATATAAATGATGAATGTAAGTAAAAAAACTGAATATCTATTAAGAAATTAAAAAAAATAGTACGAGCACAATAACCTCGTCTGTGGATGATAGGCACCTAACTTTGTTATTGATTTAAAAGTGTACCCAGACTAAACACATCACTCGTCATGATCCAAACTCCAAACTAAATAATCAAGTCTGATCTTCTGAAGTGTTATTATGAAGGTTGAAATTGAAACATCATAACAGTATATGATGATTGATATGAATTATGATTGTTTTAGATCTTTAACGGCTACATAAATCAATTTGGTAATAATAATATTCTGGGACATACTTCACACATCACCCAAGAGCTTGTACTATCCTCACACATTGGAACCAAAATGGTCTCGTGCTGTGCGGTTTCCAAGGAGTTTTCTATCGTGGACGTTCCGGCTTTGGAATGAGCTCTGCGCCGTGTTTTTCCTAAGAGAGTAGGGGTTTTTCAAAAAGGGAAGAGAATGTGAAGAGATTTTTATAGGGTTGGCAACACGCGATTTATACCTTGGTGTTGCAAGCGTCCATAGGCTACGGTACACACTTCCGATCAGGCGGCCGTATGCTTGATTCCTAGCTTAGTGGTATAAAAAAATACTACTTGAAAATATACTACTAGGTACTTATCTTGCACACAAATATTTGTCCTCGATGGGAATCGAACCCACAGTAGCACGGCCGTTGAGGTCAAAAATATAGCAAAACGACGTGCTTCGGACCCCCACGGTCCATGGTCTCGACCGCAAATGGCATAAAAATATAATTTGGACTATTCGATGCGTATTTTTTGAATTTTGAATATTCCGCACAACTTTACAAATCACTGGTAAGTTGAGATGGCATGAGTGTATCTGCGATTAAATTATGAAGTTATTACTGTATATAATCTTTAAAACTACTCACAGTACGATTCAAAATGATCGATTAATATGTATAAAGATCGTGTCATCAAGCGCTAGTAGAGATAAAAATAAACAATAATCGAATCATATTCCGTGTGAATCGATGCGTGTGATGAGATATGCATAATATCACATTATTTAACATAATTAATTAACCGAGCTCCCTTCCACGGACAGACGGACAAGACAAAAAGCTAAGTATTTTACGTCTTCATGCCGGTATCGACAACTTCATCGGTTTAAGCAAACATTAATAATCGATCTTGACATTTGATTTCCGTTCGTACTTTACATACAGAGTGTAGTTTTGTAGATGAAGATTAAAGTGTGATTCTTTTAAAAATTACAAATTCTATTCTCTTTCTCTTCCCTTTAGACCATGCATAATAATGTACGTTTATTTTCAGGCTACTTGTGGCTCATAGAAGTATATAAAATATAATTATGATGTATATAAAATTTATTGTTGTAAGTGTATTCCGAACCGGTGGTAAATTCAACTGTATGTACCAATGTAACGTTCATAAGTGCCTTAATAGGGCCTAAACTGAATAAATTACTTTTTGATTTTGATTTTGATTGTAAATATATTGATATATAAAATGTATTGTTAATTTTAACACACCTTTAGTAAAAACTTGTCTTACTACAAAAGAAGGTTTAATGTAAGTTTAGGAAAATCAGTCATTTTTCACTTTGTAACGTCATATAACAAAAAGAGACGAGGCTATTTTAAAACCTATGTTTGCATACACCATGTTTTACAAAAATTTCAACCACAAACCCCCCCAGCTACTGCCTGAATTTGAGGTTCAAACCTCCCTCACGATAGGCTTGAGCTGGTAAACCCCTAGCTAGCAGAGCACCTTACGCAATCATTGCCTCCTGTATGGTGACTCTATGTAGAGGCCGTTCAAACTAACTCAAAATCTAAAAATACTGCACACTGACTTTAAATATAAACTTTTTATTTAGAATTTTTAAGGCGATGATAGCTTATTGGTAGTCACGTCGGATACCGATATGAAGGTCTCAGGTTCTAATCCTACAATGAGCTTGAGCTTTCGGTGAAGCAAAACATTGTGAGGAAACCATAGCACGGTAGTAAGGTACTTTATAGTACCCATCTGGCTGGTTACCACCCTCAAGTTGAAAATCTGTCGCCAAGCACCTATCGGTGTGTTCAGACAGCTGCACTTGAGAGCCAGTTCCTTCTAGGTTTTGTGTACTTACCACCATCGGCTACATAATCACTTATCATGGTGTGATTGCGGTCAAACTCAGACCTATACACAGTAAAAAAAAAACTTCTTATTAATCAAGAATAAGAAAATAATGTTATGTTGTGTTCCTGCGCGTGAGTAAGGTCGCCAGAGCTCATTGGAGAGCGTGGAAGGATCGGTAACGCGTGAATGATGGCCCGTGTGTTGCAAGCGTACATATGGCTACGGTAACCGCTTACCATCAGGCGGGCGGTAGGTACACTTGTTTACCGACTTTTCCGTATAAAAAACATAGACCACCAGACCGCATAACCCCCTTGAGTAATAGACTAAGATAGTAGTGTTCTTCTGCATGAGAAACGTAAGGTATTTTTGTATAAGCTACTTGCTTTCCCCTGCAGTATCACCCGCCATACCCCCATTGGGGTTGAATTATGAATAACCCTTCCTTAGTGAATGTCTATGGTATTCAAGGAACCTGTGTGCAAAATTCAGGTTTTTAGAATTTGCCGTTTAACAAATGAAATACTTCACACACAGCTATCTGATTCCAAATTAAGCAGAGCTCTTGTACTATGGAAACTAGATAACTGATTTACTACATATACTACTTTTTGTTTGTAAATACATACTTAATGTACATAATTACACACAGACTTAGGACATGCAGACATGTTCGTGCACACAAATTCATGTCCTGGGTAGGAATCGAACCGACTATCTGCGGCGTGATAGGTGGAATATTAACCAACAACACCAACTGGCCGTCTAACGACATGGCTATCTGTGTAACATTATCTAGTTGAGAATCAATTAAAATATTTTCCAATTATGACCAATTATTAGTAATAATTCACAATTCCATCAATGATTCAATTAATGTCTCGTTCACAATTATATCTTTAATGAATTATTTTATTTTCATTGAGCTCAGTCCATAAATAAAAAGTCTATAAAAAAAGCTAGCTCATATTAAATATAAAAGCTCGCGCGAGGATTACATTAAGCCATAAAGAGCTTTGTTTAATGGCCGGTAATTGGTTGGAATAACATAATTTTTATTGGCATTGTCTCGGCTAGCTAATACTAACCTTTACCAATGAAACTCGATTGTACTTTTTTGATTAAATTACCAACAATATTAAGCGAAAAACGCGCATAGAGATTACTCTACAATACTCTACGATTGTCGAATCGGGACCAAAAATACTAGTCTACAGATGCTTGAATTACTTCATATGGCGATTGTTTAATTATTCTGGATAGAGTGATTAAACATAATCATCTCACGATGGATTTTAGTGATATTGCCGGAGGTGGTATGTATACAAAACCTAGAAAGGAACTGACAGACATTCAGGTTCAGGTTAATTAATCTCCCGGAGTACACCAGTAGGTGCTTGGCGATAGATTTCCGACTAGAGTGTGAATTTATTGAAATCTCTAGCCACAGAGCTATCATCGCCTTAAATGGTGAGTAATATTACCAACTTTTTCCATTCGAGTCACATACGTTACTATCGCGTCAGGAAGTCCCGAGTTGTTCCAATAGTAAGAGCAAAGGCCGCGTCTCGCTGCAGGGTCAATAAATAAATAAATCTGAACGCTGCCTGTTTTTTAAGCTTATTTTTCATTAATATCGTAATTATGTGAGTTGGCATCGAAAACAAACCACAATTTTGTGGTCGACCTTAATGGTTTATGGTTCAATTATAGGCGTTATAATAATAATGTAGCCGATCTTTAGGCTAGTAATGTGTCCGTGAGTCATTAATTTACTGATTATTGTGTCTGGTAAAAATTTGAATTTAGTTTGAAAAATATTTTTATAGGGTAACAATTTTCTTGGGTCTTTCCATCCTTCAGATTAGGTTAGGTGACGTTTTTTGATAGAATTTTAGTACAACGGAAAGTTACTACCTACCTGCCTACCACATACTTAACCAACAAGCCTCTCTGCTATTAGGTTAGTCAGAAATAAATTAACTTATACATGCTTACGGATCAACAAAAATAACTACAGCCTATATACAAAAAATAAAAGACGTGACATTTCAAATATTGTGAGAAGGTTGATATAAAGGTGAAATTTATTTAGTGCGCGCTCCCTCAGTTGCGTCCCGAACGCGTCGTGTACAATCATTCACGTGTGAACGGTTCTTAAGCTTAAGAGATATACACTTGATCTAAGGCATAGGCGATAGCGGAAAGAGACCGGATCCGAAATGGTACGGTCAATACATATTACGAATTATTAAATATACTGTAATATATACTTATATAGCTGAAGAGGCTGTATGTGTTTGTATCTTTGTATATGTTTTTAAGCGGATGAAACCGCGGGACAAAGTTGTTATTTACAGATAGCGATATTGAAAAATCGTAACGTGTATAGGTCTCCCTTATACTAGGTATGGTATGGTAGAGTACTATAAATATATTTACTAACCGGCTTGTCAGTGGAATTAGCCCCCCTGGTATTTTCCTGCAGTTTCCTGCACCTTCGCACACCTAGAAGAGAACATAATTAAGCCTTATCAAGTGATTATACACCGTGACTTTTTAGAAACGCAGCCCACATAATGTACCCAATGATTAGGCTTACTTACTATTTATTACTTATTGAGCGCAGTCTACTCGACTCGTGCACTGGGTTGGTATTTTCTACCATTTTATACGTAAACATTAATTTATTAACTCGATTTGTTACAATTCTAATAAATTTTAATACATTATTTTAATGTGCAAATAATGTTTTTTTTTTTTCTTAATGATTAGTACCTAGTCATTGGGTACATTAAGTGGGCTGCGTTTCTAAGACGAATAAAAAGTCACGGTCATTCCTTGAACAGTGCTTTCTAAATAAGAAGTAATAGTTTTGGCGGTTAGGTGGCGTGCTTGCGCGGGGAGTTATCCTACTCCATCATTTCCTTATGGACGCTCAAGGCCATTGGCGTGATCCTTAGCCTTAAGCGGAGGTATGAAGGAATCCCTGAGTGGGTGGTAAATATTTATGTTAATTTTGCATCGCTGGCCATACTTAAGATTTCCACGCATATTATATTCGCGATCGACATGCATTAACTTGATGTTATCTGTGATGCATCTTAATTCTCTTGCAGCAAAATATGAATATCAAATTAAACTTGACTGAATCGATGGAATTTAAACGCGAACAGTTTGGTATTGATATTTTAAAGATATCGTTTTGGATACTTACAGAAAGTATAGATGAATACTTCATTCTGATTGTTTTAAATACCATAGATTCATAATAATGATAGTGGTATAAATACGAGGCATTTCTTCAAGGCTTGGTTACTCCTGATGTTGCCACATTTCTCCTTGTACCTTTTTAGCAAACTCAACGTAGGGCCAACCTAGTCTCTAACAATTACCTTTATTTTTCTTTAGGTAAATCGATTGTTATGCTCTGTGGATTGGACTGTTGGACTTGTAGTACAATAATGTTCTTATTTTGTAGTAGTGGAGTTATATTTCTATACTCAGATACTGTAAAGCTTTATCCCACACTATTAAACAAACAATTTATATAGGTAGGTATATGCGTCGTTTGAGATCTCGAAAACGGTTTTAACGATTTCGATGAAATTTGCTATTTTTTTTTGGGCGAAAAACCGATCGATCTATAGTGTCATTTCTGGAAAAACGTATTCCCAAGTTTTCGAGGAAAGCTCGGTCAACCGGTTACTGATAATTTTATACTTGCGACACTAACGCCATCTATGATCATTGAGTGCAAAAAAAAAACAAAGTATGACTCTTAAGTTGTGATTCTGTCGCTAAACATTCTATCTGTGTATTCCTGTACTTTCTTCAATATAGGTTTATCACTGGGATATTGTCATAAAACAAAAATATAGTGAGCACCCATCTATCGTACATCAACTTAAATTACCACGACGTGAAGTATCTATTGTAGTTTTGCTAGTACGCGATAGATGTCACTAAACAATACTTTCAACTACTCGACGCTAGATGGCTCTACAAGTTAAAAAATACCAACAAATGAAATAGTTTATTTTTAAAATATAATAATATGAAATAAGTTACATAAAACATATTTTTCTCATTCCATTTACATACATTCCTTTATCCGTCAGCCTTTTAACTTATCTAACTTAAGCTCGAGGCTTATATCACAGCTTATCGGTAACCACTCCTCGTCAAATCTTATCTTACGAAAAACAAACTTTACAACATCATTCGAAACTGATAATATAGCATATCATTTAAATTTAATTAACGATATCACTTAACACACGTCATGAGGACTACCTATAATGTGACTAAAAGGCAGTTGAAAGTTAATAGACCTTCCTTCCTGAAATATGACAATATTTGCCGCTTCATCCATTTTTCGTTAAATCTGGGCGCCTACCACAAAACTACTCTTAAAACAAGGTTAAAATAACCTTATTTGTCTTTTGTCCTGTTTTGACACCGGATATCAAAGAGGGACAAAAGTCAAATAAGCTTATAATAATATTGTGTTAAGAGCTTGTGGTTGGCCCTCTGACGCTACACAATATAGTCTATGTTTTAAAACGGGTATGATTTCACAAACAATAATAAAAATTAAAAACTAATATTTTCAACAACAACCGAATAATCTCTAAAGTTAACAAATAAGTTGTAGGTATGTAGTTTGTGACGTCTAGCCCCCTTATTCATAATAAAGTTATCAAACGTTGATTAGCTAATATTCTGAAGTCTTTATCTGACACGTGACATTTGGTGATCGAAAGAGTGAGACGGAGGACACTATTACATTGATTTAGTTAAAAAGCGATTATGAATAAGGGGGTAGGTCTATATCAAAGCTGACCAAATCATAGCATAGTAAATGTAAGATGCCTTAATATTTGGTTAGCAAATGCAACATTCCAAACCGGTATTAGAGTCAGACTTATCATACATAAGTGCCTCCGAACGTCAATTTTGTCGTTGCCGTTGTCAATTATGATAGCCGCCATAGTAATTTTTCACTTACAAGTATAAACATCCACCTCTTCAGTACATGTATCACATTGCACAAAACAACAGTTCACCATTTTACATCTACATCTAGAACTCACAGATCTCTTACTAGTCACATAGCCTCTCCCACAGCAGAGAGTAGTACAATTATCCCTGTCCTTACACACTCTTCCCTTCGTACTAACGCATAAGTTTGGTGTTTTCTGCAAATACACCAAATTCTTTCTATCCACATTAATTTTCCCCCTAATCTTAGGCGTTATAGCTCTTTTAGATGTATAGTTCACAATTTTCTTTTTAACTGCGTGATGGTAATGCTTCTTCAACAACCCCATAGCAGAGTTAAAAGGACCCAGTCGTTTCCAACAAGTTTTAGTTGTACATGAGCCGGAGAATCCGTGGCATTTGCAGACCTCTCGTAATTGCTCAGCGATAGAATCAACGCCTACCATGACGTCTTGTTTGAGGATTTCAGCTATTTGATCATTGCCTGCATGTTTGAAGTCCAAAAAGTTTTTTGTGAGACGTTTACCGTATTTAAAATCGTCACCACAACCGCTTACTTTCCAGGTAGAGTTTTTTCCAAAATTTCCTATACAGGAGCAGCCCAGTAGTTCCCCTGTAGCGCAAGCTTTAGCTACAGCGTGAGTGATAGACGCAGCCATCAATGCGTGCACAAACGCTGTCTCCCTATAAATCTTATTAAATATCCCCCTCTTCGGTTTCCCGTTAAAAACGAGGGAACAATTCCATCTGTCGTATTGGAAGGATTCCTCGCACACTTTAATGGCTTGATCCTTCGATGTAGCTAGAACTTTCGATAAGCCGTCGTCTCGTTTACACATTTTCATTTGCCGTTTGGTAGATCTGAGCAATTTGCACGCTCCTGGGTATATCACTTGAGATTTCTCAGTGAAAAGAGCTTCGACAGTCCTTTGTAAGTCTGGCTGAGATCTGTAAAGAGAATTAAACCTTTTAAAATGTAATTTCGAATGTTTTGCATTTTAATAGGACTCTCTGTATAGTGCTTTATTTGAAATAAGCACTTTGAGAGAAAATGCCAATGAAGAAAGTCTAAAGACTTTCAAATATTCTATTACATTACAAGCACAAAGACGAACATAATTTAACCCGTTGATCTCGCGAGGAACGCGCGTCCTATTATAACAATTGATGTCAAAATATTACTTACTTCTAAAACCACTTTCATACGCTAACTAATAAAAACAAAAATCAAATGTGAAATTTTCATTACAGAATTCACATTAAAGTTAATGGAATTTCTGATAGAGTAAAAGATAAAACTCTGACTCACCCTTCTACAATTTTGGAAGCTAAAATTGACGCGGCACAAAACAACAAAAATGTCAACACAGTATAACTAAACATGGTTACAAGATCTTTTGGTATCACATGATCGAAGCCTTTTGAATAATGACTACGGTTACAAAATGAGCGAAAGATGTGTGAAGACAAAGGCGAGGCGATAGGCTATCAAGAAAGGGTGTGTTTCCGACTAAAAAGGTAACAGCAAACTTGGAAATCAGTGTTCATACATTTGGTCATTTGAATAAACATAGACGATACCTTACTCATAAACTAATATACTGATTAAATGGTCACGTAAATAATGTCACATTATTTGACAATGACAATAAAGTGACGTTATTTACGTGACCCTTTAAACAGTATATTAGTTAAATAACGTTTTATGAGTATGTATCTTATTAGGACTTAAATGTAATGTATGTAATCGAATTTTATTATAAGTTGTCCTGTAAACCTGGATGTGGATAAAATATTTTTTATTTTGACTAAAGCAGTTTAGGCCAAAATTTTGACAAGATGATCCAACAGATCAAACCAATGTGCCTACTGTGCTGAAAAATGGTACAAAACTTAATTGAATTTGCCCATTTTCTGAAATCCCTTTATATTACTTTTGCATTTACGGGCCATGAGATTACTAAATGATAGCAAATCTCAAAAATATAAAATAAAATCGAGAAAATGTAAGCACATATGTAGAAAATTTACAAAACCTTCCCTGGAAATTGCTGAATATTTTTGATAACAATTCCCCTTTGAAATGTCGTTTGAAAAGGAAACGGAAATTTTGCTTTGCGAAGTAAACATAACGTGAAATCAAGGGGAAAGTAAGGGTTTTATTTACCCCATCCGGCCCTAAGCCGGCCGATATACTTATCTGATAAACCAGGCACGAATATTGTTGCTTAGTAAATTTTCTCACCTGAGTTGGTTTTGGTCGAGCAATTCGTTAGGTATCTAAGAGAATTGGATGATCATACAATTGGGTGCAGAGCTATGAATAGTTCAACATTGCTTCAGTTATACATTATTCATTTACAAACCCGTTTAATTGACAATTCAGGAAACTGAAAGAGATATTTTCGATTGTGTAAAGTGATGATTTTTCTCGAGATTTAGTTAAAAATAGATTCTTTCGGTAAACTGATGTCTAGGCTTACTGTATTTTTTTATATTCACATTACGATAACAATTAGATATCCAAAAGTAGAAATACTTTAAGTTACTATCTTGGAACACAATGTTAGTTCTAAGTAAGTGGTATGTACTGTGAGATATTGAATTCCCAGAATGTATATACGTATGATGCATTCTATGATATGAAACCTTTAATTTTATACTTTACCATTAGGTAAGACTCACAGTAAAATAATTAATTAATTAGGCTTTTAACTTCCTTCTATGACAATCAAAATTAGTTGCATTATGGCGAGCGGGGAGCGGCCAACGCATTCGCTTGGCTATCCAAAGCGAAAACGCTGCCAGTCGGGGAAATGAGTAGAGATTGTATTATGTACATATTTGTCATAAATAAAGCTAAATATCTCACTTGTTACATACTTTTACTGTTGCTTTCTAATTTTACGCCATTATATCACTGTAAATAAAAGTCGAATTGAAAAAGATGTCCTATCCAAGTTCGTGAGATGCCGTACGTTCAAGTAAATGATTATTTCCGGCCATGCTTGCTCAGGTCCATGCTCAAAACACGATAGCGTGGAATTACGGCACACGGTCGCCATTTAAAGGTTTCACGTGAATGTTCTTCTATTTTCAGAATACAGATTAAATAAATGAATTGTGGATGGCTATTTGATTGTAAATGGATATCAAAATTGATAAAAAGACTTTGCACAGGGTGCAAATAAACATTAACCCCCTTATTAATAAATGAGGTGTAAGTCAAGTATAGTAATACCACTTACCTAGGTTTTAGATATATCCGTCACTTTCTAATGTTATATAAACAAAAAGGGCTGGGGCTATCTTAATACCTGGGTGTTACAAGACTCACTTATACCTTATTTATTAATAAGGGGGTTAGAGCGGTGGGAATTCAATTGTTAAATATTTTTTTATTCAAAATTAAATAAAATAATGAAATAAAAGTATTTACTAACTTTTTAGTTAGAAAATTTAATTAAATGTTAACAGCCATATTATTGATCACAGTCAAAAAGCAGAAAATTATACCATTTTATAACTCTTTCTTTAGTCAGTAAAGTTACACAACGTCAATTTATCCATAAACAAGTCAGTGCCTATGTGTTAAGGAAGTAATGTAACAATGCATATTACATTGTCTATGATATTCCCAAGGGCTCTGAATATATTTGCCAACTCCATGCTTACAATTCTGCTTTCGATCAATGCTAATGCTGACCTATGTTAGTACTAAATTGAACGTACCATTTGCAATTCAAGTGTGTATTATCTATTGAGTATAATATAAAGCGATCTATAGCTTCCACCGTATAGCTAAGACGATTGTTTAATTGGTATGTAGTTAAACACATCTCAAGCTATACTGGTGGTAGAGTTATTTGTAGTCTGTCTGTCTGTCCAACTGATATCTATACTAATTGACAATTATATATGTACAATTGATGTATCTTTTCAAAGAACTTTACAACGAATGTACAATAACAAATAATAAATGTATAACCTATATTGGAAACATATTATATCAGTATGAAGTATTTAGTATTTATTTGAAGCTGAGTTTCTTGCCGGAGTCTTCTCAGTTTAAGATTTCGAACCGGTGGTAAATTCAACTACATGTAAAAACTTTCATAAGTGCCTTACTTAATGACTTTTGGATTTGATTTTGATTTTGTGTGTAAGCTATAATTGAATCATTATTTAAATACAAGCTTTATGCTTGGCTCAAATTAAAATTGTGTAACCTGAGGTAAATTTTAATGTAAGTATTATATAAACGATCTGTAATCCCATAAAATGAGAACTGTAAATAAAGTTCATTCTAAGATTTACATAAACATGTCTGAATTTAGTAGAATTGGCAAAGTTCGAACAAGTTTTGAAACAACTGCACTAGAACTTGTCTTCTAAGAAGTCTAAGCTGTTCGCTGTTGAAGTAAAATATACGCAGGTAACTTTAAACTTATACAGTCGATCAGAAAAACTGCAAACTTTGTCAACAAATACGACTTTTAACTTGGACAAAAGATTCTATACAGCAAATACTGTCGTTGGAATTTACTAGTTATGAGAATACTTAGTAAACTAGTTATTCAGAGTTTTCAGATATAAGTCTTACGTCAGTCCCCGTAAACAATGATTTTGCATCTACGTGGTGTTCGACCTCAAAGCTGATAAAAAAATGTTAGTAATTGACAGTATGCATGTTAAAGTCGTGAAGAGATCTTTTCAAAGTTCCACACGATGGCAATTTCCCTGGCGTTGTATGTAGGGTAGGCTGGTATAAGAGTTCGCAGACGATAAGAGTACGCAGTGAAGACAGCAGTCAACCGCGTTGCTTTTTGTAGCTATCTCCAGTGGTGTTTTGACCGGTGCACTGCGCAAGACCTTTCGTCAAAATTATTTTGAAAACAACGTAAAAACGGAGGAGGTACGTAAGTTTGATTGATTTTTTTAATTTTGTTAATATTTTTTGTCACTTTCAATCTATTATCACACCGTTTTTAACAGTAGTTTAGCAAAATCAACTATTGTTATTGATAGGTTATAAACTCGTTCTGCAGTATCGAGAGATTTGTTTCGTTCCGGGATCATAGATGTCATTGGAATTAGTTTTTGTAAGATTAGTATAAGTTGTTTAAGAGTTCGCAGATATGTGGTGTATAAAAGTATGCGAGTACTCTTATACAACTTTTTTTTTATTTTGTAGTAATTCATTGTCTTGTAAATATCCAGAATGTCCCGAAGACCGCGATTTACTAAACGAAGCCGATGTTCTTTAACCGTATTAGATGACGCAAGAAAACGAGTTCAAAAAGGTGAGAGTATGAGATCTGTGGCCCGGTCGCTTGAGATGAATGAAGCTACGCTTAGAAAACGTTTAAAGAGATCAGAACCCGCTACCAGCTTAGGGAGGTATGACACAACACATTCTCAAGAAATGGAGCAGGAATTATGCAATTACGTAATAAAAATTGACGGCATGTATTACGGATTAACAAAATAAAATATGGAAATGCCCAGGGTGTGAGGAAATATATAAAGAACTTATTAGGGAGGACTGGATCGAATGTTCTAAGTGCTGAAGCTAGTGGCAAGAAAAATGTACCGGATATATAAATATTGGTTCGTTTGTTTGCGAATTATGCATTGATTAGCTGTTGAGTACTCTTATCGAACTCGGTGCGTATTCTTGTCCAACCACATGTTTAAGAGTACGCAAATATCATTTCCGTTTGTTTAATTAATAAATTAAAGAAATGATTAATTTATGTTTTGATCGATTACGGTTTATGTTCCTTATTACATACTAATTGAAATAAAGCAAATTATGATTAATAATATTCTTTAGTTATTTTTTGACATCAGCTCAAAGCTTAAGTGCGTACTCCTATACCAGCCTACCCTACCTATTTTCCTAGGCATCGTTGGCTTACTTACAATGAACAAAAAAACTAGTTTTTTTTAATACGAGCAGTTCTGTTAACAAGCATATAGCCCGCCTGATGGTAAGCGGTTTTCGTAGTCATGTGGATGCTTGCAACACATGAGGCATGACTCACGCGTTACCGACTCTCAAATGTGCTATGGCTGCCTTACTCACGCGCAGGAACACAAGGTTATTTGGCTGCGGTATTCTGTAAGGTGGAGGTACTTCCCCAATCGAACTGCTCTTTGAGAGAATAAAAGCGTAAGCGTAAGTGGTATAAAACTCCAAGGTGACTTTTTTTAAATTCCGTGATAAGACCTGTCTTAATGTATGGTTCGGAATGTTGGGCAGTAAAGAAGACGAATGAAAGAAGAATGCATGCAGCTGAGATGAGGACGTTGAGATGGATGTGTGGAGTGACAAGAATGGATAAAATAAGGAATTAGTATATTAGGCGAAGCTTGAAAGTAGCGCCAGTGACTGAAAAGTTGAGAGGGAACCGTTGAACGTGGTATGGACATGTTATGAGGAGAAATGAAAGCCACGTCACTAAAAGAGTTACAAATATAAAAGTGGATGGATATACGGGAAGAAGAAGATCGAAAAAGAGATGAATGAATTGTGTCAAAGATGGTACAATATGGGTAAGAAAGGAGTGTATATTGATATGACGGATAGAAGAGACGAATGGAAGAAGCGTACATATTGCGCCGACCTCAAGTGATTGGGAACTGCCGGGCTATTTAGTATCTTTGGTGGTAATCGTAACGAACACCATTAATTATTTCATCCAATGACGCGCACGCGATATGACGCAACGATGACTATTCGCGGGCCCTGATTGGATGAAATTTATTAATGGTGTTCGTTACGATTACCACCAAAGTTCGCGGTAGAGCCCCAGGGCAGGCAGATGATGATGAGATGGTGTAAAAATATTCCATTTGACAGTTCAGATTTGGTAGTCTACTAATTCAATAGCGTCGAATGTCATTATGAATTTAGTAGACATTGCACATTGGCTCAATGGCAATGGAGTTTCAATGGGATGATGTCAGAATTTTTTTATTTTTTTTAGGTGTGATAATATATCTTTATTTACAACAAATATGTACAAAATACAATCTATATATAGAAAATTTCCTCAAGCCTGCCGCTGCTTCCGATTAACGGCAGGGTTCCCAGAATTTTGTTTTAAAATAGCAGACTTGGCCCCCTTCCGACTGTTTATCAACCTTTCCACAGAAAAAAGCATAGTGGTAAGATTACTTACATATCAGATCAATCCCATATTCGTCGATTCTTGTTAAATT
This sequence comes from Polyploca ridens, assembly GCA_951394255.1. Taxonomy (NCBI): domain Eukaryota; kingdom Metazoa; phylum Arthropoda; class Insecta; order Lepidoptera; family Drepanidae; genus Polyploca; species Polyploca ridens. The sequence goes on along the minus strand of OX596246.1, from coordinate 4,248,594 downwards.
TTCTATCTGGTTAATGGGAGTCGCTTGTTGCAATCAAATAAGAGCTTTAGTAAGAGATAATAGTACATTATGATACATGTGTGCAATGTTGGTTATTAACACTCCAGGCGGTATTAAGATAAGTGAGCCGAGAGTGTAATAATCAATACACACTCGTGTCATACGTTTTTCAAGACACTTGCGAGGAAAAAAACAGACTTGTAATTTGCAATAAATGTCACTTTACGAGCGAGTGTGTTGAAATAGTACATTAAATTAAACAGTATTTCATGATTCAAAACTGCAAGGTAGCTTTTAATATTGAAGCATAAGTTTTTTGTTACCGACTGCCAACGCAGGGACTGCGTATAACCACTGTTGTGAAAGTTTGCGCTCTGGCTTGTTTCCAACTTTGCGTCGCTTTCACACGGTTGCGTATTTTCATTTCAATTAACTTTATAAATTGCAGAATATTATTTGATTTAATGTCGTTTTATGTTAAACTAGCTTCGGCTCGCAGCTTCGCCCGCTTGGACTACATGAATCAAATGACATATTTTTCTACAACAATAAAACAAAAAAAAACAACTTCATCCCGCTGAGACACGTATACATTAATTTTCAATCTTCAGCCTAAACACAAAATTTGAAGATCCTAACTTCGAAACTGACGTACTTTCATATAAACTTTCATCCCCTATTTTACCCCCTTAGGGGTGGAATTTCGAAAAACCCTTTCTTAGTGGATACCTACTCTTCACAAAGAATATACCATCTAAATTTCATGTCTCTAGGACCAGTGGTTTAGGCTGTGCGTTGATATATCAGTCAGTCAGTCAGGACTTTGAATTTTATATTTATAGATATCAGTCTCCCGTTTTCCCGGGATAAAAAAGATCATATAAAGTATGGGATAGCTGAGTAATTCTCTCCCGGACAACGTGTTTCCAGACACATTCATCATGGGTTCATTCAAGCAGATTGAACAGCATCTTATAGGCACGCGAGGTCCACCCTAGACTACATCTTCGCTTTACATCAAGCGGGATTGAGGGCAAGCGCAGGCCCATTTAACTTCAAACGTAGCAGTAGTAGTATAGGATACCCACTCCAGAGTTGAAGATACGTCTGCTAATTATCAAAATACCCTCTAAGGTACATCAAAGTCAAAGTCAAAGTCAAAGCCATTTATTCGATTTAGGCCCCAGAAGGGCACTTATGAAGGTCACATTTACTGAAGTTACCACCGGTTTGGAACTCGGCCTTCAACTGAGAAGAATCCGGCAAGAAACTTGAGTATCTGTTGCAAAGCACCTTCTGGAGTATTCCAGCAGGTTCTAATCCACCTTCACCACATCATCATTTTTCATAATAAGATTATGATATAATAGTTCGAGATCACAGGGCCGCCAGACCTTCCTAATTTGCTGATTGACAAAATGTATAATAGTAAGTAGTGTTAGTACGTTCTTCAAACGTACGTGCTAGCTTGTCCCGACGGGCAATTTACTCAGGTATGAAAGGTATGTTATGTGCATTTACATCAAGTTATGTACATTTGGCCATCGGAAAACAGGAAAGGTCTGGTAGCCCTGGGATCTTGTAATATAACACTCGTCTATCAAGTCGTCACAAGTGTATCCATACTAAAAGACGTATACGCTTAATATAGTAAATGCTTTATATAAAATAAGTTACTCAAAGTTTTATTATGATCAACGACTATTTATCTCAGGTATTCAAAAAGGACTGAAAGATGAATTTGTTTATGGCCACGACGGTAAGCAACGTCTTTTATTAAAATAGAACCGCTATAAAATTTACTTAATACGAGCATCAAGAAAATGTATTCTCGTAAATGACTCTACAATGGTGATAGCACCTATTTAGCCAGCTTTAAGACACATATTTTACCACTTCACAATCCTTTTAAGATCTCAGCGTAATTGAATTACGTCTTTCATTTCCTACGGTCTATCTGTACTTTGAAAATCCTTTGAAGCCATTAATTTGGAAATGGTGGAAAATTTCTTCTGAATAATCCTTTTTGCCTTCTTACTAATCAGAACCTAGTATCAAAGTTATAATTAGGCCAAATGCCGGTGGTATTTCTCCTCACGTACCCTTTCCAAAATGTCCATTCTCTATATGTACCTATATATAATTGGAGAAACGGACTGAATGCACAGATGCACGCACAGATTAAACGGCATGGTCTAGAAACGTTTCATACAAGTTCCTTAACCCGCTGGTTCTCGCGAGAGACGCGCGTCCTATAATAGCAATTGATGTCATTATTGGTAGTAACAACCACTGTGGAAGAGTTTTTCAAATACCACCACATACAGGCGTCTGATTGTCCGCATGGTTTGTCTGCGATACAAAGCAAACATGTAAGTCCAATATTAGTTCTGTCACGAGTCGAGCTTGTATCTAGTATCGGAGAGCTGTAAGTTCAGACGAGCAGCCTAGTGATCGCCGCACGTATGGTAATGCTAGGATGTTGGAAAATTAGATGCGATAATATTTATTATAGACCGAGATCCCAGGCTCGCCAGACATTACTTATTTTCTGACGGACAAAATGTATAGAATTGAGTAGTGTTAGTACGTACTTCAAACGTATGAATATCAGCTAACTTGTCCCGTGGGCTAATATCCAGGTACACTGAAAAAATATGATCTATAAAACTAGTTATGTAAGTTAACGTTTTGTTGTCGGGAAACTAACTTTAGTTGTCGGGAAACTAACTTTAGTTATCGGGAAACTAACTTTAGTTACATTTAATCAAATAATTTAGTAACGAACAAAAACTAGTTTTGTTACTGGTAAGTTTAGTTCGCAAGTCACTCTGTTTAGGTTATTTTGGTCGTCAAATTTTGTGTTACTGTTAAATAAAATTTTGTAGTCACTTGTAGTCCATTTTTTTCAGTGTACCCGGCATGAAAGGTATGTTATGTAACGTACTAAACCATCATCCATCTCCCATAACCCACTATTACCTCCTCCATAGTCTCGTATCTTCTAATATCGGTGCTTTATGGCCGTCGGCGCCGATCGATAGTCGCGGCGCGTCGGCCGCTGCGTCGCGTCGCTACGATAACATTCATGCTAGTGTGGCGCTACCTTTACTATTGGGATTCGTTTTCGAATGCAACTGCATTCTGAATTCTGGTTTTAGAGCATGTTTTATTCTAAAAGTTAATTATGGTTATTTTTGACGGATGTCGTGAGCTTAATATAGTCAGTTCTGTAAATATTAACGTAACATCCTGCAATTTTTCCGATGGCTTATAAAATTTACATTGTCCAAGACTTAGCGCATACTACAATCTTTGGCAATATTTATGGATTTAATAGTTATATCTATCGTATGTATTTTTATATGAAAATGGGCCCTTAAATCATACAATTACATACAATTGTAATATATACATTACGAATTTTGGGCATATTTTTTAATTTACTCCCAGTTTTAATTCCACAATCTGAATGTCGAAATAAAAGCCCCACTTTTATTTTTATACTCACAACATATTCAGAAAATCACCCATTTATTTTCAGCTGTTCTTACATTATTTACACTAAACAAACAGTGAAACAAAGGGTTGAACATACTACGCTATGGAACTGACATGTTGCATCGACCCGTCTCGATTGGACAGACAGACAGATACATAGTGGGTTATTTTTTCGTGCGCTGTTTTACGTGTGGATCACGTTATTTTTATGTCTTAATCGTGCTTATACTGCAGAACAGATTGTTATAATAAGGAATGGGTAGAAGATTAAGGTATGAAATAGTAATAATATCCTCTTACCCCCTTATTCATAATCGCTTTTTAAATAAATCTGTGTAATAGTGTGCCCCGTCTCACTCTTTCGATCACCAAATATCACCTGTCAGATAAAGACTTCGGAATTTTAGCTAATCAACGTTTGATAACTTTATTATGAATAGGGGGGTTAGTTCAACCGGTCTTCGAGGTCTGGATGCAGCGACAAGGTGGACGACTCACCTACAGACTTACACAGATACTCACCGGGCATGGGTGCTTCGGTGATTATTTGTGTAGGATCGGACGTGAGGCGACGGCGGCTTGCTTCCATTGTGGTGGAAGCGGCCAGGACTCCGCATCGCACACGCTCGCTGTGTGCCCCGCGTGGGAATCCGAGCGGCGGAACCTGGTCGGCCAAATCGGTTGGAATCTCTCCCTGCCAGCAGTCGTGTCGGCGATGCTGAGCGGCGTGGAGGGCCGTGGCCTCCTTCTGTAAGACCGTAATGGTCCAGAAGGAGGCTGCTGAGTGGGATCGGGAGAGAGGCACGGCCGTGCCTCGTGGCGGCCCTCCTGCCCTTTAGCTGGGGCTTAGAATCACAGCTACGGTGTTCCCCTGCCTGTCGTAAAAGGCGACTAAACGGGGACCTTCGGGGTCGTGGGAAAGCTAGTTGCATAATACATTGCATGATGCATTGCTTTCATCTTGACACGGCATTAAGATACTTGTCTTAAATGTCTTGTAAAAAGTCTTGTTTCATGGACGAAATTGACTAAGTTGGTATTTATAAACCACTTACTAAAACTTCAATCAAGTCGAATTCCAAATTCTCAAGGGTTTTAGCGAAACGAAGTTAACGAAGTCGATAGGCCTATTAACGAATTGAATTGGACTATTTAGGAGATCTGCCCCCCTAAAAAGGAAGCTAAAGCAATATTGCTAACGCAATTCATTTTTTCGAATTCTCGGCAGATCCTACGTAATTTCAATATTCTTTGGTATACTAGTCACTCATTATACATAATTCAATTCAATAAAAGATTCGGAATTGATGAATTGCATAAGATCTGCCGTAAATTCGAAAAAATGAATTGCGTTAGCAATATTGCTTTAGCTTCCTTTTTAGGGGGGAGGGTTAGAACAAGTATATAGGATTGCGATCTTCAAAACTTTGTCTCGTATTTAACCGACTTCAAGAAAAGGAGGAGGTTCTCGATTCGGATGTTTGTATTTTTTTTTTATGTATGTTCGGGCATAACTCCGTCATATATAGACGGATTTGCAAAATTCTTTTTTTGTTCGAAAGGGGTATATTCCGAAATGGTCTTATATAAATTTTATATAGATCTGATGATGAGTTTCGGAGATAGACAACGGAACTCTTAAAAAAATTGCAGCATAAATAAGAATATGCATTGTTTACGCAATCACACAACAAAACATCAGGCCTGTACACTCGAAAACGTTACGCAGATGTATTCAGTATATAATGAAACTAAAAATTCAAAAAATAAATTGACTTTTTAACAAAAAAAATAAACCGCCTTCAAAGTACACTAAAAAGTATAAAAATAACTCTTATCTGACACTGTTTTGAAGTCAGCGAAATATTTTCTATATAGAACACGTCATGCGATTTCGCTCACTTCAAAACAGTGTCAGATAAGAGTTATTTTTATACTTTTTAGTGTACTTTGAAGGCGGTTTATTTTTTTGTTAAAAAGTTAATTTACTAATATAGAAGATTGATCAAGACAGGTTAAGATTTCAAAAAAAAATTAAGGTTCTGAATAAATAGACATTATAATTAATATTTTCAAAAAAATGAGTGTGCTTGACATTTTATCTTATTTATTACTCAGTTTAATAAAAGGGTGGGTAAAAATGTTCGTATGTCAAATTAGAGAGAAAACAGGTAGCGAAGACTCAAAGACGAATCTATTAATATCCTGAATAATTTAGGAACTTCGCTGAGGAAAACCCGTTGTATTATTCCATTCACTCAAAATTACAATATAATATAACACGAAACAGGAATTTACAAGTAATATACATAAGCAACTGTGATTTTAAGCTACTGGTATAATAAAACCATCCAAGCGTGAGTCCGGCACGCGGAGGGATCCGCAAAGACGTTTATTGTATGGGTGCCGCCTTTAATTTTTAATTATTATTATTTGTTGTTATAACGCCAATAGAAATACACATTCCGTGAAAATTTCAAATGCCTACCTATTACGGATCATGAGATACAGCCCACTGACAGACAGACAGACGAACGGACACACGGATGGAGAGCGGAGGCTTAGTAATAAAGGTCCCGTTGGAACAACAGCCAGGTAAACCTCAGATAAGCTATGTACTCTAATTTTAAATTAGCTGCTAGATATGAAAACCTTTTATCTGAAGTAATTCAAATTGGATATTTTTTATTCGAGGAAAATAGATTCCTGAGAAATGCTGATAAAACCGCGGGACGGATAAGTCTAAAAAACAAACATATCAATCAAAATATGTTATAGTAAATTTTTCACACAAAAGAATTATTCAAGTTCCTCGTCCAGTTTGTTTACATCATAAACAAGACATTTATTTGTCTCGTAGACCTTCGTAGGCTCGTAGCCTAGTTGGCTCGTAGCCAGGGGGCAATGACCCCGCGTAGCACCACACGTGCCAAACAGAATAAGTGAATATTTCATAAGAATGTTGATAGCTATTAGATGGGTAAATAATTGATACAAATTGTTGCTTTCTTTAATAATTTATGTTAGTACCTTCCCAGTTGTAGCATTGAATACATTTATTGAAAAGAGTATTTATTGTTCGATTTTCTTTGTTAAATTATGCAGGGAGGTTCCAGTTATTTGTGATCTTTGAAAGGTACAGGATTTTACTCTGTAATTTTCAGATTATTTTATCTGTTTATTATATCTTATTATATATTTTATCTTTGTTTATGTCTTCATTTATATTAATATTATTTCAGTAAATATTGTTTGTACGGTATACAAAAAATTTCTTCAGTATAAAATCGAACGAAATCTGGTATTTCCTAAGTACGTTCAAAGCTTCACAGTTTGAAGCCAATTTGCCACCGCTGTGGTTTCCAACTTACAAGTAGTAAGTTCTCGAACTGACACTTGTTAAATACAAACAAACATGAACATACGTAATACTTGTACACAAACATTGCTGTAGTCACTTAGAAACCCAGAATAGGAATTAGTACCCCAATCTCGCCACCGGCGCTGTACTTGCGCGAGTTATGGTGGTAACTTTTGAAGTATGGGCGCTGTCTCTCTGTTGTACGTAGTATTTATATACTCTGAGGTAATACTATACACTTACCCCCTTACTCATAAAGCACTATATACTGTTTAAATGGTCACGTAAAGAATGTCACATTATTTGAAAATGACAATAGAGTGACGTTATTTACGTGACCATTAAACAGTATATTAGTTAAATAACGTTTTATGATTAAGGGGAATAAAGTTCAATATCCATTGCTTGGTTTTCCATAGAAGATAGGAATCCAATCAGTACTATAACTGTTGGAAACTCAGTTAATATTTAAATTAACCACTTAAACGTAGATTTTCTCTAAATTTTGAAACAGCAGCCCTCAGCAGATTGATGATATAAGAGATTGTTAAAAATCACATGATAATTCGATTTGAAACGTCAATCCCATACAAAGATTGATCGTTTACTAACGATGACGATTGTCGACAACCATCTTGTCTAGATTCCCAGAATTATATTTATTATATTTATATTTAGTACAGGATTTATTGTCCAATATTATTTATAAATGTTACAAATGTTTGCTTTTCAATACAGCACTTTGCTTCTTGACATACATAATTTCCTAACGTGACGTAGGATATCGTCCTACAATTCTCTAGAATTATATTTCTTGACATGGCTGACCGGAGAAGAATTATCCAAGAGATATACATGTTCAATGAACTAATTGTCAAGTTACTACAGTATAAGTAGTCCACATACAGAGTTTGGGATCGCATAGTGTGAAGAAATGCCCCCAAACTGAACTGAATCATCCTAAAGTGTTAACGAATAGGAGAAACCATAATGAAAACAATGTATTGCATTGTAATTCCATAGCACACTGGGCTCTTAGCCAAAAGCTCTACGAAAACGCTTTATATGAGAAAGTTTTTCGTGTCGGTATTATATGATACCGAAGGCTGTGCCGAAGGAAAGCAATACGCTGACAGTCTTATGTAGAAATATCCTTTAATTTTTAACCGACTTCAAAAAAAGGAGGAGGTTCTCAATTCGGTTGTATTTTTTTTGATGTTTGTTACCTCATAACTCCGTCATTTATTAACCGATTTGGAAAATTCTTTTTTATTTCAAAGGATACACTTCCCGTTTGGTCCCATTGTCATCAGATCAGTATTTGATAACTTCTTAGTGTAGGTACTTTGAAGTCGGTTTAAGTTTTTTGTAAAACAGTCCAATTATTTGGATTATAGTTGATAGGATGTTGAATGTCTCTATTATTATTTTTTACCTTATTTAGTTTCTTAAATATATAGAAAAAGGATCACAGACACAAATATTACACATAATGTTTCTCTTTTGTCCCTAAATGATGTAACTTTGATTCATCTTTTAATTTTGTATTTATAAATCCTTTCTTTTGAAGTACACAGCAACTCCTTCTTTCAAAAGAACATTGATACCTAATTAAAGTTATACAGTTATGAATATCTGAAGCAAAACCACACATTAATTATAAATTAATATAAAGGTGACACAATGACACAGGGCGTAATATAATATTCAAAGCAATATTATATTCTATTTAACAACCACAAACTAAACTGTATTTAATTATACAAGTATTTAATTTGTAACAATGTTAAATTATTGCGAACTGGAGCTAGTAAAATTGCTTTTCACTTGAGTTACTCGAGTATCGTTAGCAACACCATAAATCAATAGGACATATACTAGAGCTAGTCGGCGTGGTTAGTAAGCTCCTATCTCGCCGCAGATGTGTATTTGATTCCCACCCATGAAATGCATTTGTGTGCATGAACATTGTCTGCTTGTCTTTTCTGGGTGTAATAATCTATATTAAGTATGAATTTTGAAATATGTAGTATAATTATCTGGTTTCCATAGTACAAGCTCTGTTTAGTTTGGAATCAGAAAGCCGTGTGTGAAGTGTGGCCTAGGATTATTATATTTAGGCGCCGATTCCATAGCGAGCGGTTTAGAGTTCTACGTTCCGCGTTCATTGTTATCTATGCGGCGCTTTTGATCATTGCACACAGTGACCGCGGCGGTCAAGGAGGACAGACGTAGAACTTCTGACCGCTGGGGTGGGTGCCTTACACAATATCTATCACAATATTTTTAAGGTATTAAATTATTGCTAAAAATCCTACGTAGTATATAAAGATTGTGTGAATGCTAGTTAACCAATCATACTGAAATTTCTGAATGGATTGTGGTGAAAACCACCAGATAGATAGATTACAACCTGGAATAAAAGATATAGTAAGTAAGTCATGGCGGGAATACCATAAATCCCTTGAGAATGCGGGTAAACCTTTCGCTTTACAAAACCCCTGACGGGACAACATATAACATTAATATTTTTCAACTAAAATGTATCGCTTAGTTCGCTGAAAAGTTTTAAACTAACCCTAGGAATCTCAATATAACTCAATCATAACTAATTCATAACTTATTATTATCTAGATGACATTTTCAGCACCGCTACAATTTGAAAGTTCACATTTAAATTATTTAAATCGTGTATTTCAGAATTTCCCTCATCATTTCAATAGGAATGCTATATTAGTTTATTATTTTCACACAAACGACCGATGCGGCTAGACAGGCAACGTCCTACGACAAAAGTATCTTCAACCTTGCTGTATGTGTTATTGCTATTGAACATAGAGTAAGAATATTGATAGAGTGATAGCGTTAACAACATTACCTTGTGCGAAGTTTGCATATACCAATATGTAAAAGGGTTTTGCAATACCTAAGATTTAAAATCAAATTATTTGACTTGCTGGTAGAAAATTGATTTTATGCAAGTTTTTTTTTTAACTTCAAAGACAATCTTTCGACATTATAATATTTAAAATTATTTAATTGTATTTAGTGATAATTTTAATTGTGACATCGTTTTTGTATTTGAATTGTTGTTTTTATGTGATTACAATATTAAAATTTTATGATAGAATACTTTCAATCAAATAAATTATTGATTGAATGAATTGTAATATTTAACCACCTAATTATTTTGTACGCCAGTAATTAGTGAAACATGTTCAGCAACATTATTATTGTATTATTTTGTACCATGAAGCATACAAATAAATAATTATATTCTATTACATTCTAAAGATGTATTCATAGATATATCGTGCCCTAGTGATTTACTATTAGAAAAATTTGGATACGAGTTCTTTTTCATTTGGTCTCGGTAAAAGTATCGATATAAAACGAGAAATTGGCATTAATATGTATTTAGTCGTTCAAACTATAAAGCACACGTTGCACATATTATCCATGCTCACGGCACATACTCTAGTACAGTCGCTCTATTAATATTCTATCTCTATGCTATTGAAGCATTTTAATAGCGCTCTAAGGTTTATTTTGTTGGTTTTGTTATTTTATGATTTATAGTTGGTTTTAGAAGCAGTGCTTAATTTAAAATTTAAAAGACTGGTGCAAATAATGCAATATTTTTGATATTATTAGTATAATATTATTTAGATTATATGCGATACATTTTATGTGAATAACATATAGTATACACAAATTCAAAATCAATTTTAAATCTCTCATGTATGATCGATCTATGTGTCAAGTTTCATCGAAATTCTTTCAGCCGTTGCGGAGATTAGTGGTGAAGACGGATCACCTATAGAATGCTTATTTCAAATTGAATGTGTTATCAATCACAAATACATTTTATATTCTATCTATCTTATGGTGCGTCCATGCTACGCGAAGCGAGCGTATGCCTAGCCACGAACGAACAGGATTCGTTCGTTGTTCACGTAGCGTGGACTGACTTGCGAGCTTCGAACGAGCATTCGTCTCGCGCTCGACTGCGCTCCGCCCGATTGTCAGTTTTTTCTCGAACACAGGGATTTGCATCGCGCTCGTTGTAGGCTCGTAGTACGTCCATACTTGACATTACAAGCAACGAACGAATTCTGTTCGTTCGTGTCTCGGCTCGTGCTCGCTTCGCGTAGCATGGACGCACCATTGATTGTGCTTAGTTAAACACTTTTCGTATTAAGTAAATAATATAGTAGTAATTAGGTCATGAACATTCTGTTCATTGAAGTTAAGAACCTAACTAAATCGTCATTAATTTAAAGGCTTATTCCTGAAATCCCCCCTAATAATCGAATAGTGGAATTTATAAAAAAAAGTCCAGAATTCCCCCTTGATAATTCCCTTAAGGGGGAAAACTGGAATCTACAAAGCTAATTATTCCACAAATCCCCCCTGACAGTCCTCCTAAGGGGGAAAAATGGAATCTAAAAAAAAAAGTCCAGAATTCCCCCCTGATAAATCCCCCTTGAGGGGGAAAACTGGAATTAAAAAAGTCTATGTCCAGAAATCCCCCTTGAAAATACCATGTTATGTCCAACCCGTTGGTTCTCGTGAGAGACGCGCGTCCTATAATAACAATTGAGGTCATTGTTATTTTTTTAACCGCGAGTCAAAGTATTAGGAATTTTAATGGTTAAATCATTATTTATACAATTTTAATAAAAAAATAATCTCATCTACAATAATTTAATATTCAAGAAATTACTATCAAAATAAAGAACCACCAATATGATTAGATAAAGCTGTTAATATACCAACATTATAAGTTTTATCTATTTTGATAATAAATTACTAAAATTACAAACAGTAGGTACCTAATGCACTATTGGTATTACTCTCTCCATTTACTTATATTAAATCTCTCTCTTAGTACCTCAAAAAATTTATACTTATGAAAAAATGGTACCAGGAGAGCATAAGCTCGAAGGAGATATATCCAAAAAAAAATTTAAAATAAAACCTGGTACCATTTTTTCATAAGTAATAATAAGTATACATTTTGTGGAAATATATATATAATATATGTTGTTTTGTAACTAGGGAGAGCTCCTTCAAGCTTCTGTTGTACTGGTACTATTTAAAACTGTGGTGTTTAAATAAAATATATCGATAAAAAATTAGTTTTATTTTACAGAATAATTTAATTATTTATTATTAATTACAGATGAATATTAATTTATTTATTACTTTCCTAGACTTAAATTTTCTCAATTCGAACATAACATAAACAATACAAGTCACCATACGATTTTTATTATTATGAAGAGCTTGGGTAAAATGATCTGTGATGATTTTAGAGCATCAGCTAATATTTTAAATTGTACAAGTATAACAGAAGTTTGAAGGAGCTCTCTCTAATAAAAAAACAACATATATATTCTTTTAACTTATGAAAAAGGAGAGAGCTCCTTCGAGCTTATGTTATACTGGTACAATTTTAAATATTAGCTGATGCTCTAGAATCGGTGCTCTAATGGGAATATTCAATAAAATAACGTAAGTTAGTACTTACGTTATTTTATTGAATATTAATGGTACCAAGACTTAGTAGTCTTGGTACCATTTTTTCTTTAATTACCAAGTTTAATTTTTTGGAGGTAAATAGAGAGAGATCAAAACACCACCACACTAGAAGCTACAAATCCGTCGGTGCTCAAAAGGGAATGATTTCGAATTAAATTTTTGTTCCCATTTGAGCACGGATCCAAAATATGAATCGGTGCTGAAAAGGGAATAGGATCGGTATCGGTGCTCAAAATATCGGTGCGCAAATGGGAATACTTCTAGCCGATATCCCTCATCGCTGTTTGTTTGTGATTGTTTCTTTGTACTCTTCGTCACATTTTATTAATACAAAATTCAATGAAGAAATAAAGACTGAATTATATATTATATTCTCGTTTTTTTTGTTTATTAAATTTAATAGAATTTATATCTAATTTTATTCTATATTCTATTTTTTAAATTTATTTAAAGGGTGTAGAAACTAAAATTAAAAATAGGGGGGAAAAGTGGAATAATCTAAAATGTAAAGGGGGATTTGTGGACTTATTTTACGTCAGTGTCCAATTTTCCCCCCTGAGAGAATTTCGCTCAGGGGGGAAAAGTGGAATAAGTCAAAATGAAAAGGGGGATTTCTGGATAATTTTTACATTAGAGTCCAGTTTTCCCCCCTGAGGGGGATTCTCTCAAGGGGGATTTCAGGAATAAGCCAATTTAAACAGTTTTACATCTACGGTTATTTCAGATTAATATTTAGCTCAGTGTTAATAAAGCTCAAACTGTAATGTTTATTAAACAAAATAATGAACCATTCTTTTTTCATTAAAGTAACTCATAAACCATCGCTCTTCTTAAATATTTTGTTAGTCCTTATAGTGATAGGGATGTTACGGATATGAAACTTCGGATATGGATATAGGTATATGATGAGATATATATGAATAATATTATACTGGTTTCGGATACGGTTACGGATATGAAATTATTTCGGATATCGGATAGTTCCGGATATAAGTTTTTAGGAAAGCGTGTCGGCCAATTATACTCCAACCCTATCCGAAATTATCGGAAAAATTTTATATTAGATTCGGTTTCGGATATCCGATAGTTTCGGTTACGGTTGGACGTCCATAACATCCTTGATTATTGTCCTACTTCCTTCTAATAAATGCGGAAATGAGTTTGTTACCTCTTAATGCCCTGGGACAAGCAATCTTGATGGAATTGGGCACGAAAATATATGGTATGGAGAGAAACACAGGCCTTATTATCCCGGGAACACGGGTGAATCCGCGGGATATAAGCTAGTTGAACAAATTTAAATCATACTAACGTGATTGGCATAATTATTATTTCACAACACTTAAAATGTTATTTGTACACATATCCAACTGGTAAATATACCTTTTGCATTCGTTACAATCTACAAACAGCATTATATCAGCTTTAACACTACCACAGTCAATAACAAACCCTATCCAAATATATTAAGAACCTTTTTCCCTATCACATAAAAGTATCATCGAATTTTGTATTTCAGCAAACGACACGGTGTTTGTTAGGTGTATGACTGCGAGGCAGAATTTAGCACGGTGTGTTTCAGTGTGTGAGGTTTGAAGGAGCGTCGGCGTATCAACGCCTGCGTATAACGTGGAACACCACCCTCAGTGAAGCCAGATGAAGCCAGCTCCTTGTACGTGTGACTTGATTTCATGTTTAAACAAGAATAACAATTAAATTTTTCATCCAAACTAGCATTTTTGTATGAAACTGAGTGTGTCGAAGTGTTTTTATGCGCCGGTGAGCGTTTTGTGTCAATTTATGTAAGATTTATTAAGGATTTTTTACTGTAAGGGTTTGTTGTATGTGTTGTGATTAAAGTTTGATATTTTGGGAGTGCGCTCGAGATGCATAAGTGCTAATTTGGTAAGTACCTAATAATAAAATGCCAAGCTTAACATTATGTGATAACGAGTATTCGTGCAATATTTTTTCTTGTTAAATAACTTATTGTTAAACATATCTTCGAGATGATTTCCACCAATATACATAAGACATGACCACTAATTCCAAGAAAATATTGGCATAATTTTTTAAATTATCACGTTAATGAAAAGCTCTACCAAATTGAACTATATTTAATTAATCATAAATTTGATATTTTTCTGTGCGAAATATATATATTATATGCAAAGGATGTATCGCTATATTTCGTATCATCATCATCATATCAGCCCATGGATGTCCACTGCTGAACATAGACCTCCCCCATTGATTTCCACTTCAAATGGTTTTGCGCCGCTTGCATCCAATAGCGCCCAGCGACTCCGACCAGGTCGTCGGTCCACCAGTCGGTCATACATTTCGTAAGCTTTGCAAAATTGCTTCTAATTTCTGTTAGTGAAATATTTACCTTTTTCCCGTTTGTGGGTTATGTTTTGTACTGAATTTATAGGTTGTTAAAATATTCGATATTTTTAGTGTAAACTGAACATGAAAACAAACATGGCAATTTTTAGTATTCACCAGGGATTTTTAACCTGGAAATTAATGCGATACATGAAACCTCTAATTAAAGCTGCATTTGAGTATTTATAGCACTGCTTGAGCTATTCTCGCTAACGGTTAATTCTATTACGATGGGACTTTATATGAAGGTTCAGTATTTTCTTAGGCTTTTACTCTCTCAAAAGTCTCATCATAATCAGATTAGCATAGATATACCAGATATCATCAGAAAATATCCAACCTATACTGGGTGTAATGAAAAGGGTATATGTCACCGTAATTTTTAGTTCTTCAACAAATCAGCATGCAAGGTTTGTTCCGTCACATTCAAGCATGATGCCAGTTTACAATTTGACGGTTTGTCATGGATAGATTATAAAATATCGAAAATTAATACGTTATATTGTAAGCAGTATGGTACAGTTCACAATTTATCGACAGTTTACAATCTCACTAGGTAGATTATAAACTAACGGTTTTCACAAAAATACGTTGACATATACATCCGAAAGGGGTGAAGACTACATCTGGTACAGACTCTATATAAAAAGTTTTAACTCAAAATAAACTACTCAAAAAATCATACCAAATGTTTGCATCAAGTTTATTGAATTAAAATCATAACCAACATGTCGCCACTCAATGAGGGTAATTATCATTTTGCGTTACTTGGTAATATTAATATAACATTTTCTCTTCCACGATCTGTGCGCCTAGTACCAAAAAAGTGGATTACTGTAACGGATATACACTTTCGGTTACACCCTGTATATGGTGAAGTAATTTAAGCCATCGATATAATGCTAAACGATCCGATATCCACAAATACCCTACCATGAAATAAAATTAATAAAATAAGCTATTCAACACATCATCCTCGGTGGCGAAGCCGAAGAAATTCAGAGAGAAGCCTTTTATACGACATTCTCACCTCTACATAGGAGTATCTCAATATAGATATGCAGGGCATTACAGGGCCGGATCAAGGGTGGGGGCAATAAAGCAAGCATGCCAGACGCCGCGTCGTCGGGTGGTTACGGTTGCCACTTAGCATGATCAATAAAATTGTCCTGTTTATATTTTTTAATAGTGCAATGTACGTGTGAAGAGGCCGTATACAAAATTGTACCGATTTCGCTGATTTACATGATTTAACAATCGTGATTTTACAGTTAAAATACTGTATTTTTACAAATTTTAATTCACAACGTAAAATATCATTTTAATTATGATCTACTGAGAGCTACCTTTTTATTTTTATTATTTTACTGTAAATTAAACAAAAAAATCTCTTCGCTTTTATTATATTATTATCTATACATATAAAATGCTTTGTCCTGAATGACTGACTGACAATCAACGCACAGCCTAAACCGCTGATCGTAGAGACCTGAAACTTGGAGGGTATGTTCTTTGTATGACGTAGGCATCCGATAAGAAAGGATTTTTTGAAATTCTACCCCTAAGGGGGTGAAAAACGGGGGCAAAATTTGTATGGGACAACGTGATTCCTTGATCCGATCTACTTCAAATTTTGCATAAACATTCCTTAACAGAATTGATGGAAGACGTGTTTCGTATTTTATTGAAACTCATCGCCTAACGGGGTCAAAAAGGGGTAGAAAGTTATTTTAGGGGTGATTTGCATCGACGTTGATATCAATACTCCTTAGTACTTTTGATTTAAATTACATTTTATTTTGACACACGTTTGAAAACTCAATCCGAATTCCACAGATTACAGAATAAGGCAGATGGGGCGCCCGGAACACGGGAGTGAGGCCAAAAAAGCAAATACAAATTGTAAAACCTGGACCCTATTACACCAGACGGACAGGTGCGACAATTGTCATGAAAATATGGCAATTGCCGATATGTCACGATAATTATTGTATCATAAACCTCTACCATATGTCAACAAAATCCAACGGTATGTCGGCTGATGACAGGCGTTATGCATTGAAAAATTACAATTCTCACGTCTCGCCGTTCGTAGGGCTAACTAATGCCCGGTTTCTATGAACAAAAACGAATCGTTTTGCTTACCAATGGTAGATTTTTTATTGCCAAACTGGGCATATAGATCATTTTGTAAGCTAATTTTACATGTGATTGCTACTTCCATATGGGAGGGTCTGCTATGCAAAGCTTTGATGTATTTGCTTCATTATTAGTAAAGATATAAGAGTCTTAATTTTAACCGATAACGGTCCATAACTTATAGAAATCGGCCATAAGATCACCAATTTCCACACATACTTATATATTTTTTGCTGCTACATAGTTGTTTTTATTTTATTTTTAACGGGCTATTCTCTAACATATTTTTAATTTGAATTAAATTACACTATTAAATAAATACATAAATAACTACATGGCATTTACTACAAGCGTTTCAAATTAAATATAATAATGATCATATTTATCATGGATAACCAAAAAGATAAATTAATAAAAAAGATTAGCTAGGTAATCTGATTTTCTTTAAATGTTCGTTCTTTATAGTTTGAGAACTCATTGAAACTATTATCGCCACCACTACCTACCTATTTACTGCTTTCGCCAATTTGAAATGATCAACAAAAACAAGACAATTGTAGTAGAGGAAGCCGACACAGATCTTGCCCCATGTCAATTATTTTCGACAAATCTACAAATATGTTGTGTATGTTGTGTTTAAATCTAAACATTATATCAAACAATAAATGTTTATGAAACGATTTTTTTGACAACTTTTCGCATTTCCTTAGTAATCTAATGCGAATTTGTAGAATTGTCGCCTAAAACCTGTCACCTGTAAATTGTCACATATCACCTATCACCAATCAGCTTGGTGAAATAGGGGCCTGGTATTCGCTTTTGAATTTGTATTTGCTTTGTTTAAAAAACTTTATTTAACGAAAAACACTTTCGTTTAAATAAACTTTGTGGTTTTTTTGGCCTCACTCCTGTGTTTCGCGCGCTCTATCTGCCTTTTGTTCTGTAATCTGAGCCGATTTTATTCAAAAAACGTGGTACAATGCAATAATTTTTAAAATTGGAATGTCAAATATAAAAGAATATTGAAATCGGAGTACAATTCGAAACTTAAATTCTATTTTGTTCTTGCATATTTGAATGAAAAACTTACCTTATGCCTTGATTTTCCTTGGAAATCTCTTAGATTACCTATACTTAGCGAATATTTGCGATTGCTGTAGGTAGTGGCACCAAAAGATGACCGACCCCCAATAGATGAACGATCGACCGAAAATTAAAGAAATATAATATAATCCCTAAATTTACATGTTTGCAATATTTTTTTCCCCATAAGGCAATATTTTTTCTTCCATATTCCTTAACAACATTGAAAGTGACAGCCCAGACGCGCTTGCGGTGAATTTTTTATGTTTACGGTACCCGCCAAAAATCAGTTTTATATGGAAACCTTCTAACGGTAAGTCCCTCCAAATTTAAGAACATTGTCAGCGTATAGAAAGAATTAATATCATATTAGAGCAGTTTTGGTTGGAATAAAATCTTGATATATTCTGCTTTCAATAACTTAATATATATTATTACAATATTTACCGTTTTTTAGAGAAATTTACTGTTCAAGTAATGGATTAAATTTTGTTCACTTGATCCAATAGATGAACGGCGTTCAACTAATGGAAAAAGGTCCAATTTTTATACCCATTAAAATCTTTAAGTTAACGATTAAACACAAAAACAAAAATACTCAAATTAATTTTATTAAATTTATGAACTTAGTTACCAAAAGTTGAACAAATTATTTTAGAGTTTTTGATTATGTTAAATCTAACTTTCCTATAGAATCACCATTAAGATCGGTGGTCGAAATTTGAACGGTTCACATTTTATTCGTTCAACCTTTGGGTATATTTGCCTCAAGTTGAACGAATAATATTCACTTAGGATATTATTCGTTCATTTTATGGTTCATTAATCCATTAAATGAACGAACTAATATGGAATCTACTCCTATTCAAATGTTAGTTCAACTTTTGGGTACCAAACGTTCATAATTAGGGCTCAGTGTTCAACTATAGGGGTAAAACCTAAATTTTCCTACATTTACAATTTTTTTTAAAATATTTGAAGATGTAGGATATAATTACTTTAATCCATCAATTAATAAGGATTTAAGGTATTATTGAAAAAAACATCAAGCGCCTATGTCATGAAATGACTGAGTTATAGCTATTTAAAGATGGTCAAAACCCTTAAACGTTCATTTATTGGACTATTTAATTAGAATATTTTGAGTGTAGTTAATTTAATTTCTTTTTAATTTGTTGTTATAATAATATATAAGATTCTTTGAGTTTTATTTGTTAGTGTATAATATTGGTTTTTAGTTTTGATAGTAAAAATATCCGTATTTGATTTTTCGGGGTGATTTGTATCGAAGTTGATAGCAATACTCCTTAGTGCTTTTGATTTAAATGTTCTTCTATTCCAGTTTTTAAGAGATTTGCATTTTTGTCTGTCTGTTCCGGTTCATAGCTGATGTTATAAAGAGTAACTTAGCTACTTTTATTTTTGAAAAATGATATGATGAAACCGTACGTGGGTGAAACCGCGGGGGTCTGCTAGTCTATATATATAAAATTCAAAGTCCTGACTGACTGACTGATATATCAGCGCACAGCTTAAACTACTGGTCCTAGAGACATGAAATTTAGAGGGTATATTCTTTGTGAAGAGTAGGTATCCACTATGAAAGAGTTTTTCGAAATTCCACCCCTGAGGGGGTAAAATAGGGGATGAAAGTTTGTATAAAAGTCCGTCAGTTTCGAAGTTAGGATCTTCAAATTTTGTGTTTAGGCTGAAGATTGAAAATTAATGTATATGTTACCGGCCAAACCCGATTTTAGGCTAAACTAATTTGGCCTAGACCAAACTAGTTCTTCCTATACGCGATAGGATAAACCGGTATAGACTAGGCCAAACTGGTGCATCCTAAGCCCGGTAGGAGAATCTAGTTTAGCCTAGGCTGAACTAGTTTATCCTACCACACTTCAGGATAAATTGGTATCACCAATAATCACAATTGGTATACGTGTAATGAAAATAGGTAAAGTCAACTTGTAAGTGAAATAATTAAAATTTCTAGTATTAAATGAAAAGATTCATTTATTCATTGAATTAGCCAAAGACAAATTTACTTATTTTTGCAAGGTGTACTCTGATGACACTTAGAGTTGCTGAGCACCTTTCTTTCTTGCAATTGCATTTGTTTGTTGTACAGTTATTGATGCAGCTGCACCTTACAAAGCCTTGCCCTGATCCAAGCGAATGTTTATAGGCTGCAGTCCTCAATGATATTTCGATATCTTGATTAATATCTCCCACCTCTAAAAATATTTGAGCGCAAATGTCTAACTCAGTTCTGAAAACAAAATTAAGAAAAACCTTCGATCATTTGAAAGATCGACAAATATCTAAATAAATACGAGCAAAAAGACTCAAGTGAATGAAAAAATTTAAACAGGTGGGTAAGAGAAAGAATACCTGCAATATAATTTCTGTAGAACGCCATGTTTAGTGCCAATTTTGTAAAAGCCCTCATTATTTCTCTGAAGAATAATTCCACTTATGTTTCTGAGATGAGGTGATCTTCCTTTGTCTACTTCTGGAATCGGTATTCTCGCTCAATCGTTATCGACTACGAAGACAGACTAGGCCATACCAATGTATCCTGAAGTGTGGTAGGACAAACTAGTTTAGCCTAGGCTAAACTAGATTCTCCTACCGGGCTTAGGATGTACCAGTTTGGCCTAGTCTATACCGGTTTATCCTATAGCGTATAGGAAGAACTAGTTTGGTCTAGGCCAAACTAGTTTAGCCTAAAATCGGGTTTGGCCGGTAACATATACATGTTTCAGTGTTTTTAATAATTCCACCCTCGAAGCGGGATGAAGTTGTTTTGTTTTGTTTTATTGTTGTAGAAAAATATGTCATTTGATTCCTGTAGGCCACGCGGGCGAAGTCGCGAGCAGAAGCTAGTGGAATATATAATAGATTTTCATCAAGTAGACTCACCCTAGATTTCCAGAAGGATTTTTTGATTTCAAAAGAATAAACTAATAAAATTGAAACATTGTATCTATGTTTTGTTTTAAGCTATGTTTATTTCTTCGGTGTGAGTGCCCCAGGTACGTAATTCACGTAAAAGCCTGAATGGTCCTATCCGGCCCTGTTCAGCACTATATCCAGCCTAAGCCATCTTTATGAGATCCGGATCAAACTAACTAAACTAATGATGTTTTTAAAACTACACAAATTTCCGTTACGAGGCACTTTTGCGGGAATGTTTATTCATAAGTCTACTCATACGAGTATGTCATCGTTCAAGTCAATAAATATCATACTCTGTTGAATTAGAAGCTAATTTAGATTGTTTTATTATTACAATTAACTATCAAAGACCTAACCAAACGTTTCAAATATTTCAGGTGTTTTAATATATTGCTAATATCAATAATGATAAGTACTGCGAATCATCAACACGGTAATTGCGACAGATTTCTAATCTATACTATATTATATTATTATTATTATAAAAAGTGGAAGAGTGTTTTGTTTGTTTGTTTAAACGGGCTAATCTCTGGAACTACCAGTCGGATCCGAAAAATTCTTTCACTAATATGAAACTACATTATCCCCGAGTATTATACGCTTTTTAGCATGGGAACGCGAGTAAAACCGCGCGAGACAGCTAGTCACTGATAAAACTCGAACTTCGTCTAAATTGCGGTTGATTGAAACATAGAGATATGCACAAACTAGATCAAGTTAAACCAAAAAATAAAGTAGGTACCTACTAGATTATATTTATTACTATAATAAAATGGATTTTCCCTAGTCATATGAATAACTTATATTTGAATAAACCATCGTACCCTACGTTACATGTAACAATGAAGTGAGATGTGGGCGGCTGTCAATTTCCTGTCGAGTTTCCGTTCATAATATTATGCTTTTGTCACATACAAACCTCAGTCACATTATGTAGACATTACCTAACTTTATCATATGTCTTTTTTAGGGTTCCGTACAACAAAAGTAAAAATACGGAACCCTTATAGGATCACTTTTTTGTCCGTCTATCAAGACCCTTTTTCTCAGGAACGCGTGGAGGTATCAAGCTAAAAATAATATCAAATACTCAGGTCCGCAATCCCTTGCAGCAGCGAAAAAATCAAACTTCTAAGTAAACGCAAAAAAAGATACGGCTGATTATACCGCATATTTTGACGATCGCAAGCGAATCAAAACTAATAAGGTACTTCCCGTTGACCTAGAATTATGAAATTTGGCAAGAAGAAAGGTCATGTAGCACAAGTAAAGGAATAAATCCGAAAACCGTAAATTTGTAATTACGCACAAAAAATACATAATCGGAAAAATGGGAAAAATCTTCGAGACTCGATTCGCGTGATGAACGAACTATTTAAATACATACAAGTCTGTACGTAACCCTCGGTGCGCGTTAGACTCACACTTGTCCGTTTTTATTCTTGTTGTTTCTTCTATTTCTTTAAGAGCTGCCAATCCGTTATACTTTTCATAAAAAACTCTGTACTGATTATGGCGTTGTAAACATTTTTCGTTGGATGTTTTAAGCAATTATGTATCTTTTGCACTATATCTAGGACAGTATGAACTCGAAAATAAAAATAAAAATTGAAACAAATTCAGTAAAAGCCTCCGAAAATCAGCTTTCTTGCACTAAATTTTACCCGAACTTTAGCTATATGTCTCTCTTTTTTCTCAGTCAATCATTACGTTAGATGAATCAAAAAGTTTTGAGACTATGCTTGCGTTGAAATTGCGTTGGCCATGAAGAGCCCCCTTAAATACAAATGTTATGGACCCCTGAAAGTTTGTTTACATTCTTTATTTCGTCTCATTGACCTTACTTTAGATTTATTGTGAGCGTATTTTGTAAAGTAGCTGCCCTTACTGACCCGTCTAAAATTTTCACCCTGTATAATAGACGTGAATAAATAACTTTTGACATTTATAATGGAAAAAGCCTATCCATAATATTGCAGCATTTTCTCTCTCTCAGACTCAGATACAGAATAAACATGTGTTCATGCTCACAAATAATTGCCCTCAGTGGAAATCAAACCCACACATGACCTCTAGAGTGGCATTATGTTATTGTTTTCGTCCTGACTCAATTTAATTGGCCACTGGCAGCCTTTTGGTCCATTTTTATACTCTCTCGAGGTTATCTGGATCAATGTAGGCTACTAGGAACAAATACTAAATAGGTATAGTTATTTGTTATTAGAAAGAGACTACCGAGGAAAATACCTTTAGAGAATACAGAGAAATCCAATTCCACAACTAGTAAGTGTTTTTGCACTGATTATTAACAGTACCGACCAATCACTAGCATCTAAATGTTTAGTATGTCCTTGACTTAGCCAATCAGAGCGCATGTGTCCTTCTTTTAGTGAATCAGAGCACTTAGTAGGTGATGGAACAGAACTTCTTTGGGTTAATTTTTCTATGCCTTACCGCGACATAAATCAATCTGGCAATATATTTTTTTTATACTACTAAGTCGGAATACAAGCATACAGCCCGCCTGATGGTAAGCGGTTACCGTAGCCATATGGACGCTTGGAACACACGAAGCATCGCTCACGCGCGACCTTTCCCCCTCCTTAAGAGGACTCAATTCGTCATACTTTTCATACAAAACCTCTGTACTTATTATGGCGTTGTTAAACATTTTTCGTTAGATGTTTTGAACAAATTAGTATCTTGTGCACTATATCTAGCCGTGTATCTAGGCGTAATTTAAAAAAAGTGTGAAACAAATTCAGTCAAAGCCTCCGAAAAACAGCGTTTTTGCCTGAACTTTGGCCATATCTAATGTACCTTTAAATTGTAAAAGTAAAGAAAACATTTAGATATCAGGCTTCCAAATGTATTGGAGATTCTAAATAACTAACTTTTTTTTCACAAACTTGTAAGATTTTTTCACGAGAAGTATACTCCTGGAACAAGTTTTATGAATGCGAAATCATGAATGACGACCTAGCGAAGCGGCCGCGAGTGATCAGCGGAATTTACCGACTGATAACCGACGGCCCTGATGCTGTCTCTCTTTTTTCGCAGTCAAACATTACGTTGGATGAAACAACAAGCTTTTAGACTATGCTTGCGTTGAAGTTGAGCCGACCACAGAGGGCCACCTTAATGAGCTCTGGCGACCTTACTCACGCGCAGGAACACAACTTTACACAACATAATGTTATTTAGCTGCGGTATTCTGTAAGGTAGAGGTACTTCCCCAGTCGAGCTGCTCTTTGAGCGAATAAACGCTACGTTCTACCTCTCTAAAATTATTATTGTAACAAACTTGTATATTGTACTTACAATAGGCCTATAAGTGTCTGCATGAAGTATTCCCATTTGCGCACCGATTTTTTGAGCACCGATTTTTTGAGCACCGATCCTATTCCCTTTTCAGCATCGATTCATATTTTGGATCGGTGCTCAAATGGGAACAAAATTTTAATTCGAAATCATTCCCTTTTGAGCACCGACTGATTTGTAGCTTCTAGTGTTGTGGTGTTTTGATCTCTACCTTCAAAAAATTATACTTGGTAATTAAAGAAAAAATGGTACCAAGACTTAGTACTTACGTTATTTTATTGAATATTCCCATTAGAGCACCGATTCTAGAGCATCAGCTAATATTTTAAATTGTACCAGTATAACATAGCTCGAAGGAGCTATCTCCTTCTTCATAAGTTAAAAGAATATATATGTTGTTTTTTTACTAAAGAGAGCTCTTTCAAACTTCTGTTATACTGGTACAATTTAAAATATTAGCTGATGCTCTAAAATCATCACAGATTATTAGCCTAAAGATTATTTACCTAAGCTCTTCATAATAATAAAAAACGTATGGTGACTTGTATTGTTTGTGTTTTGTTCGAATTGAGAAAATTTAAGTCTAGGAAAGTAATAAATAATTAATATTCATCTGTAATTAATAATAAACAATTAAATTATTCTGTAAAATAAAACTATTTTTATCTATATTTAAACACCACAGTTTTTAATAGTACCAGTACAACAGAAGCTTGAAGGAGCTCTCCCTAGTTACAAAACAACATATATTATATATTCCACAAAATGTATACTTATTATTACTTATGAAAAAATGGTACCAGGTTTTGTTTTTAAATTTTTTTTGGAGATATCTCCTTCGAGCTTATGCTATCCTGGTACCATTTTTTCATAAGTATACATTTTTTGAGGTATTATTAGAGAGATTTAATATAAGTAAAATGGAGAGTACATTATGTTTCCATAATTAGTCATTACCTGGGTTTTCTAACACAAGCTAGTCTTTGCTTAAAAGGAGATTCCAGAAATATATAAATTAAAATTAGTTATTTAGAAATTAATTTATTATTCTTACTAGGTAATATCAACAACAATAAGAATATTTTGTTCAGCAATTGACAACCAACCTAACATATTGATCAGTACCCAAAGCGGAATAGTTTTGATGCTCTAAAAATGGGTTCTCTAACGATAATACTTTTTACTTTTTATAATAAAACTGTTAATTTTTATCGATACGTTTTATTAAACACTACAACACTAGAAGCCACAAAACCGTCAGTGCTCAAAAGGGAATGATTTCGTATTAAGCTTTTGTTCCCATTTGAGCACCGATCCAAACTATGAATCGGTGCTGAAAAGGGAATAGAATCGGTGCTCAAAAAATCGGTGCGCAAATGGGAATACTTCGTCTGCATTTCGATCAATCCCCGCACTGGAATCCCAATGATGCTAATGAGAACATTTCCACATGTACATGTTGGAATTTACTTTAGTTCTACCTCTCTAAAATTATTATTGTGACAAACTTGTATATTGTACTTACAATAGGCCTATAAGTGTCTGCATTTCGATCAATCCCCGCACTGGAATCCCAATGATGCTAATGAAAACATTTCCACATGTACATGTTGGAATTTACTTTAGTTCTACCTCTCTAAAATTATTATTGTAACAAACTTGTATATTGTACTTACAATAGGCCTATAAGTGTCTGCATTTCGATCAATCCCCGCACTGGAATCCCCATGATGCTAATGAGAACATTTTCATGTGCATGTTGGAAATGTTCTCATTAGCCGCGCTATTTGAGCCATAGAATACTTCACTCATTACTATTATTTGTGTAGTATTACTGCTTTAGTTATTTGTTTGCAAAAAAGTAGCTGCTTTTTGTACACAGCAACAATTCTGAAAATAATCTTCTCCGAATTGCGGCAAAACAAAGCTGGGTAATTATAATTGCAGCCTACCTTTGCTAATAATTAATATATAATACATTCCTAAACACAGACAGGTCGCCTTATATTAATATTAATTTAATGTAAATTAGTGTGACTCTTTTATACTGCTCAAAGCAATAAAAAAGATAGCAAACAAATTCGACCCGTTGTCTCATCCAGCGTAACCAAGTAACGGTTTCAGCCAGCAGATGAAAACTTAATTAAAGTATGAATTTAATGAGAGCTTCGTTTTATACATTAATTTACTGAAATAGCTTATCATATCCTTTGTTTATATCTCTTTTTATGAACTATATTCATTTTTATATAGATAATGATGATCTGTAGGCACGGTCTAGTGAATATCTGGAAGCCTATTCTCACCCAATCAAAATTGTTCGCTTGATCGAAAAAAGTACAATTTCGAACTTTTATCGAATGTAAATCACGTTACGTTATTGAGGCCGGCATTTTTAGAAGGAAAATCAGTCAACTAGAGCTTTGATTGGTCGGGACTGTTCGAATTGACTTCGCCCCTTGATATTTTACGAATAGAACTCGAACCGTAAGTTCGATTCGAAGGTTATTTCGAAGGACGCGAGAATTGGGTCCCTGGGACCTAAAAGGTCAATGTTGAGAAAATACATCTTTGAATTTGTCATCGTTCTCTATGGTTGAGTCATTTTACAAGCCTATATACCAGTATTAATATTTTAAAGAGGTAATGTTTGTAAGTTTGTATTTTTGTAAAGTTTAGGAGACATCTCCGAATCGATTGAAATCTAAAAATTCTTTCACTGTCTGAAATCTACATTATCCCCGAGTGCTATAGGGTACTTTTTATCCCGAGAACGCGGTTTAAACTGCGGGAGACAGCTAATTATTTATAAAAGGAGAGACTAATCTATATTTACAGCTTTATATTGGAATTGGAATAAACTTAATCTGAAACAGATCTGGAGTTGACCCCAGTTGGAGTTGAGGTCGAACACTCACGAATTAACTTCTAATCAATCAAATCATCATTTATTGCAATCATGTGTAGGTACAGAGGATTTTCAAAAATAATATTGAGTGGTCACATGAGCCATCATATATGTATAAGGTCCTAATAAATTAGTAAACTTCCTCTTGAGGGATGAATGTATAGGTCATTATTAAAAAAATAATATTAGAACAATAATCCGAGGAAAAACAAAACTTCTTTGACTTGTATGGAGAGTCTCTATGCAAGTCAAAGAAATTTTCTTTTTTTTTCCTCAAGAGGAAGTTCACTAATTTACTAGGACCTTATATAGGCATGCAAAAATTTAAAAATACAATTTTAAATTTAATAACAATAATAATATTCTGGAATTCAAATTCAAATTCAAAATTCAAATTCAAAATCATTTATTCAAATAGACCTTCGCAGGCACTTATGAAAAGTCTGACTCTAATACTCTAATACCGGTTCGGAAGGTTGCATTTGCTGAGAAGAGCCGGCAATAAACTCAGCAATTACTCTTTTCAAAACAAGCTTAGATTCATTACATAATATTTACATTCTAATCGCACTGACAACAATTGCGTGCCCCGGCGCGGCCGCAAAACTACAAAGTAGACTGAATCTATATTTAATAAGTAAATAAATAAATGGCAAACTTAAGCAGACCAACCCCCACAAGCAGCACCTGTTCACAAGTATGACGAATAGTTCATAACATGTTGGATATAATAATAATATATCAAAAATAATATACCTAACAATATAATCTAAAATGGCTACTAACTATATGGTAAAATCATTTTATTTAATAAAGCAAAGTTTGAAAAACAACAATATCGCTATAAGAAACTTAGCGGGGCAAAAGCGCTGAAATGGCCGTATTACCTAGAGAGAGAGTTAACGTTAGTTGTGTAGAAATACATTAGAGCAATATCCTGGCTATAAAGTGTACATTATCCCTGTAAGATACAGTTCAAGAGATTGCGAGGGGTAAAAGACTTTTGTCTTACAGTTCGTTTCCCTTTAATGAAAATAATATATGCTAGTTAAGGCAATTTTTTCTAATCCCGATTATTTTTAACTTTTCGACAACATTTACAGTCAAGAAAATCCACAATTTCAATACTTAAATAGCTATAGATATTACTCGTTTCCGAAGTGGAAAAAAAAAACTAAGTAGTAAAAATAGCCTATGAAAAAAATCAAGTTGATCTGATGCTTTATAACTGTGTGAATTAAGGATTTATAATAATAATAGTAAATATTGGCTTTTCCAATGTATATAAAATTAATATAATTATTATTATTCTAAAATGCGTAAAAGGACTTTTTGGCGGGAACTTGCAGAGTGACGTTGCTTTTTCATTTTTATTTTCATAAATTCGTGTATTATGAGTTTTATTGCATATAATCGGTGGTATTTTATCCAATAAAGATCAATACATGTGCACCAGTGAAGTGAAATGAAATGAATTATGTGTATCGCTGCTTTTCAAGTTGTCTCAAGAAGTCCGTGAAAAGTGTTAGTAAAATGACCACCATTGTACTAAAACATGACTATTATGGACGGTGACTGACTGAGGACTATGTGAAAGTGATTCATTGTGACTAGAACTTATAATATTACTTGAAATTGGCAAAATACACAAGCCGTGCGACGCCATTGAAGAAGAAAAAATGCGTAAAAATGATGTAGGTAAAAGTGATAAATTACCCTGCAAAAGATAGCTTCAAAAGCCTCCTTTTCAGAAATCCCTGTCTTCAATATAATGAGCTTCATTATGATAAGGCTACCAATTTAATCCCTTTTCTTTCAATTAATTTTGCGTCGGGCAATTTTGAATTAGAACCAAATCTTTTAATCCCATATTTATAGAGCTCCTTATATTTTCGTAATAATGTTCGCATTATGGGCTCTTTTCATTTATTTTTAAGACAGAATGTTTTTAAGCATCCGGACAGTGTACCTCATGGTAAGATTACCATACATGCCATGGAAACTTACTACCATCGCCATAGGACCTTAGCAGTACGATGGGGAGTGCCAATGTTTCGCAACCCTTTAACGCTAAAAAGTCAAACTTGGTTTTAAATGAGCTGACAGACTCACTCGTAGGAGCTTGGCGACAGTACTTTAACATAAGCCTACCAGCGTACTTTATTCTCGTAAAAAATCAAAGCAATTATGATTTTCTATCAGATTCATGCGCCTCCTTCTACAGATTTAAGTTACTTGATGAGAAATGTGAAAAGAATCAAATAGAAAAGGAGCTACTGAGACGCAAATTAGTTTTTAAACGATTTACCTCATAAACTCTCCGTATGAGGTAAATCGTTTAAAAAAATATTATTCTGTGCACGTGCCTAGTGACCATACGTTGCAGTAATTTTAGTTCAAATTTAATAATGTATTTCTCACTGCATTTACAGTATTTAATATAATTAAGGCCATTTTTGGAAAATATTTTTTTATACTACTGCCCATTTGTCGCTCGTTATAGATAAAAAAAAAACATCCTGTGTATAGAGATTTTTTGTGCTAAATTTAAAGTTTCTACACCCTGCGGCTTAGGCTGTCAATCAATCAGTTTAGTAAGATAAATATTCCTAGTGCAGCGGTAGCTCCACCTACTCCGTATGTGTAAGGTAGGAATTAGATTGAGATAGGTATGTTTTTTTTTTCACACGGTTATCTGATCCCAAGCTGCACAGTGCTTGTACTATGGAAACCAGATAACTGATATATAACATATACTACTTTTTGTTTGTAAATACATATATAATTACACCCAGACTCAGGATATACAGACATGTTCATGATCACCCACGACCTGCGGGGCGATAGGTGTAATCGAAAGGTCATCAGGCCAAAGGTAAAAAACAGAATGACGAAACTGTCTACTGAATAAATTATTTAGGTACACTGAATTTAAACCAAAGCTATTAAATTCAAAGGTATTTTCGGAATGTGTGTCCAATGAACTGGAATTGATATCAAGTTCGGATGAGCAACAAGAGCCTTCGTCAAATAATATTACAACCTTCTGAAATACACTATTTTATCTATACATCGTATAGGGCTGTGTATGCTCATTTTGTACGCACTGGTTAAAACTAATGTACAATTTGATGAGTAATTAATAAATAAATGAAAACTTTTGATTGGGTATTTAAACGTCTCCGAAAAATAATGGCAGAAGTGCTTTATTTTTCTATTGTTATATTTTCAACAGTTTTTTTACCTACTAACTTTATTTAATAAAAACTCTAATAAATTTTTATCTAATCGTTTCATACATGTTCAAACGTAATATTTTTTTAAATGCCTCTAATTTCTTCATGCATGCGTCATATAATTTGGAATATCAAGCATTCGGAAGTCGTTTTTCTACATAAAACCTCAGTTTATAAGTTACTAAGGTAAAGTAAAGTAAAAACATTGAGAAAAAAAATCTTATTAACTTATAAAAGTACATTTTAAGATTTGTTTTCTCAATGGTTACATTAAAAAAGGCGGCATCTTATTTGTTCCTCTTATATAATATCTTACCAGAAAAAATCTCGAATCGAATTTCGTCAATTTGAATTTCGTCCGAAGATGGAGATATTATAATAAACAAACGGTAAATATACCCGAAAATGTTTTCACAGAAATAATACGAATGTAATCAACAATAACAAACATGTAATTACTTAGGTACCTAAAAAATTTTTTATCATATTTTTTTAAGGTTATCGCATCGACTTGTAAGTTGGTGAGTATTGGTGAAATCATCTTGGAAATTAATTAACCCCATGCAAATCCTATTAAGGCACAGAAAGTTATATTACAATTTACTAGAGCGGTTCAAACTGAGAAAAAAAATTACGAAGGAACTTTTTTAAATTCAATAATGCTTGTGGTGTGGTTTATTTTGACAACCTTCTGTAAGCAAAGTCATTACCGCGCTACTCAATAGCTACCAGCAAAGTTGTATGGAATTTCATTAGTATTGAGTTTTAGCCACCTGCAAATCCATTATTTTCGAGTTTTGTTTCAAAAATCTAGATTTACAAATTCTTTCTATAAGCTGGTTTTATTTACGTAAAGCACTATACAAGCCTTGGTCCACAACAATGACTGCGTTGGCGGCCACGCTACGATGTAGGTAAGTACTACACTATATAGGTAACTACATACATTACGAAGATCTAATTAGGTTTCACGTGTCCTATTTTAAAAGCTAGCTTACGACACGGCAAAAATCATTTTCCATTTTAATATAGTAAAACAAAATATGAACCAGTCAAAGGCCACTATGAAGGTAATATAATGACTATAAGGTTTATTATGAACGCTTTTGAACTAGCAGTTTGTGGCAAAAAAATCCTATTACGTTCAAAGTGAATCATTTTTTATATTTTAAGCTTGGTGTAGATATTTTGAAAGCCTTATTTATAAAACTAGATGTGCCCGCGGTTTCTCCCGCTGTCGAGAAAAACTATATGAAGTGACTTTCCATATTTCATCTGTAATCATTTTAAGAAAAGCAATTGAAAAGTGTTAAATAATTAAAATTTACGAACAGAAATAGCTACATAGATAAATAAAAAATATTGCATGCGTTCAGACCCTCTCTTCAGTGGCGTATAAAGTAGCGATGGGCGATTGTTCCAAAAAAAGTAATCGAAAGAATCGACAATTGTAAAACTGTACATTCGATTGTCGATTCATTCGTTCTCACGAAACAACAATCGAATAACAAACGACCTTTCGAATGAGAATTGACGCACACAACGCAAGTTGCAATAGCATATGCACAATCGACGGGCAAGCGCGCGGGATGCACTCCGCGCGGCGGCGGCGCGCGCGTCTACATAGGTAACCTATTTGATTGAAGTAATTTAATGAACAATTGACGGACAATCGAATGATGTCGATTTTTATTCGAATGATTCGAATAAATTGAACAATCGAATAATTCGATTGTTTTTAGGAACAATCGCCCATCGCTAGTATAAAGTGCTTTAGGACCCATTTGGTCTATCCAAATATGTACTTTATTATATTGTATTTCTACCACTAGTGAAAAGGTTTAAGTACCTATATACGATAGTTCATTTGGATTCTGTTAATGTAAGGATCCAAAGCAATTTACTTGAATCGTTTTTTAAAAGAAGGCTTGAATTAATCCTTGGAAAATCTCTTAAGCTCCACGTATTTTATTCGTGAGTGAGAAACGTTATACGAAATAAAATGTTACAATATAAACGCCACATTCCTATTATAATATGTTCAATTCAATTTTCAAGTACGAATAAGTATTAATTTCCGTTAATGTTACGAATATCAATTTTATGCGGAGCCCATAACCATTTAGCACATTTTGATTCACTCACACAAAATGAAAACGCTTTCAATTATTCATTCGTTCACTCAATTTTATTTCCATATTTGGAGGCCGCTTAAAAGATCGTAAACATTTTCGCAATAGGTGCAAAAAAACGGGCTATCGTGGGCTTAAAACTTAACATCGACTCTCTGTCATGTCGTGAGAATCAAATTTTTCCTTTTTCCCAATTATTTTTGGATTAGTAACAACCCTGGCCAGGCGAACTCGAATACAACACCGTGATGTAATTTCTGTGGTCATGTATCAAATCCATGTAAATCGGATGTGTTTTGGTAAAGCTCCCAGAATACACCAAACCCTGTAACGTTACCTAATTGACCATCTAAAAATATATGGATACTCGAACTAAAAATAGACATAGATGTTTCGTTTTTTACACCACTTTCTAGAGTGTTGTGTTTTCAGGTCAATTTTTTTTATTCCAACATAATGCTTGAACCGAACTGTATTGTATAGAATTGTTGTATGATCCCGGGAGGCAAAAGGGCCTGGGGTTTTCAGGGTAAAAATTTCAGAAACATTCTCTTTCATAGAGAGATATACTGTTCCTACTGCATATCAATGATATGCTGTCTATTGACGGCATTCATTGCTATGCGGACGACAGTACAGGGGACGCTCAATACACGGGCCGTGCAAATATCCCTCGTTCCGAGGTGGAGGAAAGCCGCGAACGGCTGATGTCTGAAATCGAGAGTACACTAACTAGTGTCTCCGATTGGGGTCGACTAAACCTAGTCCATTTCAACCCTACCAAGACTCAAGCCTGCGCATTCACCGCTAAGAAAACCCCATGGTCTGTGGCTCCACAATTCCAGAACACCTCCTTGAACATCAGTCAAAGCATCGGGATCCTTGGTGTCGACATTTCTAGCGACGTTTTGTTCCGAAGTCACTTGGAAGACAAGGTTAAGCTGGCATCCAAAAAGCTTGGAGTACTCAATAGAGCGAGGCAGTACTTCACATCGGGGCAAAGGCTGCAACTTTATAAGTCGCAGGTCCGGCCTCATATGGAGTACTGTTGTCATCTATGGGCGGGAGCACCTGGATACCAGCTTGGGCCTTTAGACTCGGTTCAGCGACGTGCCATCAGAATTGTTGACGATCCCGAGCTTACAAGCGGTTTAGAGCCCCTTAGTCTGAGGAGAGACTTTGCCTCCTTATGTGTGTTCTACCGCTTGTATAACGGAGAGTGTTCTAAGGAATTGTTCGACTTGATGCCCACAGCTACTTTCTACCATCGCAACTCTCGCCATCGACGGGGAGTCCATCCTCACATATTGAAACCAGAATTGTTTCGAACTGTGCGGGCTCAAAGGAGTTTTCTTCCGCGGACGCTCAGATTGTGGAATGAGCTCCCCGCCGTGGTTTTCCCATTGGAGTACAGCATGGGGTTCTTCAAAAAGGGTCTGAAGAGATTTCTTCAGGGTCGGCAACGCGCGAGTGATGCCCCTGGTGTTGCAAGCGTCCATAGGCTACGGTAACTGCTTACCATCAGGCGGGCCGTATGCTTGTTTGCCACCTTAGTGGTATAAAAAAAAAAAAAAAAAAAAAAAAGAGATAGATATTATAGACTGATAGCGTTAGTGATAGCGTAACGAAGCGTGAGCAGTTTCCATATAGATGCATTCACAGATATATCGTACACTAGTGGATTTACAATCAGACAAAATGTCGATATGGATTCTTTGTCATTTGTTCTTGGTAAAAGTATCGATAAAAAACGAGAAATTGGCATTCATTATACGTATTTTAACCGTTCAAACTATGTACTCGCACTTCGTTTCAAGGCATTTAGACCGTACCCGTGCTCGCAGACCGTACTCTCGTACAGTCGCTCTATAATATTCTAACTCTATGTTCTCTCTATTTCTCTACTCATCCACAGTATAACTTAAATGATTTAAAATCTAAGATAAAAGAATAAAAGCCCTGCAATTTATCTACCCTATAGTATAAATTGCAATAATATACGACGTATTAGGTTTCACATAAAGAGAAATAAGAATATACATCGATACATTAAATAGCCCTCTGAAAATCAGACCAAAAACATTCCACTGCCATATCTTAAACTAGGCTGCATTCAGTGGCGCAGCTACCTGGGGGCTAGACGGGGCAGTGCCCCGGGGCCCCCAAGCTCAGGGGGGCCCTCGGACTCTGACTTACAAAGAAGAAACATTGCATAGCACCTACATAGGAAGTGTAGTCATTACATACACGAACTAAGGCCAATGGGACAAAGCCCATTTCCCTTTAGAACTCTCTCTGTGGCATCGGCGCCTAATATTTCGAATAAAAACAAACAGTTGTTAACTCTTGACAAGATAGCGGAACATGCTACGATCTGTCTTTTTTCAATGTGTGAATAGTCTTGCTCCAGGTGTAAAAACGAGATGGCTCGATATGAACATTTTAAATAGTTTAGTTGGGGCCCTAGTAATTTTTTGCCCTAGGGCCTTTGGTTACCTAGCTACGCCACTGGCTGTATTACCTGGATACCTAATTACCCAAGTATGTACCCGACACACTTCTGTCACTCATACACGACGCGCCCTTAATAACCTCGTGCCTCTTCAGGCCTATCTATTTTTAGCCTGAAGTAGAACCAACAGATTGAGTATTTACATAAAAACAGTAACTTGGTTTTGAATTGTGTCAATATGTATTTTTATTTATAAAGGGAATATTGATAAATATTTGGGTACAGTAGTACCCAATTAATATGGCTTACCGATGTACCTGCGCAGAAGATACATTTTCAAAGCACGGGAAACGCTATTGGCCGACAGCAGCCGATGCAGCGCGCGCCGTGCGGAGGGGCGTGACTTGCGAGTGAGACGGAACTAACAGCTGCAGTGTATTATGAACCTTATAGTAGTGATCTTAGGTTGATTGTAAGTTTTAAGAATCCTTCGTTAATCTTCGGGGCCATACTTTCTTTTCTGTGTGAACGAAGATTCACGACGCGCCATATAAGTTGGGTTATTACAACTGTACTCGGAATGGACTATCTACTTCAACATGTCTGTGAATCATTGGTATTGAAATATTCGCTGTAAAGGATTGAAATATTCGCTGTAAAGGATTGTGTTCACGCGTAGAACGGAACGACCACGACGGCGCCTGTCATCATCGACCAATAAGAACGCAGCATTCAAAAACGTTCACCCCTATATAAGGGCTGCAACGGGCAAATACCTCTCTCTGTTAAAATTTGAATATTATACTGTAAACATACTGATATACGCACAATAAACCTGTTATAAACTTTGGAAGTGGTCTAATTTCGCATTACTGGAAGACACAATAGTCAGGCTGCCCACCATCCGAGCCCTGCAATCAACACAAGGGTTGAAACCGCATACCTGAACCAACATTTGGACCTTCGTGCGCCGGATCTACCAACAACCAGCAACTGTGGGCCGAGAAACTTCAACAGAACATCCCATCTACAAGAGGATATTCCAGCATCTGAAGCGCATTTTGGTGAGACGAGCCAGCCAGACTATCCTACCCCAGTGTCCATCCCTTTGTGAAACACCGTGCTTAATTTCAGAGTTCTCCGTACATTGGGTCGCGCAGATTCCAGTAGCTGTCCCAGCAGTGTCCCACGAGATCACTGCCAGCTCGACAGGAATCACCTTTGTAACTGTGAGTACTCCAGATTTCTATAAGCCATCATTATGCCAGGTGATAATTTACCATTGCCTAAATTGTCTTGCCTAAGTCCCCTACGCCTAAAGACAGTAGTTCAAGTAAGCAAGTTACTGACCTTAATAAGCAGAGAGGTGTTGTAAAAAGCCGGTTAACTAAGCTAGAATCTTATGTAAATTTATTTGAAAATCAAGCTATAAGCCGCAGCAAAAGAGCTGAACTCAAGCTACGTTTTAAAGGCGCTTCTAGTTTACTTACAGAGTTTGAGTCAGTACAAGCAAAATTAGATGAAATTCTTCCGGAGTCAGAATTGCAAGAGCAAATTAATATACGTGATTCATTTGAAACAAAGCTATACAGCATACAAGCACAAATACAGTGTATTCTTGATGAAGATGAGGTCGCTGATCAAACTCAGTGTTCAAACAATAAGTTGCAGTCCGTTAAACTACCTACGATCATTTTACCATCATTCAACGGTTCATATGAGCACTGGTTAGAGTTTAGGGATACTTTCATGTCACTAATACATAACTCTCGTGAAATCAGTAACATTCAAAAATTTCATTATTTAAAATCATCATTAAAGGGTAGCGCAGAGTCCGTTATTGATTCACTTGAGTTTTCGGCAAATAATTACTCGGTTGCGTGGGAGCTATTACTGAACCGCTATAATAATAGTAGGCTGCTCGTGCATAATCATGTCAAGGCACTATTTTCTATACAGAATTTGTCTAAGGAATCACCGGCTTTATTACGTAAACTAATTGATAACATTTTAAAAAATATCCGTTCATTGAAATTGCTTGGCGAACCCACCGAACATTGGGATACACTCATCATATATTTGGTTGTTTCTAAGTTAGATTCAGTTACCGAACGCGAGTGGGAACAATATAAAATCACACAACTTTCTACGATAACCGATGATTCCAAAACCAAAGTGAAGGTAGACGATTTATTACGATTTTTGAAAAACAGGGCCGATATTCTAGAAACGCTTGTAGTTACACACAGTAAAGGTACGCACGAGATTAAGAAAATATCTAATAATAGCTCACAACCACAACACACATCAAAATTATTATGTCATCTTGGTACTGAGAAACGCGATCGAAAACCAAGAAAACCATGCATTAAGTGCAACGCGGATCACCCGTTGTACTCGTGCAAGGCATTTCTTGACGTTAGTTTAGACGAAAAGCTAGTACTAATACGTAATAATCAGTTATGCGAAAACTGTTTGCGCTCTGGACATACAACAGACATTTGTAGATTCGGGCCTTGCAGAAAGTGTAACGAAAAACACAACACGCTTCTACACCGCGACAATACAACTGAGAGTCATAAGCAGGCTAACCATAATAGCCAAGCTTCACACTCACTACATAAAGAACCAATGTCTTTATGTTCATACGCATCACACAGTGACACGGGCACACACGCGCAGCCCAATTCATTGCAGGTAGATCATGAACATACACACGACACACAATGCACGCAGTCGTCTGTACAGTCTGTTTTGTTATCTACAGCGTTAGTGGAGATCCTTGATAATTTCGGTAATTATCAGGAAGCGCGAATGCTCCTTGACAACGGTAGTCAACGCTGTATTATAACGAAATCTTTATGCAATAGATTAAATACGCCATTAATACAGTCTGCTCATACAATCGAAGGTATAGGTAATTCAGTCACTCAATGCACACAAACATGTGTAGTTACGATAAAATCAAAGATCGACGACTACACGACTCGCTTACACTGTTTGGTGCTACCTAGCATAGCGACGTTAACCACTTCACCTATCGCTAGACCTCATTTACACATACCCGAACATATTACTTTAGCAGATCCCGATTTCTATACATGTTCAACTGTCGACATTCTTTTGGGTGCAGATAGGTTTTGGGATTTGCTTTGTGAAGGAAAAATGCGCCTAGCTAATGGCCCTTTTCTTCATAACACTAAACTAGGTTGGATCTTATCGGGTCCTATCCTGTCTGATAATCGCTATAGAACACCGATACATTGTCATTTTACACAATCCATAGACACACAATTATGTAAGTTTTGGGAAATTGAAGAGATTTCGGCAAAAAACAATTTTCAATCTGATGATGATATTGCTATCGAAAATCACTTCAAACAAACAACGACACGTACTCCAATTGGGCGATTTCGGGTGCGCATCCCTTTTAAGGAATCGCCAGAGTCATTAGGTGACACTTATACATTGGCAGAACGTCGCTTCTTATCTTTAGAAAAACGTCTCAATCGCTCATCTACTTATAAACAAATGTATTCAGATTTCATCCACGAGTACATAAACTTAGGTCATATGAGTCCCGCACACACGCACAAGACACCACACTACTTTTTACCTCACCACGGTGTGATACGCGAACACAGCAGCACGACAAAACTACGCGTAGTGTTCGATGCGAGCGCACCGTCGACTACAAATAAATCACTTAATGACATTCAACGAGTAGGACCTCCCATCCAAGGAGATTTATTCTCAATTCTTTTAAGATTCCGTGAGCATAAATATGTGGCATGTGCGGACGTAGAAAAAATGTATCGCCAAGTGGAAGTGGATCAAAATCAACGTGATTTACAATTAATATTGTGGCGTGATAATACTTTGGATCCGATACAAGTTTATAAGTTAAATACGGTGACTTACGGTACAGCGTCAGCTCCTTTCTTGAGTGTAAGGTGTCTCAAGCAATTAGCTTCGGAATGCACTGATCCGGAAGTAAGTAGGATAATTGATAATGATTTCTATGTTGATGACATGATATCAGGGTCTTTCAGTGTTCAAAAATTGATAGAATTATGTGTGAAAACCGCTAACGTTTTAAAATCAGGCTGTTTTCCCCTACGTAAATGGGTTTTTAACTTTGACAGTGACTTATCGCATTCATTATTGACAAACGAGTCAAAGGAACTATCTTTAGATAAAAATAATAGCTCTAAAACGTTGGGGTTGGGATGGTTCAATGAGTCTGACGAATTTCACTTTAAAACGCAATTTAAAAGCGATAGTAAACAAGTAACTAAACGCACTATTTTATCAAACGCGTCACAAATATTTGATCCGCTCGGGTTATTAAGTCCTACTATAATGATTGTCAAGATATTATTGCAAAAATTATGGTTATTAAAGTTGGACTGGGACGAACCGGTTCCCGATGACGTCACGCGAGTCTGGGATCGATTTGTAAGCAATTTGTTCATTCTTAATGATCTTAGAATCCCACGACACGCAGTCGTTGGCGATAATATACATACAATAGAACTACACATATTCACTGATGCTTCACAGGTCGCATATGGAGCGTGTGCCTATGTTCGCGTTATCACGAATGATTCAATTGTTACTGTCAGGTTGTTATGCGCTAAGGGGAAAGTTGCCCCATTAAAAACTGTCAGCATACCCAGATTGGAGTTATGCGGAGCATTAGTAGGTGCACGATTGTTTGCAAAAATAAAACAATCGTTACTTTGTCACTTTAATACCGTAACATTTTGGACTGACTCAACAGTCGTGTTAGGATGGCTACGTATGGCTCCTAACCTTCTCAAAACATTCGTATCAAACCGGGTTGCTGAAATACTTGAGTTAACTAAGAATTGTACTTGGCGTCATGTCAGTGGCACACTTAATCCTGCCGATTTGGTATCACGAGGCCTTGGACTAGACGTGTTAAGTTCTTCTACAATCTGGTGGGAGGGACCACCGTTTCTATGCGGTCCTAATTTTGATAATAATCAGTGCACTTCCTTAGACACATTAAACAATGATGTGCTCAACGAGTTACCTGAGATCAAAGGTAGTACAGTACATACCTTTGTATCAAATCAAGATATTACCAAACAAATACTTTTCCCATTGAATTATTACACATAGAAACAAAGTACACGCGCGAAACATAATCCATTCAATTGGAGCCATAATGGCTCCAAATGACCGCCGCACTGTCAGTGCACTGACTGGCGTTTTAGTGAGTGGAGCTCTCAGAAAAATAATAAATATGACGGTTTGTGCAGTAAAATTGTGTCATAATTCATCAGGGACGAAAGATTAGAATTCTGTTGTAATATTCCACAGATAAGCCACTAATTTTATTGCGTAATTCATCTAAAATAACAAAATTCAAAAATAAAACAGTTCACTCAGATTTCGAGCAAAGTGTTGCCAGCTGTTTGTGTGCGAATTTGTGTTGTTTTACGTAATTGATACTGATTTTGTTAGAGTAGGAAGGAGAGTAAGTAATTGAGTCCGATAAGTTGTTTCTTTTACTTATAGCTATTATAACTGACTAGCTGTCCCCCGCGGTTTCACCTGCGTTCTTGGGATAATTAGCCTAAAATACTCGGGATAATGTTGCTTCATATTAGTGAAATAATTTCGAATCAGACTGGTAGTTTTACACAGTAGTAGTTTTACAGCTAGTTTTTTTTACAGAGATTGACCTGTTAAAAAAACAAACAAAAAACTCTTCCGGTTTCTTGTATTATAAATATTATATTAGTATAGATTCAGTTAGATATTATAAGAATGTATAGCTATTCGTCTTTTATACGATAATGATAATTAAATACCTACATACTTCTTAATCTTCTTTTTCTATACAACCTATCATATATGAAACCTATCATTACCAACAACACCTACTACAAATTGTACGATCGTTGATAGCTTTGCACATTGTCTTGGTTTACTATGTTAAAATACCCGACAATACTATGAAACATAAACATTAAACTAGTAATTTATCTAAGACGCAGAACATTTTAAACTATTTAATTAATTTTATACTAGTATCGGAAGGTTAATTTTACCGAAAAAAATCGTTTAGCTTGCAACATTACTCGTGCGCTTGTGTGCGTGTCAGCGAGTGTAAGTATATGGTACTCACGCACACATTGGTTGTCAAGTGGCCTACGAGTCGCGAGGATTTTTGTTCGATACTTCGCTTCTAAGCGTAATAATTCAATGTACTTTTCCCTTTTTCTAGATTTTCTAAATTCGTCCGTATGAAACGAGTTACCTCGTATATCTTACGATTTGTTTACAATGCGCGAAATAAACAAAATAAACGCACCGGACTTTTAAGTACGGACGAGCTCGATGAATCACTTGTAATACTAATTCGACTATCGCAAAAGGAATCATACCCACTCGAATATGAATTATTAAGCAAAGGGTTAAGCATATCCAAACCACATAGCTTGTTAAAATTAAATTTGTTCTTGGATGATAATAATATAATTAGAGTCGGTGGTAGGCTCGACAATTCAACTCAATTTAATTACAATAAAAAACATCCCATTTTAATTTCTTGTAAACATCACTTATCAGAAATTTTATTTAGACATGAACATAACTGTTTACTACACGCAGGACCGCAATTATTACTATTTACGCTTAGAGAAACCTGGTGGCCAGTAGGTGGGAGAAATCTAGCAAAAAAAATTGTGCATTCTTGCATTAAATGCACACGCTTGCAAGGTAAAACTTTGACACCTTTAATGGGTAATCTACCTCAAGAACGCCTAGACCCAGGCTTTCCCTTTCTTCATTGCGGCGTAGATTACGCGGGACCGGTGCTCATATTGAATCGTAAGGGGCGGGGTGCTTCTCTGATTAAAGCATATATTTGTATATTTATATGCTTTATAACACGCGCTGTTCACTTAGAATTGGTCAGTGATCTCTCGTCTGATGCTTATTTGTTATCGCTTAAACGGTTTATCTCACGCCGCGGCAAACCGGCACAAATATTTTCTGACAATGGAAAGAATTTTGTAGGACTCATGAATGATTTTGCTAAGTTCTTAAAAAATTGTGCGCATGATATTCTCAATTATGCCGTTAACGAAAATATAAAATTTAAATTCATACCACCTTACTCACCTCATTTTGGTGGCTTGTGGGAAGCTGGAGTAAAATCCTGCAAACATCATCTTCGACGCGTAGTAGGAAATGCACATTTAACATACGAGGAATTCAGCACGGTGTTAACACAAATTGAAGCTGTCCTGAACTCCCGTCCATTAACTCCTATGTCCGCAGATCCACTTGACTTTGTTCCCCTTAGCCCTGCTCATTTTCTGGTTGGCCGTCCACTGACCGCTCCTGTCTTCGCTGCCATGGAAGACAAGCAGATGCACCAGCTCACACGTTACGAGAGGGTGGAGAAGATACGACAGCATTTCTGGACCCGCTGGTCGAAGGAATACATTTCAGAACTTCAAACCAGGACGAAGTGGAACAACAACAAAGAAGACTTAAAAAACGGCACTTTAGTCCTCGTCAAAGAGGACAATTTGCCGCCATTAAAATGGCTTTTGGGCCGCATTATTAATACTGTTCCAGGCAGGGATGGTATATCCAGAGTGGCTGATATCCAGACATCATCAGGAGTCAAGAGACGAGCATTCTCCAAGATCTGCCCACTTCCGGTATCCGATGACCAATCCAACTAACTTCAAGTGTTGGAAGACGGAGCTTCCAACGTCCGGGGGCATGTTCACGCGTAGAACGGAACGACCACGACGGCGCCTGTCATCATCGACCAATAAGAACGCAGCATTCAAAAACGTTCACCCCTATATAAGGGCTGCAACGGGCAAATACCTCTCTCTGTTAAAATTTGAATATTATACTGTAAACATACTGATATACGCACAATAAACCTGTTATAAACTTTGGAAGTGGTCTAATTTCGCATTACTGGAAGACACAATAGTCAGGCTGCCCACCATCCGAGCCCTGCAATCAACACAAGGGTTGAAACCGCATACCTGAACCAACAGATTGAAATATTCGCTGTAAAGGATTGAAATATTCTGGTATAATATGGAATACTTTTTATCCTGAACTAGCTGTTCTCTGCGGTTCCACCACGTTCCTATAGCTAATAAGATAATGTAGCTTCATATTAGGGAAAGAATTTTTCGAGTCCGACTGGTAGTTCCAGAGATTAGCCCGTTTAAAAAACCAAAAAACTATTTACAGTAAAGTAATGATATTAAATACTACTAAAGTAGGTTGTTTTTTTGTCACCGATTAATAAAGGTCTTCGCTCAGTATAACAGCACGGCTACGCCTCGGCATTTACCTTACCATGGAAGTTAGGCCTTTAAATCGTATGCGTTAAAGTAATTTTTACAATGACTAGATAAAACAGTTCCTTCGTCTCGCGGCAAGCGCGCTTGCCGCTATACGCCACTAGTCCTGCTGACCACACGCTTCCAGCGAGCGGGCCGCTCTCTTGCTGCGTGATGCCAGCAAGCGGTATCTTGCCAAAGCCGCGCCACCAATTTCACCGACGCCGCGTCGCCCGCGAGCTAGTGGTTGGACTGAGTTGAGGCGGTGCCGCCGGACCGTTGCTTCGATGGTGCGGTATTGATATAGTGAGCGAAGACCTTAAATATGAAAAAATATTGTTTGAAACTGCGCAGCAACGTTCAACAACGTTATGAAAATAGATTTTTCCATGGATAATTTATGAACGTAACTTAACAAAGCTGATACCTGACAACGGATAAAATACTGTATTACTGGACAAAGGTTGCGTAAAATATTTGATACTTTACTTTGAGAATAAACAAGATGAACCATTTTATAAGGGTATTTGGTAATTATTAATTTGGGATTTAAAATAACAAAGGCTCTTTCAGAATACATAATAATATAGAGGGTACTTACAAAATTATTCATAATGTAATCAGACAGGACAAAAAAACTACGTTACACTTGAAAGCGAACACAATTTGCTATTTTAATGGAAATCATTTCAGTTAATAAAACAATACAAAAGAACATGATGATTATGTATAACCAAGGTTTAGAGATCTAGATTTTACTAGGCTTGCTTCAAACCATATCCTAACCCTTACTTTTATTTATTCCGTGTCCTTACTTCCTTACTATCCTAACTAAACTGTTTGTTTGTTATGCCTTCACGTCTCAACTACTCAACGGATCATCATGAAATTTGGCTTGCAGATAGCTGTAGTATGGAGAAGGACATAGGCTAATTTTTATCCTGGGAACGCGGGTGAAACTGTGGGGATCAGCTAGTTTTGTAATAAATGGCATAATTTATCTTATTTTATACTACATG
Organism: Polyploca ridens; assembly: GCA_951394255.1. Lineage (NCBI taxonomy): Eukaryota > Metazoa > Arthropoda > Insecta > Lepidoptera > Drepanidae > Polyploca > Polyploca ridens. Next base: position 4,204,195 of record OX596246.1, on the reverse strand, counting down.
CCCAATATAAATCAACAATTATTTCAAACTTCACTCCCTTGGGACCCATGGCTTCTCTATTCGACATGTCGCATGGTTGGTTTTTACGCGTATGCCTTTGTCACCCAATTTGTGTCATAAAAACGTCAAAACTTTGAAATAGTACGGAACTTACGTAGCCTCGTTGAGCTTGCACCCTTTGATGATCAATATTACAGACCAGGAGGTTTTAGGAAAAAGAAGGGAATAAAACAGGATGCAGAACGAATGAGAAACGTGAACACTCACAATTTCCATTCGGCTGAAACCAAGAAGTATAAAGCCCGTGGAGAGCACGCAGATACCGCACTCGCCAAACATATGATTTCTAATGCATATGTTAATTTTCGTTAATTCTATTGATGACAGACGGAGATTTATTACAAAAAACAATGAAATTCCAAAAAATAATATAGGAGAATCGTACTCAAATCTTTATTAATTTCAAAATCCAGTAATTATTTATAAAATTAGCTTTTCAAATCATATTATCTCTTTCTTTTTCAAAATTGAACCCATAATATCAGCATCGCAGACCAGTCCTCTTTTACATTTGCTGTTATTTCTAATGCAAATAATAATCAAAACCGATTACAAAACTCAAACAAATTATAAATGACCACCAGTCTCCTTTGCGCCTGCCAATCAAATCGGTTCCCCCATAGCAATCGGTGAGTTGTGTTTGAAACAAAATCGTGTCGACGCGCACTCCACGGGCTTTATACTTCTCGGCTGAAACATACTGCTCTGACATTCTTTTTTCTTTACTTTGTTACTTTGCTTTGAATTTAATTAGTCTGTGTTGATGTGATTTACCTGTAGCTGGTAAGTGCATATCTAGAGGCTCAGTTGGTTAAAATTCCACCTATCGCGCCGCAGGTCATGGGTTCGATTGCCACACAGGACATGCCTTTGTGTGCATGATCATGTCTGTATAGACTCAGGAAGTCTGGTGTAATTATGTATATTAAGTATGTATTCACAGACAAAAAGTAGTATATGTATTATATCAGTTATCTGGTTTCCATAGTACAAGCTCTGCTCAGTTTGGGATCAGATGACCGTGTGTGAGGAATGTCACAGGGTATTTATTTATTTTATTTTTATTATTATTTACAGCATAAAGTGACTATAACATAATAAGAAACATTTAAGCATTAAGGAGAAAATATATTTTATGGATCCATGGGATATATGCCCTACGATACGATACATGCCCTACGATATAGGAAAATACTACCCCTACGGTATAGGATAATATTTTGAAGAAACCTGCTCCGAATGGGAAATCAAATTTCACAGTCAGATGGTTCAGCCGTTGAACGTTCCACAAATGCATGCTAGTAACCCGGAGCACCTTTGCACAGATAATATAAGGTGAGGAAAAATAACTTATTCTACCATCCCCATTTTTTCCACCGAACCACAAGACGCCGGGAAAATTTTCACCCGTACGTTGTTGACATACCGAATATACGGATACAGCGTTTTGCATCCTCATTTATAATGCGAACAGCAAGGGAGTGGAACTTGCTTCCGGCGTCTGTGTTTCCTGACGCTTACAATCTAGGTACTTTCACGGCCAGAGTGAATAGGTCATCGCCCCTTATGGGCGGGTAAGTGGCCAAACGCAAGCCCATTTAATAAAAAAAAAAAAAAGAAAAACTGAAATATTGTATATAAAATGATTTTATTTTGTCGGAAATCGCTAGTTAGAAAAAAATTGGTAACATTCCTTTTATTTTTCAGTAATGTCAGATATAATGGTGTTATTTTAATGTAATGGATATGTTTATGAGACAGAATTAGTCACAATTAATTTTCACATTGATTTGTATATTATATTATAAACTCGAAAGTTTGCATGTATGTATGTTTGTTACTCTTTCACGCAAAAACTACTGAACGGATTTAGATGAAATTTGGCAAATAGATAGACTATGTTTTGGATTAGCACATAGGATTATTACATTTGGATTAGCACATTAGCACCTCCACCTTACAGAATACCGCAGCCAAATAACTTTATGTTGTGTAAAGTTGTGTTCCTGCGCGTGAGTAAGGTCGCCAGAGCTCATAGGGGAGGGGGGAAAGGTCGGTAACGCGTGAGCGATGCTTTTTGTGTTGCAAGCGTCCATATGGCTACGGTAACCGCTTACCATCAGGCGGGCCGTATGCTTGTTTACCGGCTTAGTAGTATAAAAAAAAAAAAAGAAAAAAAAGGATACTTTTTATCCCTGAAAAACATACGATCCCTCGGGGACGTGAGTGTAAACGGGGAGGACAGCTAGTTAAATTATAATAACTCAATCTTACACAATGATTAAAAAAAGAAAAAAAAATATGCTCGGTTCCCATCACCGAGTGCTTACACAACATAGTTATGTTACAGTGACTAAATGTAAATTCTCACAAATCTCCCATTTACCAGCTGACATACGTAATCCAGTGATATCCGAAGCAGATTTTGGTATTTTAAATCGTAGGATTACTCAGCACGTGTTTACGTTTTTAATTAAACCCGGTTTGCGCAGGTCCGGCACCATCAAGATATGCAAACATTACCTGGAGTTCAGTACACACTAGTGAGCAAATTACTCCCTCGTTTTATGTTTACCTAGTACTTATTGGTGTTTGCTTTAATCAGATAACGGATTATCTAAATAGTGTCTAGTCTAGTCGCTGGTACTATATCGACTCCTCTTGACACCTCTTTTGGATGAAGGAGATTCTGCAGGACCTGCAAAATCTCTTAAGTCTCTTAAGCAGGTAGTTGATGAAAAGTCCCAAAAAATAACCCCTCCCCCATTCCCCAGTTTTTTCGTAATCTTCAAAATTCCTTCACAAACAAACTTAGGTATGCGGTCCGGTTTGGTTGCAACTGTTATGGCCCAAAACTATAAAATATATACGTCCCAGGAAGGTCGGAACCCTCTGTGTGTGAGTCAGACTCAGACTCGCACTTAGACTAAATTTGTTTGATAGTTTTGACTGCGCTATTACCAACAAATACAAAATAAAATGAATTCGATCGCACTTTTATTTACGGGCATTATCAGGGGGATACCACAAGCTTTCTTTGACATCCGACGTCAAAACGGGACAAAAGACAAATAAGGTTATTTTAACCTTGTTTTAAGAGCTTGTGGTTCGCCGTCAGGTAGGTATTACTCCGGCAATCTTTTTTTTACTTATAATCCTAACGCAAATTTAGTCGTCATGGTAATAGATGTCGAAACAAACACGTCAGAGTCAATATCACAAATATCCACTTTGCACGATATTGAAACCTAAAAATGTTCACTACTCTTTCTGAGTTTATGTTATTTACACATCGTGTGTACCTCTGACTTTATAAACTTGCCTTACAACCTGTACAGATGTCTAGACTTAACCGTAAACTGGCTATAAAAGATATACAATCGTAACACCTCTTAGGGTCATCTTAGGTACTGTTTCATACAGAAAATTCGCTGAAATGTTTGGGTTACTACAATAAATTAGGTCTAGACCCTATTTGTGCGGCGAAGTGAGACCAAAGGAAACAAAACTAATGTTATTATTAATCTAAGAACGTTTCAGAGTAACCTTTGGTCAAATTAATAGTGTAATGAAATGTTAATAGAATTAAATTTAGTTTGAAATGTATTCGTAAAATATTGTTGTTGACTTATTCAACTAACGTTGATTGAAATAGCTCTGTAGTGCTTCGATCTTATGGCTTCGCTCAAATTTTGATCGAAGCTGTAGTGTAATTAAAATACAAACAAACTTTTGTGTCGGGGAAGTTTCAATGATGAACTATATTATATAATACTAATTAAGAGGAAATGCTGGTGGCGTTTGTTCCATATAAACGTAATCCTCAGTTTCCTCTCTAGATAATGACACTAGAGTAATGATTATTTAACCATGCAATCTGTAGGTACCATTGTATGTCCCTCGGTTGTGTTTTTCTCCATAAATTAATTATTATAAGAATTAGGAGCCTTCTAAAATCACAAAAACTTAACAATTTTAACGCCCTTATTAGACGTCCACAAATTTGAGGAATATAAAAAAACAAAGGAAAACCGACAGACTTAAAGGCTTATTACACTATTCGATATCAAGACAGTCTTACTAAGATTCAGCAAAGTGTAATAAGAGTAAGCAAGGTAGTCTGTCTAATTAGACCGACCGAATGGGTTCGGCCGTGCTTGCTTGCTGAATAACGCGTAGTGTAATAAGACTTAGCACGCGAGACCGTTCAGTCGGCGCGTGGCGGCGGCAGAGTGAAGTTCTCGGGTAAAGTCCGTGTTTGTTTGTTGTGGCGTGCACAATGGCTTGTTCAAAAGAAAAGGAAGTGATTTTTAATGTTATTGATGTGTATACCGTGACATGCCATATTTATAGCATATAAAACTTAAAAAAAAAAAATTAAACCACTGATAAAACTGAAAAGCAAAAAATAATGTTGAATATAACTTAAATTTTATAAGGTTTTGCAGTCGGGGATAAACCAATAACCTACGTAGGTATGTATTATTTTGTGATATTTGTTTATTTATCTCCGACTGCAAAACATTATAAAATTCAAAACATGGTTTAATTTTTTTGTTAAAAAGTTTTATATGCTATAAATATGGCATGTCACGGTATACACATCAATAACATTAAAAATCACTTCCTTTTCTTTTGAACAAGCCATTGTGCACGCCGCAACAAACAAACACGGACTTTACCCGAGAACTTCACTCTGCCGCCGCCGCGCGCCGACTGAACGGTCTCGCGTGCTAAGTCTTATTACACTACGCGTTATTCAGCAAGCAAGCACGGCCGAACCCATTCGGTCGGTCTAATTAGACAGACTACCTTGCTTACTCTTATTACACTTTGCTGAATCTTAGTAAGACTGTCTTGATATCGAATAGTGTAATAAGCCTTATAATCAAAGCCCTTCTTATTCTTACTCTTGATTTTTTTTAATCGATCCAGTTTTGGAGAAGAAAACCGAGAATTACGAAAAAGCGATTCCGTCTAGTTTAAATAGGTGTAATCGGTCCAAGCTGTAGTTGTCTCTCGCCCTCGGACGGGATAGCTCGGGCACAGTACGACAGCAATAGATATGTTAAAAACCTATTTTTCAAATTTCTTGCAGCCATCCTTTCCTCTCAAAGCGCTTTCGGCTCGCGTGATAATAAGCATTCACCGTAGCTTATGGACGCTTGCAACACCATAGGGTTATCACTCGCCCGTTGCCGACCCTACTCTCAAGGGGTTCTCCAAAAAATATCTCTTCACATACTTTTTGAAGAACCCCATGCTGTACCCGGGAAAACCAATGCGCGTCTTTAGTATCACAGGCAAACATACACATGCCTGTGCCTGTACCTTGCAAAATGGCATGAGGTCCTTGCAAGTGCCAGCTTTCTACCACAAAGGAAATTGCATGCAACTTTACTTGCAAATGTACCCTCTAAACTAATCGAGCTGTGTCTACGTCTGTTAGCTGTCTAATTTTTCTAACTGCATAAGCAGCTGAACTGAGCTTTCCCGAAAGACATGCTATTTGGCTGCCCCATTGAAGTTTCGAGTCTAAAGTAATCCCTAAGAATACTGATGATTCAACAAGACCTAAAGGTTCATTATTTATCATTAAATTACAGCCTACTTTTTTAACATTTGGAAGCGCAAATTTAATACATTTAGTTTTCTTTGCATTTAAAACTAGATTATTTACAGTAAACCAATTTAATACCCGAGATAATGCACCGTTTACATCGTCAAAATTAGATTTCAGTCTATCAACACTAAAAATCAGTGAGGTAAAGGTAAAGAAATTCCTTCTTATAAGGATTTTGTTGATTTTATTAAATCGCAAGTAAAAATATAAGACCGCACTTCTACGCCAATTGCTGGCTCCGCGCGAACCGCCCCAGTCGGTAGCAACCTTAATAATCCGCCCGCGTCTCGGTCTCAACCGCGTAATTCAAATACAGTCCAACATGCTTTCCTTGCACGCGATAATAATAATAAACGCACTTGCTTATTTTGTAATAAATCTGATCACTATCAGATTTTTAATTGTTCCTCTTTTAAAGCACTTAATACTAAAGATCGTTTAGATTTTGTTAAATCTAAAAGAGGCTGTGTAAACTGCCTCAGCCTTACGCATACTGCTTCTCAGTGTAAGTCGTCGTATAGTTGTAAAACTTGTAATAAACACCATCATTCTCTTTTGCATTTGGATAGCAATTCGCAATCGCAACAAATAGTTTCTGACTCGCGTCCCTCTCACTCGGCGCGTCTTGATAATAGCGATAACCGCATCGCGCCATCTCCACACGCGCAGGACGCGCAGCTTTGCGCGCAGCCGTCCGCCGCCGCCCGCGCCGCGCCGCGACCGCTCCCGTGCGCAGCCTCGCCCGCGCATCCGACCGCGTCTCCTTCTAACGCTACGGACGCTCCACAACCGGTGTCGCTATGCACCCGAGCGCGAGTTGATAAGAATAATGATAACGAACGCGATTCTTTTAATAAATTAAATCCTTCCCATACTACTGTACTTTTATCAACCGCTCAAGTTTATGCGTCTAATAAGGGCAATAAATATATTTCAGTTAGATGTTTAATAGATAACGCGTCTCAAAACAACATAATTACAACTGCCTGTTGTAATTATGTTGTAAACAACTAAATTTAAATATAATACCGCTTAGCAATTCTTTTATAAAGGGTGTAGGATCCACTTCGCGTCCTATTCACGGCTACGTTCAACTTAAAATAACCGCGAAAAATAAAAAATATTTTTATAATATTACCGCTCTTGTCGTTGATTGCATTACTGACAGGTTACCGACTGAACATGTTGAGACTTCTATAGTGCAACATTTAGGTAACTTACCGCTCGCTGACCCTCTGTGGCACATCCCCGGAGAGGTCGAAGTAGTTCTCGGGGCACAATTGTTCCCATTTTTATTATTAGGTCAAAAAATTATTGCACCTCCCGCTCCTTCTGCCCTTGAAACCGTGTTCGGTTATATTCTTATGGGCGACGTTCCCGCTAACTCTAATATTAATAAAAATGCATCCACTTATTTTAATACCGCGACTTTTTTCATTTCTGGTCCCAATGACCTTACTATTTCTTTAGATGATTCCCTACTTAAGTTTTGGGAGCTCGAAGAAATTCCCGCGCAAAAATTTATGAGCTCGGCCGAAAAGGAGTGTGAACAGCTGTTCTCTCGTAACTTCTCACGGGACTCCGCAGGCAGATATTGCACCGCGTTACCTTTTCGTGAGGATCCTGACGTGTTAGGTGATTCCCGTTCCGTTGCTCACCGCCGTTTACTTGCTTTGGAGCGTACCAAGCTACGCGATCCACAGCTACGCGCTAGTTATAATGAGGTTATACAGGAGTACTTAGATAAAAAATACTTATCTGAAATATTGCCTTCCGATTCTGACGACCATGATAAAGGGTACTTCATACCACACCATCCCGTCGTACGGCAAGACAAAGAAACAACAAAAGTTCGTATAGTACTCGATGCTAGTGCTAAATGTCACAATGGTATATCACTAAACGATATTTTACATACGGGACCCAATTTACAATCTGACTTGTTTATTTTATTACTGAACTTCCGCTTATTTCCCATTGCTATTACAGCAGATATAAAACAAATGTACCTACAAATTGCTGTTATTGATGAGCATAGAAAATATCAAAAAATATTATTCCGCTTTGATCCCAATGATCCGATCCGCGTATTTCAATTTAACCGAGTTGCATTCGGTCTTAAGTCCAGTCCGTTTTTAGCCATGCGCACTGTGCGCCAGTTATGCTCGGATGAGAAAAACCTATTCCCTCGCGCTGCTGAAGTAGCTTCGCGTGAAATATTACGTATAATAGTATACATACTTAGATTTTCTCACATAATTTCTCGTGATCAAGGTCACAGCCGCATCACAGCTTCTGAGCTAAATAAAGCTGAAGTATATTTAATACGCTCTGTACAACAAGTTCATTTTCAAAATTTATTTAATAATATTCAAAAGGTTAAATTATCTTCCCCGCTTAAAAAACTTGACCTCTTTATAGATCAAGATAAAATTATTAGAATTGGAGGTAGACTTTCAAATGCAAATCTTCCGTATGAAGCTCAGCATCCCGCTCTTTTACCTAAACATGACCACGTTACTCATCTTATTATAGACTATTTTCACCGTGCTCATTGCCATACTGGTGCCAATCTTCTGAGCTCACTGTTGCGCCAGAAATATTGGATACTGTCCGCTAGAAGTGTCATTAGACACAGAGTACATTCATGTAACTTTTGTTTTAAAAATTCCCCTTCATTTCCGATAACGGAACTAACTTTGTCGGAGCTAAAGCTCAATTACAAGAACTACTTACCGATCAGTACCGCATTGAATGGAAAATGATTCCACCCCGCGCCCCACATTTCGGAGGATTGTGGGAATCTAATATAAAATCGATTAAAACTCATTTATACCGTGTTATCGGTTCGCAGCTCCTCACATATGAAGAGCTCCTCACTGTTCTTACCCAAATTGAAATAGTCTTAAATTCTAGACCGCTTTGCATTTTATCTGAGGATCCCTACCCGGAGCCTCTTACTCCCGCTCACTTTATAATGGCTTCACCATTGACTTCATTGCCGCTTCAGAATGTGTCCGAGGAAACCATATCTTTACGTTGTCGGAAATAATTATTAGATCAGATGGTTGAAAATTGATGATTGGAAAAGATGGCGTATAGAATATTTACATAATCTTCAAGTTAGACAGAAATGGCTCATTGATAAAGATAACATTAAGATTGGTACTGTGGTTCTTATACACCAAGATGATATCCCTTTACGTTGGCCGTTGGGCATAATATCACAAGTTTATCCTGGCAAGGATGGAAATATCCGCGTCGCTTTAGTAAAAACTTCAAATGGATCATTCAAAAGACCCATTGTCAAGTTATGTCCATTACCCTCACAATAAAAATTAATCATACCGCATCTTATATTCAGTACTTTAGTAATTATTATAATCTGTAATTAGTTCTTATAATTAATTATTTTTTCTTTCTTTTGAGAACACTACGTATTCTCAAGGCGGCGGAGGATGTTTAGGCCAAAATACCTATGATAATATTTATAGTAGAAACCTACTCATATTGAGTTTCAATGACGAGCCTCTACTTCCCGATTCCTCTCCTTTTCCCACATCATATGTGAAAGCGAGAAAAGAGCTTCGGGAATCTTCGAGATACTTCGGCGACGCATCGCCAAACGCGTGTGTGCGAGTGAAACGAAACGCGCGCGCCCCGCAACATTCAGTACGAAAAACGCTACAGACCGAGAAACATTGAACTTTGTGATTTGTGAAATGATATGAAAAAATAGTGCTTATCACTGTGCTGGATTACCATAGGAGTTCCTGGTAAGTCCTTACCTTTATCCTAGGAGGCTCCTCGTTTTCCATATTAATATTTTTACGCAAAAACCCATCAATGGGGTTAACAGCAAAACCGAAATGAGGACATTCGTAGGAGAACGAAAACTACGGACATAGCTCGTACAGCAATAGAAAGTGGGATTGGGCAGGCCACATCGCTCGAAGAGCCGATAACCGCTGGGGAAGAAAGGGCCGAGCGGGACGACCTCCCACCGCGCGCAGGTGGACCGACGACCTAGTCAGAGTCGCTGGGCGCCGCTGGATGCAAGCGGCCCAGAACCGTTCAGCAGTGGCTGATATGATGATGATGATGATGGGTTTAACAAAGTAAGGCATAACGTGTTCTCCCGTTCAGAATTCAGGGTAGCTTGAATGGGGAAGTACCTCCAGCTTACAGAAGATCGCAGCCAAATAACATCACTTTAATGTGGTGTTGTGTTCTTGCGGGGAGTAAGGTCTCTCGAACTCCAAGAGCTCCGCTGTGGTAGTATATACCATGGGACCAGCGGGATGGTATCAAATCCCTTTGTCTCCCGGCACAGCGACTCTTCTCAACTCCTCTTTCAACCCTAAGAAGGGTGTGTAGAGAGGGCTGGTATCGCTGAGAAATAACCTTGTTGTTGTAAGTGCCTATTAACTGCTTACCATAAGGCGGGGCGTATGCTTGTTGCCACCCTAGTACAAAAATACGTAGTTTTTCATCCACTCTGACTGGGCACCGTATTTTCCCTTTTTATTTATAATCTAAGATCAAAACCAACTTGCAGTTGCAAATGAGTTTTTCGGATTCTGTAATAGCTGGGCTGGGATTTGTAAATACGAATTGCAGTCGAAATCATTGATGACGGATTGTACAAATTGAATACCAAATTGATTTCGCGTATTTATGGTTTATTTCGTTATAATTATAGTACTTTTTAAGCTTTCGCGAACTAAATTCATTGTATTATTATCCTCCTCACTCACTCATCCCCGCTCCCCGATTAGCTCTAGCAACCCAAGGAACATACCATTCAATAATTTTGCTATGGTATTCTATAAGATCTCCACCTAACTGAATACCACAGAACTCGGGGCAAAGGCTGCAACTTTATAAGTCGCAGGTCCGGCCTCATATGGAGTACTGCTGTCATCTATGGGCAGCTCCTGAGTACCAGCTCCTGAGTACCAGCTTGGGCCTTTAGACTCGGTTCAGCGACGTGCCATCAGAATTGTTGACGATCCCGAGGTCACAATCGGTTTAGAGCCACTCAGTCTGAGGAGAGACTTTGCCTCGTTATGTGTGTTCTACCGCTTGTACAACGGAGAGTGTTCTAAGGAATTATTCGACTTGATGCCCACAGCTACCTTTCACCATCGCAACTCTCGCCATCGACAGGGAGTCCATTCACACACATTGAAACATATTTATGGTTTATTTCGTTATAATTATAGTACTTTTTAAGCTTTCGCGAACTAAATTCATTGTATTATTATCAAAATTTAATTTTGACTAACCTCGACGTTTCGATCAAGTTGCATTGATCGTGGTCACGAGTGAACTAGAAACAGCGGGTATCAGCGTCACGATGAACGGAAGTTGTTTCCAACTACCCGCATTTGGTCTTTTTAAACATAACTGTCACCACGATCACGGCACACCGTACTGACTGTAAGAACGTACATACTAGATCGAAAGTCACTATTGTATTAATATTACAATGTTATAATTATGTCACACACTATGGCAAACTAAGTAGTTGTACTATGGAAACCAGATAACTGATAAAATACATATACTTACTACTTTCTTGTTTGTAAATACATAATTATTAAAATACCTAATTATTATACCCAGAGTCAGGATATGCAGACATGTTGGTGCACACAAATGCATGTCCTGGGTGGGAATCGAACCCACGACCTGCGGCGTTATAGGTGGAGTCATAGACTCTGTCCAGAGCCGATTCTCTCGCGCGAATGCATTCGGCGCGCGGCGAGATACTGGGAGCTAATACATTGTGTAAACACGCATCGGGTGCACTTCCCCCATACTTTGACTCCGAGAAAATCGCGGTGAAATCGCCCCTTCAGGACAGGGTCTAAAACAACCACGCCAACTGGCCCGTCAAAATTATCATTCCAATTTTTGTATGAGACACTGCAATTATAATAAAAGTTTAGTTGGCTTCACAAAAGTGTAGAAGTGTAACTAAATAACAAACTTATAATTAAAAAACCTCTCCTAACTCTTCCCCTGGCAGAGTACTAGGTCGCTGGCGGCATTGCCTCACTGAATCGCGAGGCTTTTTCTTTGGGCTAAGTAGCCGCCAGCTCTGGGGTTCACCAACCGCTTAGGTTTCTCTAAACAGGTGGTGCGCTCGCTGAATCCAGGTTTCTAGGGTTTTAACCCTAAGTGGTTGTGACGTCGAATGCCGAGACGAAGGTCCCGGTTCGAATGAGCTTGAGCTTTGGATGAAGTAAAACGTCGTAAGGAAACTATAGCACGGTGGCAGAGTACATTATTACCCAACTGATATGGCGCGTCGTGAATCTTCGTTCGCACAGAAAAGGAAGTATGGCAACGAAAATTAACGAAAGAATGCTTAAAACTTACAATCAACCTTAGATCACTACTATAAGGCTCATAATACACTGCATCTGTTATTCCGTCTCAATTGCAAGTCACGCCCCTCCACACGGCGCGCGCTAACATGGCGGCAGCTGCCGACCAATAGCGTTTCCCGCGATTTGAAAATGTATCTTCTGCGCAGGTACATCGGTAAGCTATTTAAGCCACTACTGTACTTTGAAGTACCCACCTGGCTCGCTACCACCCTCAAGTTGAAAACAAGTCACTAAGCACCTATCAGTGTGTTCCGACAGCTGCACTTGAGAGCCAGTTCCTTTTAGGATTTGTGTGATTAACACCTTCGACCACATCATCACTTACCATTGCGGTGAATCACAGGCCTAAAAAAGTAAAAAAAAAAAAAACTCCGAAAGTTTTTAAAGTGGCCACACCAGTGGATAGGTCCAATAAAAAAGTTGAATATGTAAGTGAGAACATTTAAATAAATTTCACTATAGAATGAGATACACTTGCGTTCGATTACAATATTTATGACTCAGAGGTTCCTTTAGTTGGCGCGTGACTGAAATTTCACCCTTTCTTCTCCGGCGCCGGCTCTTCTTAGCAATTACTGTCGAGCTCCGAAACTGTAGAGGTGGTATTATTAATACTAATTTTCGCTTGATTATTCTGCATACTAAGCGTGTTTATTTATAATTAGGTGTAGTGAAGTGCTCGTGGTGTAGCATGACTACCGTCGTGATCGGTTCCTGGATGGGTGACCGCCTAGTGGTATTTCATCCCTAGCATTTCCGTGCTTCGGAAGGCACGTAAAGCCGTTGGTCCCGGTACCTATATATTGGCTAGTTAGAGGCCTCTTAGGCGGCTTGAAAACTCCAACAGTAGGTTGACCTCTAGCCTACCTCCATCGATCCGCAGTGGGCACGCGTGGTGGAGTATCTGCCCATTATGTTTCATCCTCATTTGTGAAAGGAGGCCTGGGCTCAGCAGTGGGACATTATAGGCTGACGTTGAAAATACTAGATTTAGGGTTAGGGTCTTATCGTGTACAAATCATGGTGATTAAGTCCTATATTTATGCATCAGCGAATGTTTAGTACATTTAAATAATATCTAAAGGGAACTAAGAACTTTTAAGGTCACGAATAGACTTGGCAATATAGGCTAGTGGTCAAATGCAGGCCCAATCAAAACATAGCAAAATATCGATGAAAGAGTCTAAATAATTCCAGCAGCAATTTTTTATACGACGATGTCGGTAAACCACCATACGGGCCGCCTGATGGTAAATGGTTACCGTAGCCAAAAAAACGCTTGCAATACACGAGGCATCACTACCGACCTTTATCCTCTCCCCAATGAGCTCTGGATACCTTACTCACGCGCAGGATCACAACATAGTTATTTTTTCTGCGATGTTCTGTAAGGTGGAGGTACTTCCGCAGTCGAGCTGCTCTTTGAGTGAATAAATGCTATGCTCTACCTCTCTTAAATCCTTATCAAAAAAGGAAAGTTTGAAACCAACTAACAAATCTATCATCGATAGCCTAATAGAAAGAAATGGCTGAATAAAATGGCCAACTTTACAAGAATAAGAAACTGTATTACAAACACATTTGGTCACCAATAGACGAGAAAATGTCATGACAAACTTTTTATTCGATGAAAACACTTAATAGATACACAAGTTGGGAATGTTTTGGTTCGGGAAATAGCCTCAATTCGGACTATCAACAAGTAGACTGCCTTATTGATTTTCTTTACATGTATTACTTTTGAAGGATTGGTTGAATTTGATTCTTAATTTCTGTATCATTAGGTATCTTATAAAATAATTCATATCTAGCTCTTAGTTAGCTCTCAGTGATCGTTCAATTTTCGCTGAGAACAGTCGTGCAACTCGCGAAGACGCGACCGTGCGGTCCAAACAGTGCAAAGTGCTAACGCGTCATAACAAAGCCGGCGAGGCGGCCGCACCGCGATGACCCAGTTACCGTGGCGTACGCTTGTCAGCAAATAATATTGTTAAGGCGAAGATAGTTTTCGCTAATAAATTCGTAATAATGGCTTCGAAGAAATCCCCAGGCAAGAGTAAAATCAGTCTTACAACAGAAACTGAACATCTGTTGTACAAACATTACAGTGAGGAGCGCGCAGAGCGCGAAAAACTGCAAAGCCATGTAAAGGATTTGCAGAGTCAAATTGAAATTCTTCAACAGCAATTAAAATGCCTTGCGGAGAATAACTCTAAAACAGAGAATACCACCATGGAGACTTCTTCCCCCCATGTTGAATATGGCACGGACGAAGAAGATCTTGCCCAAGAAACGGAGTGGATTCGTGTAAAAGCAAAAACACGAAAGAAGAGAAAATTGAACACCACACCCACTCAAGATAAAACGCTTGTCCAAGAACCGAACGTCAGCAAAGACAAGGTTAAGAAAGTTCCAATGCCACCACCTATCATAGTAGATGGCATTACAGACTTCCAGAGTTTCTATGATTTCTTATCAGAAAACCAGAAACCCGAAGCATTCACTATCAAAATGATGAACGCTAACACAGTCAAAATTAATGCAACTAATGAAGAAACGTATAGAAAAATAACAAAATCTCTTACTGATAACGATTGTCTATGGCATTCTTATGAGAATAAACAAGAGAGACCAATACGAGTGATGGTCAAAAAACTTCACTCTTCATGCAAACCGGAGAGAATAGTAGAAGACCTAAAAAGCAAAGGTCACAAGATATTAGACGCAGTAAACAAATTGAGCTGGAAAACTAAGGAACCACTTAATATGTTCATGCTGACATTCAATAATGAAGAGCAAATAAATAAAATATATAATATACAAACTATTATGGGCTATAAAGTGGAGATACAGGCAATCAAAACCAACAAACTAGTACCTCAGTGCAAGAGATGTCAAGCTTATGGACATACACAAAGGTATTGCTCTAAAGCACCGAGATGCGTAAAATGCACAGGTAAACATCTAACCAAAGAGTGCAAAAAAACAACTGATGAAAAGCCAAAATGCTTACACTGTGGAGATCCGCATCCAGCCAACTACAGGGGATGTGCTATAGCTAAAGAAATCCAACTGATACGAAACAAAAATACCAAAAAATCATCTGTAACACGCCAATACAAGGTAGCCAATGAAAAAGAAGATGGTCCTGTCCAAGGTAAGCCTATTCAAAGAAAACTTGATAAATTCACAAGTAGAAATATATCTTTCGCCCAAGCAGCTACAAAAGACACCAAAGTACATCAGGGTCCTCCAGCAAGTGTTAGTAGTGATAGTAAATTAGATGATATCTTAAAGCTCATGTTAACATTTGATGATAGACTAAAACGAATCGAAAATAGTGCCAAAACAGCTATATTGAAACCGACAAAATGAATACCATACTAAAAATTATGACATGGAACTCAAATGGGTTACTAAAGCATCAAAACGAACTGCAAGTAATCCTAGACATAGAAAATATTGATGTGTGTCTAATATCAGAAACGCACTTTACAAAACAATCACACATTAAGTTTAAAGGCTACAAAGTGTATCACGCGTTACATCCTGATAACACTGCTAGAGGCGGTAGTGCTGTGATTGTAAAACAAAACATTCAACATCACGAAGAAATAAAGTATGAAGAGAAAGAAATACAATCTGTGGCGATATCTATCAAAACCAAGAGATATCCTATAACTGTTTCAGCCATTTATTGTCCACCTCGATATATAATCAGGAAAGAACAGTATATAACTTTTCTAAAGAGCCTTGGGAGTAGATTTGTTCTAGGAGGTGACTTCAATGCTAAAAACACGTATTGGGGCTCCAGACTAACTACTACTAAGGGCAGAGAATTATTGGGCGCTATAAAAGGCATAAAATGTGACGTGGCGTCTACTGGAATGCCCACATACTGGCCTACAGATCCCCATAAAATCCCAGACCTCATAGATTTTTTCATCATAAAAAATATATCATCCAAATATATAAGAGCACAGCATAGCTATGATATGAGCTCAGATCACTCTGCAATATATCTAGAAATAAGTGAGAATATTCTATATAATAAAAGCGCTCTGACATTAGTGAATAAGTTTACAGATTGGGAGAGCTTTAAGATAGACTTAGATAACTATATAGATCTTAAGATTCCACTTAAGACACTGGAAAACTTAAACAATGGAGTCCAAAGGTTCATAGAAGACATTCAAAAAGCAGCATGGAAAAATACTCCACTCAGGGACAAGAAAACCAAAGGAAATACGTATCCTACCAAAATAATAGAACTCATAGCTGAAAAGAGAAGACAAAGGAAAACCTGGCATCAATCTAGGTGCCCTGAAGATAAAAGAAAGCTTAACAACTTAACAAAAAAAGTTCATAGGCAAATACAGGCATTTAACGATGAGTCCACAAATAAATTTCTACAAAGTATTACTTGTGATCGTACTACAGATTACTCCTTGTGGAAGGCCACCAAGAATCTGAAAAAGCCTGTTATTCAAATTCCACCAATCAAAGATGGGAATGGAAAATGGGCATTAAATAACGAGCAAAAGGCTAGAAGGTTTGCAGAGCACCTAGAAGCCATCTTTCAACCTAACAATGGTGAAACAAATGAAGTCCTTACCTTGGACAAAAATACGATGCCAAATGATACTGATGAAAATATAAAGCTAGTTACACCTAGAGAAGTTGCACGAGAAATTAAGCAACATATAAGCCCACGCAAATCTCCTGGTTATGATTTGATAACAGGAGAAATACTTCGTAATCTACCAAAAAAAGGTATAGTCAAACTAACAACCCTTATAAATGCCTCATTAAGGTTAAAACAAGTACCTGACTTATGGAAAGTTGCTGAAGTAATAATGATAGTAAAACCTGGAAAACCGCCACATGAAGCTACATCATACAGGCCGATCTCCCTGCTGCCTATCATGTCTAAACTATTTGAGAAGCTGTTGCTCAAAAGACTAAAAGGTATCATTGAGAAGCTGTTGCTCAAAAGACTAAAAGGTATCATCAGGTTTCGAGAAAAGCACTCAACAATAGATCAAGTGCACAGAATTATTAACCTAATAGAAAATACTCTTGAAGAGAAAAAAGTCTGCTCTACTGTGTTCTTGGATGTGGCACAGGCTTTCGATAAAGTATGGCATGAAGGTCTCATCCATAAGCTCAGAAAAAACCTACCAAAGCAGTTCGCTGATATCCTGGAATCTTATATTCCAAATAGAGTATTTAGAATAAGGCAAGAAGATGCCTACTCTGAACTGAAAGAAATAAGAGCTGGTGTACCACAAGGTAGTGTATTGGGTCCGGTCCTGTATCTATTATACACCTGTGATATTCCTGAACTTGAAAACAACACCATCGCTACCTTTGCTGACGATACTGCCATAATGGCTACAGGGGATAGCCACAAGGAGGCAGCTGATAAGGTTCAAACAGCTATTGATCAAGTTTATAACTGGACAAAAAAATGGAGAATTAAACTTAATGAATCCAAATCTATTCATATAGACTTTAGTAATATGAAACACCAGTATTTTCCAGTCTATATTGATGGCAAACAAATCCCATATGAGAATACAGCTAAATATCTCGGCATGACGCTTGATGTTAAGCTACGCTGGAAAGCTCACGTCAAGAAGAAAATCAACGAATTACACCTGCGGTATAAAAGAATGTATTGGTTGCTTGGAAAACACTCTAAGTTGTCAATACACAATAAACTTGTATTATACAAACAAGTCCTTATGCCAGTATGGACTTATGGTATACAGCTATGGGGCTGCACCAAACAGAGCAATATTTTGATTATCCAACGCTTCCAGAACAAGGTACTGAGGGAAATAGTGAATGCCCCTTGGTACATCAGAAATGTCGACCTCCATCGGGACCTAAAAGTAGAGCTCGTACAGTCAGTGATTAAAAAATATGCAGAAGCTCACCACAACCGGCTTCATCATCATGTGAACGTTGAGGCAATCCAGCTCCTCGATCACACAGACATAGTGAGACGACTCAAAAGAACTAAACCATTTGAGTTAGTGTAGTGATAGCTATAATAGTGTAACGTAGTCCAAGTGCTATTATAAAGAACACAAGAACAAAGTGTCTTCCCCTTAATAGAGACAATAAGAAAAGTGTTAATGGACACATTCTTAGAAATAGTCAATATAGAAGTTTATGTTAAATTTAAATTACTTATTAGCCTAATATTAAGGCTAGATTGTAGTATGAATAGGGAACACTAAAGAAGGTGTAACCTAGGATAAATAAAAAAAAAAAAAAAAAAAAAAAATATCTAGCTCTGGTACAGCTGCATTTGTGAACTGGTTACTGCTAGGCTTTTTCTTACAAAGTTACAACCTCCGGCACCAAAATTTTAAGGCGATAATAGCTCGGTGATAGTTACGTCGGATGCCGAGACGAATGTCCGGGGTTCGAATCCTACTATGAGCTTGAGCTTTCGGTGATATTTTTTTTGACAACCTCCAACAAGTCTATTAACTTACTTTTTTAATATGTCATGTAAAGCGATTTGTAATATTTTGAGAAATAAATATCTTAAGCCATAGATTCCGGCCAAACACAGGGCAGTAAGTACACAGTACAATAATTGGACTGTTTTACAAAAAACTTAAACCGACTTCAAAGTACACTAAGAAGTAATCAAATCCTGATCTGATGACAATGGGACCAAACGGGAAGTGTACCCTTTCAAATAAAAAAAAGAATTTTCCAAATCGGTTAATAAATGACGGAGTTATGAGTAACAAACATAAAAAAAAAAATACATTCGAATTGAGAACCTCCTCCTGTTTTTGAAGTCAGTTAAAAATAATTACAAACGATACTCGACTTTACATTTGAACTTGCGTATGTAACTATAATCTAAAAAACTACGAATCATACCTCCTATAAATTTTGATTTCTTAAGTTAAGAACCTAACCTAAGTTACCGCATCAATTTCTAACCGTTTCTTATCTACTGGGCAGGTGGATATTTGCATTGGATATTTTCCAGTTCAATCTACTCGTATCCAGATAGGTGCGCATTCGATAGCTTTACCTATACACCCTGTGGAGGCTACACAGGCTGTTGGGAATTTCGTTTACTACCTTTGTGTTTTGTTTGATATTTTGAAGCAACAGATCGTTATGAGGAATATCATCTTTGGTGTAAGATATCATGAGATATTACTTGTATAAGTTTACTTTACGATTATATGTATAAGATACTACATATAAGTTTACTTGTATAAGACACTACCTGTTCCCCGCGGTTTCAATCGCTTTCCTGGGATAAATAGCCTATAATACTCGGGGATAGTGTAGCATCCCATTGATGAAAGAATTTTTTGAATCTGACTGGTAGTTCCAGAGATAATGCGTTTAAACAAACAAACAAAAAAACTCTTCCGCTTTATTGCTTTCCACCACAGATAGAAAGAGCTTAGAACTGCAGGTTTTAGTAGTTCTATAGGTCTAGACAAAAGCCACTTTAGTGTGAATGTATGAAATTTGATTTTGTATGAAAATGCTAAAGATCTTGACTGCTGCATACAAACTCTACACAAAATCCCGAATTCTACATCCGGAAATACAACATTTGGCTTTTGTTATTATTTGCAGGTGAAACCACGGGAGAAAGCTAGTACACGATGGAGAGATTAAAAAGCAATATAAATAAAATGTTACTCAGTACTACTTTATGAAATAAATTATACTAGCCATTAGCACACCCTGTATATTTATAATCAAGAGAATGAGATAGCAATATAAATTTTATCTGCAGTGAATTTCAAATGTAGTACAGCGTGAAGAGAAAACTATAAAAAATAATGATACGGTATTGGTAGTTCCTTGAGAAACTTGTATTTTCTTCTGGCCCAAGTAACACATCAAAGCAGTATAATGGCCGACTTACAGCATTTTTGTATCGTTTAAGCATTTTGAATTAGTTGTAAAGTAACATTACTAACGTTTATACAGCTACTGTAATGCTTATTTGGGCACAAATTATACAACTATAGATCCTAAATAGGTTCACAATAGCTATTTAATTGCATTACATGCGCATTATATTAGCATTATTGTGGTCAAGGAAATTGCCAATCGCATTAAGGAAGAATTATTGTGGTCAAAGAAATTGCCAATCGCATTAAGGAAGCATTATTACGGTCAATGAAGTTGCCAGTCGCATTACAGATGCATTATACTAACAAAATTATTGATAACGAAGATGTTAATTGCATTACAAAAGTATTAGACTAGCATTAGAGTGTAGTAAAAGAATTATTGAAGTTATTTAAGGTTTCACAGTTAGAGCTTAAATATCATTGGAAAAACATCTCTAATACCACGGAACAAATTTTATAATACAATTAACGTTGTAATGTAACTACCTTGTCTCGCAATATAATATGGACGAAGACGATTAAAACTGAGTGAGTGACACCAGATTTGTTTGCATCAAAACAACATTTATATTTCAGGTTAAGATTTTGCCTCTTTTGCTATTTCATGCCTTCAAATATCTGCGCAAAGTAGTTTACTGTAAATTTGTATATAAGTTTCGTTGAAAATTTTCACGCGCCTTCGATATTTTGTGGTTTTGATATAAAATGTGATATAAAGATATGTGTGAAATAACCAAAACAATTGTGTATTCCTAGTATAGAACGAATTTTGCATAATTAACATAATAGTATTGATTGGATAGTATTAAATTAAGTTATATCAGTATTATATAGGCCTATTGCTTTTATAAATAGGTCTAATTAATAATATTTTTTGGTTATAAAATATTTACAAAATGGTGTCGGCCTATAGCAGCCCGGTGAGCCTTTAAAAAGGCTAATTAATGCCGCCAGCAGTATAAATAGTCACACGTGAGTAATTATTAAGCCAGAGGCCAGAGAGAAGACTTTTCATGAACCACTGTTGTGCTATTGTCTATAAAGTAGTTCTATATGGGTTCATCGGTATACCTGTAGCATTTATGTAGACTGAAATACTACCATTACTTAAACGCAATTTTGGGGATCCTTGAGCAAAACAATAAAACCCATTTCAGAATGTTTTTACGAGTTGAATCCGTTCGCCAAGAGTTGATAAAAAGTGTTGCTTGTTGTGAACGCAATATCTACATAACTATTCCTGCGCATGCCTTTTTAAAACGATGGTGCAGTCAACAATAAAGAAATAAAGTAAATAGGTTGTTTTATTCGAGTACCTATTTTTACCTATACTAAATTACACGTACAATGAAATCACAACTTAATTTTGTTATAAGCATATAACAAGGTTAGACAACACACACACTTAAATATATAATATTCAAACGCCCACCATAAAAAATTGCTGATATTTTGTTGATATATAATATTGTGCTTTTCCCCAATATGGCCGACAAATGGTGTTTCGAATACAGTAAAATGAATGTATATACTGCTTGACGCATTACAATAACTTACGTGTATTTGATCAAAGAGCTGTTAGCTGTATAACAGAACTCAGTTGATCTTTAAAAATGCACGCATTACATTGATTCACGTTTATGCTATTAAGCAGCATTAGGCATTATCTTACTACTTAAAAATGCTTTTGTAGACCCCAAGGCACTAAAAACAGCTGAAAGCTGTATAGCGGATTTACATGGCATTATAATGTTTCAGGATTATGCTATTAAACAGCATTAACCATTTATTTATTACTTAAAAATGCTATTGTAGGTCCAAACGCACTAAACACAGCTGAAAGCTGTACAGCTGCTTTGTGGTTTGCTGCACTAAAACTAAAGGCTATACAAAAGCATTTTGATATGCCACTATCCAAACGTTATATAATGTAAAGCATCTTAATGGTTTTGAAATGCCTATATAAAGCGTCAAGATGTTCGGTGAGCTTATATAAGAGTTTATACGAACCTTAAGTTGTACATAAGTTTCCTATTCGTTTGTTAAAATGCTTCCTGTGTTACTTGGGGGGCTTCTGGGCATATTTATATATTGTTACTGAATAAAATTCTAAAATGTTCTCCGTCCAAAATTCTCCTTTTAATAATCGGGTCAGGTTTTTTTTTTTTTTTTTTTTACTTATTATAGGCCTGTGTTTGACCGCAATCTCACCATGATAAGTGACGATGCGGCCGAAGGTGGTAAGCACACAAAGCCTAGAAGGAACTGGCTCTCAAGTGCAGCTATCGGAACACACCGAAAGGTGCTTGGCGACAGATTTTCAACATGAGGGTGGTAGCCAGCCAGGCGGGTACTACAAAGTACCCTACCACCGTGCTATGGTTTCCTCACGATGTTTTCCTTCACCGAAAGCTCAAGCTCATTGTAGGATTCGAACCCGGGACCTTCGTCTCGGTATCCGACGTCACTACCACTGAGCTATCATCGCCTTAAAATAGGTAAATCAGGTTGAAGTTGCGCAAGGATTCGTACAATAATAATACGAATATAAGTCTCAACTTTATTTTATACGCAATAAGATAATTATTCACTAGCTATTTAAATAGTAATTTTAAAAGTTTTTTTATTCGTCAAAAAGTGTAGAAATTTAATACATTTTATTTTCCTTGAAAATACCGACACCAGGGGTTCCTTTTCAATTCAATTCAATTTATTTCTCGTAAACATAGGTACCTACAATACAATGTTCGTAAATCCTAACTAATATTATAAATGCGAAAGTAAGTTTGTTTGTTTTACGCCTTCACGCCTCAACTACTCAACGGATCATCATGAAATTTGGTATACAGATAGCCTATGGTATGGAGAAGGACATAGGCTTTTTATCTCGGGAACGCAGGTGAAACCGCGGGGGCAGTTAGTACAATGTAATTAAATATAAAGGCACAATAATACTTTACAATGTAGTTATTGACCTAATAAATTACCTTAAAAGATTTTCATATAGGAAAAAAGATACATTATCCATATTGTTTCCCAAAAAATAAATCGTAATTATTTTGTTATTTGGTAACGTTATCAAGCCCAGGGGTAGGCCCACAAGCTTTTAAAACAAGGTTAAAATAACCTTATTTGTCTTTTGTCCCGTTTTGACGTCGAATGTCAAAGTAAGACAAAAGTCAAATAAGGTTATTTCAACCTTGTTTTAAGAGCTTGTGGTTCGCCCTCTGGCCCTCACGAAGTAATTAAATCTTAAATTACAAATATAATTTAAAAAAAAATGATTTTTTTTCTTTTTCACATATCAAATTCTATATGGAACAGAACAAGTACACACGGCTACAGATCAAGCTATACATTTCCAATATAAGCTGACCTCTCATTGTACGAAAATCCTATACAATGCGAGATCAGCTTATACTGGAAATGTATAGCTTGATGTGTTGCCGTGTGTAGAAACCATGTACCTATGTAGCTCGAGCTTCAACAATGCAAAAGATTTTATAGAATTCACGTAATAATTTTATTAGAAGAAGCGTTTGAGAAAATGGGATGCTTATTTCGAGTGGCTCCTATCACATTCCAAAATGCAGAGTAATTTCAAACAGATCCCTTTATTGTGTTATTTTCAGCTATAAAATTCTTAGACTGCACATAAGAGATACGCAAAGAATTTAAAACGTCCAGAAGGATAGTCGCCTCTATGGGAACACGAAATAAACAACCCATAATTGACAGTATTTAAAAGTAATAAGTTTAGGTAATTAAAAGTGACGAAATCGCAATACTTACACATGGAAGGTTAGTTTTTTAGTTTTTCCTTGGTTTTTATAAGTGTTGTGACAGTATTTCAATATGCTAGTTGGCATTTTTTATTTAATCAGTACAGCGAGTATGACGCGATGACAGCCGTGCGCAGTACGAACTGAGAGCGATTTGCTCAGGAGCCCCTCAAGCGGAGTGATATTAAATGTCATGCTTTATTAAGGCTGACTATCAATCTGGGTAGAGGCACGATGCCCTATGAAAATCTTTGGAGATACGCTTCATAAGCTGCTCATAAGTTTATTCTACGTATAGTCTCGAGGTCGTAAAATTATTAAAAGATTCATGATTAAATACCAGCACACAGCCGAAATCAAAATATATACATGTTAAGTATTATGACGTATGTTATTGCCTCCACACTCCTCAATATATAAGGTCCTAATAAATTAGTGAACTTCCTCTTGAGGGATGAATGTATAGGTCATTAGTAATCAAAAGTAATATTAGAAAAATAATTCCAGGGAAAAAACACTTCTTTGACTTGTATGGAGAGTCTCTATGGTAAGAATTTTCTAATATTATTTTTTGATTATTAATGACCTATACATTCATTCCTCAAGAGGAAGTTCACTAAATTAGGACCTTATATTTCAGTGTGTAAGTAACTCGTTAAAAAATATGTTTTAAAGTTTGTTTCTTTTTTTTTGTAAGGGCTTTGAATCGCGTTGCTATTATTTCAGCTACCCGTTAGTTCTCGCGAGGGACGCGCGTCCTATTATAATAATTGATTCCATTGTTATATTTTTAACCGCGAGCCAAGCGATTAAAGTTTGTTGCTCGTTGATTAGTTAACCGAATATTGTTGTCAATACCATGGTTAAGTAAAAGCCATTAACCTAGCTGTCCCCCGCGTTACCGGGATAAAATGTAGCCTATAGCACTCAGGGATAATGTAGCTTACTATTAAAATAAATAATCTGGGACATTCCTCACACACGGTCATCTGATCCAAACTAAGCAGAGCTTGTACTATGGAAACCAGATAACTGATATAATACATATAGGTACTACTTTTTGTTGACGGGCCGGTGCAATTGAAACAATTATCACTTGGATCAAATAGAGTGTCTAAGATTAAGTGGATACAATCAGCATTGAGTTATCGCTTGGCTCGCGGTTAAAAATATAACAATGACATCAATTATTGTTATAATAGGACGCGCGTCCGTATTATTTTGTATTTGTATTATAACAAATAATACACCTGAAATCTCTGCCATCGTCGCGTACTCTATGTAAATTCAGGTGCATATTGCATTGGATAGAACACACTCCTCCAGCATATCCATATCAAGATTTACATTACATTAGCTTTCTACTCAATTGTTTAAAAGGTTACTTTTTATGATAACATAAATATACGGCAAGTTTCAAATAGCAATCTAGAGCAAGTCAAAGACAAAGTCATGTATCAATTCATAATTCATGTTAGAAGTGAGCACTTGGTATATCTACGCTGAAGAGTATTTTGTTTAACGCGCTAATCTCCGGAAATACTAAATTGAAAAAAACTTTCACTAAAAATTTTTAAGGCGATGATAGCTCAGTGGTAGTGACGTCGGATACCGAGATGAAGGTCCCGGGTTCGAATCCTACAATGAGCTTGAGCTTTCGGTGAAGGAAAACATCGTGAGGAAACCATAGCACGGTGGTAGGGTACTTTGTAGTACCCGCCTGCCTGGCTACCACCCTCATTGAAAATCTGTCGCCAAACACCTTTCGGTGTGTTCCGATAGCTGCACTTGAGAGCCATTTCCTTCTAGGCTTTGTGTGCATACCACCTTTGGCCGCATCATCACTTACCATATACGTGAGATTGCGGTCAAACACAGGCCTATAAGCAGTAAAAAAAAAGATTGATCGGTTACTGTCGATGACGATTGTCGAAAAGCATCTTGTCTACTGGCCCTGAAATCTCTGCCATCGTCGCGTACTCTATGTAAATTCAGGTGCATATTGCATTGGATAGAACACACTCCTCCAGCATAAGTATATCAAGATTTACATTACATTGACTTTCTACTCAATTGTTTAAAAGGTTACTTTTTATGATAACATAAATATAAGGCCAGTTTCAAATAGAAATATGGAGCAAGTCAAAGACAAATAATAATAATTGTTTATTCGACTCAAAAAAAGATACAGGTGTTTCTCATAATCATGTATCAATTCATAATTCATGTAAGTGAGAACTTGGTATATCTACAAAATGTAATAAAATACAAATATAATGAAGCTGAAGATCGAATTAGAAAAATTCTTTCATTATAAAGAAGTTACATTATCCCCGAGTATTATAGGCCTTTTACTAAATGTTAACTATTTCCCAATTTATTTTCATAGGTACAAAACACCAAAATAAATCATTTATTCACCCCCACATATAAACAAAAGAACAATTTATTAATTAGCCTTAATACTTGTAAATTCTTTTACTTTCCGTTCTTTTTATTTTCTTATTGTGTACTAGCTTTATAGCCCGCGACTTCGTCCGCGTAGATTATTTCTTTTTTCTAGATATGAATCATTGTAACAATATAGAGCTTTGTTCATGGCTATTGTCCGCCACTACGTGTGATATTGACAAAAGTTCAGGTAGATTAAGAGCTCATATGCGAGGATGCCACATAAAACTGAAACAGTCCTGCCGCAAATCAACTCTAGCAAATTTCAGAGATTTCCCTGTTACTACAAACTTTAATTAGGAACTGTTATCTTTTAAATTCAAACGGAAGGTGATTTGGGTTCAATGGTATACGCGGCAAGAAGACTGTTTCTCCTCTGGCAGAACCAGTAACTATTTTGACCTCAATAACATTGCGGCGGAGAGCTGTTACTTGTAGTCTAGTTCCACAGCACAATTTTGGAGGCCTTATCTCTCTTTCCCTCATGTCTGAGGATCGTGGTCAACATCGGGTTTGCTTCTAGAGCGAATGATCTGCCTCCACTGGTTTCTGTCTTCTGGTTTCTGTAAAATTTGGAGGACGATGAGTCTTTTACTTAATCGGACCATCTTGTTGGTGAACGACCACGTAGTCGTTTTCCTTCCGTGTTCCCAACTATGATCAGATTTCCAAACTTTCATCGCCTTTGCGCACCATGTGGCTGAAATACGAAAAAATACGTTGGTGGCATATGGTGGACAATCGTGTTTTAATTTGAAGCTGCGATAGGATTGATGCATTGTTGCGTTTAGCGGTCCAAGGTATTTCCAACATCCGTCTCCAGCACCATATCTCGAATGCATCAATCCTTTTTCTTTCTTGGGCCAGTATAGTCCACGCTTCCACTCCATACATGAAAATGAGGAATACCAACGCTCGTATTCAGGTAGATCGAGAGCTCATATGCGAGGATGCCACATAAAACTGAAACAGTCCTGCCGCAAATCAACTCTAGCAAATTTCAGAGTTTTTCCCTGTTACTACAAACCTTAATTAGGAACTGTTATCTTTTAAATTCAAATGGAAGGTGATTTGGGATCAATGGTATACGCGGCAACAAGACTGTTTCTCCTCTGGCAGAACCAGTAATTATTTTGACCTCAATAACATTGCGGCGGAGAGCTGTTACTTGTAGTCTAGTTCCACAGCACAATTTTGGAGGCCTTATCTCTCCTTCCCTCATGTCTGAGGATCGTGGTCAACATCGGGTTTGCTTCTAGAGCGAATGATCTGCCTCCACTGGTTTCTGTCTTTTGGTTTCTGTAAAACTTGGAGGACGACGAGTCTTTTACTTGATTGGACCATCTTGTTGGTGAACGACCACGTAGTCGTTTTCCTTCCGTGTTACCAACTATGATCAGATTTCCAAAATTTCATCGCCTTTGCGCACCATGTGGCCGAAATACGAAAAAATACATTGGTGGCATATCGTGGACAAACGTGTTTTAATTTGGAGCTTCGATAGGATTGATTTATTGTTGCGTTTAGCGGTACAAGGTATTTCCAACATCCGTCTTCAGCACCACATCTCGAATGGATCAATCCTTTTTCTTTCTCGGGCCAGTATAGTCCACGCTTCCACTCCATACATGAAAATGAGGAATACCAATGCTCGTATTAACCGGATTTTTGTTTTAATACCGATTCCTCTCTTTTTCCTGATGTTGTTTAGGCGAGTCATTTCAATACGCCAATACCATAAGCCGAAATAATAAATTGTAAAATTTTCACTCCGAAAATACTAAATTTAATCCCCCTTTTCACTACTTAAGGGTTCAAATTCCAACAACACCGATATTCGTTGCGTTAGTTTATAACCATAAGCTTAAATAATAAAAGTGTACTTCATCCCCCTTTTCCTCCCTTCGGTGGTGGAATTATTACAAACGCTGAGATAACTATATATTAATTTTCAATCGTCAGCCTAAACACAGAATTTGATGATCCTAACTTCAAAACTGACGGACTTGCATACAAACTTTCATCCCTTAGTTTACCCTGTTAGGGGCGGAATTTCCAAAAATCCTTCCTTAGTAGATGCCTACACCGTATAATAGTACATTTAGTGAAGTTTACTTTGAAATTGAAGGACTTGCATACACAACTTCATCCCCCTTTTCCTCCCTTCGGTGGTGGGATTATTACAAACGCTGATATAACTATACATTAATTTTTAATCGTCAGCCTAAACACAAAATTTGAAGATCCTAACTTCAAAACTGACGGACTTTCATACAAACTGTCATCCCCTATTTTACCCTCTTAGGGGTGGAATTTCCAAAAATCCTTCCTTAGTGGATGCCTCCACTGTATAATAATACATTTAGTGAAGTTTACTTTAAAATTGAAGGACTTGCATACACAACTTCATCCCCCTTTTCCTCCCTTCGATGGTGGAATAATCACAAACGCTGAGATAACTATACATTAATTTTCAATCGTCAGCCTAAACACAAAATTTGAAGATCCTAACTTCAAAACTGACGAACTTGCATACAAACTTTCATCCCTTATTTGACCCCCTTAGGGGTGGAATTTCTAAAAATCCTTCCTTAGTGGATGCCTACACCATATAATAATACATTTAGTGAAGTTTACTTTGAAATTGAAGGACTTGCATACATAACTTCATCCCCCCTTTCCTCCCTTCGGTGGTGGAATTATCACAAATGCTGAGATAACTATATATTAATTTTCAATCGTCAGCCTAAACACAAAATTTGAAGATCCTAACTTCTAAACTGACGAACTTGCATACAAACTTTCATCCCTTATTTTATCCCCTTAGGGGTGGAATTTCCAAAAATCCTTCCTTAGTGGATGCCTACACTATATAATAATAAATTTAGTGAAGTTTACTTTGAAATTGAAGGACTTGCATACCCAACTTCATCCCCCTTTTCCTCCCTTCGGTGGTCGAATTATCACAGACGCTGAGATAACTACACATTAATTTTCAATCGTCAGCCTAAACACAAAATTTGAAGATCCTAACTTCAAAACTGACGAACTTGCATACAAACTTTCATCCCTTATTTTATCCCCTTAGGGGTGGAATTTCCAAAAATCCTTCCTTATTGGATGCCTACGCTATATAATAATACATTTAGTGAAGTTTACTTTGAAATTGAAGGACTTGCATACCCAACTTCATCCCCCTTTTCCTCCCTTCGGTGGAGGAATTATCACAGACGCTGAGATAACTACACATTAATTTTCAATCGTCAGCCTAAACACAAAATTTGAAGATCCTAACTTCAAAACTGACGGACTTGCATACAAACTGTCATCCCCTATTTTACCCTCTTAGGGGTGGAATTTCCAAAAATCCTTCCTTAGTGGATGCCTCCACTGTATAAGGTATCTTTGTGCAAAATTTCAAATCTCTACGTCCAGCGGTTTGGGCTGTGGGCTGATATATCAACAATCAGTTTATCATTTTATATATTAAAGAAGATAAGTAAGTAGTGTGTTTTTATTTTTTTATTGTGTATAAGTAAGTGTAAGCACACAAAGCCTAGAAGGAGCTGGCTCTCAAGTGCAGCTGTCGGAACGCACCGATAGGTGCTTGGCGACTTGGCGATTTTCAACTTGAGGGCGGTAGCCAGGCGGGTACTACAAAGTACCCTACCACCGTGCTATGGTTTCCTCACGATGTTTTCCTTCACCGAAAGCTCAAGCTCAGTGTAGGATTTAAACCCGGGACCTTCGTCTCGGTATCCGATGTTACTACCACTGAACTATCATCGATACGTGAAACTTGTAATAATATAGAAATAAAGTCGGTTCAACGGTCATTAGATCAACGCGAAAGCAATAGAGGGGCACAAAATAAAATCTATACTGTTTCCGCAACATTAAACAAAGCAATAACTCGACAGAAGTCAGCCGGCTGCCGGTTAGCGTCAGGAAATATCGTTCGAATAAACCAGAGTCCACATAATGTGATATTATTTCTATATTTTCCGCCATTTTCTTAATCAATTTTGTGGTATGAACTGGTGCAGTAATGCCATTATGTTGCAATTATAAAGAACGACTCACAATGGATTGCTACAGCCGTCGCGCATGACGCACTTAAGTATCCGAGTCGGTCCGTAGCCAGCTGCCTACCTGGCACCCCCCCGCGCTGAAACCACCACGTTTCATGGTAAACGTTGGTGGTATTCGCTCCCTCGCGTTTTCGTGAGGAGGGGACCGCTTCCCCCCACGAACCCTGGCGTCGAGCGATCAAACGCTCCGCCCCCACCGACTATACTGACGCTGTCACATCCGCGCGCGATGCGTCAACACCGCGTACGGAAGACGGATGGCTCCACGCCCGGCGTGTCCGAGCCTCCGCCACACCCCCCCCGCCGAGTGTTTCACTCACCCCCGGCGAGCCCCGAATACCAGCCTACTGCCTCCGCTTCAACAAGCGTGTCAGGCACGTACCACGCGCCCATCCAGCGTGCCCCTCGACCAACCCAGACGCCGCCCGACGTACCACCGATCCCTCTTATGGCGATCAGCGTGTGCACGCCGGTGCTTGAAAAAAGACGCCCCGCCAGTAGCAGGAACTCCTCTACGGACGCGCACGACGATAAGCGGGTATGCTTGAAGGCAACCCCCGACAGCAATTCGCCCGCTTTCTCCACTCCGCCGACATCGCCCGGACCTCCACCCGCGGCCAGCAGCCGGAGCCCGAAGCCGAGAGAGAACGAGAGGGGCAACCCCCCCCCCAGCCTGTATCTCCCCCGCCGACACCCGATATGAGAGAGAGGGACGATATGATAAATATCCGGTGCCCTCCTTTTCGCCCGCGACCGACAGCACCTCCTTCGCAGAGATTGCAAGTCGGCCGCCGTCACCAATGTCGCCAACACCTACCCCGTCCGCCGCAGGAGCGAGCGCCTCAAACGCCACCGCACCAGGCAACGCGACAAAGAAAACTCCGCCGTGCACGCACTTCCCGCCGCTTGTTGTCGAGCGCCTACCCAATTGGGCGCACCACCTGCAGCAACTGAAGAAGCAGCTCGGCCACACACCGAATGCGCGCCCCTATGGGAAAGGGGTGCGATTCATGCCGCTCGGGGACCTGGAGTACCGAACCACTTACAGGTACCTCGACAACTTAGGCAAAACAGAGCGAATAGCCTGGTTTGCCTACTCGCTGCCGGCCTCTGTCGACGTGAAGGTGGCCATTAGGGGCCTCCCCATCGACACGCCCCCCGAAGATATCCACAAGGAACTGTCGGACCTTGGTTTTTCCCCCGGGTACATCAAGGAGATCCGGGGGCGCAGAGGACGGCCTGGCTGCATATATTTTGTGCAGCTGCGCCGCCCAGCCAACATCAAGGACCTCTTCAACATCACCGAGTTGTCCTGCATGCCAGGGGTCATCATCGAAGCGTGGCGGGGCAAGAGCGGGCCGGCACAATGCCACCGCTGCCAACT